>OZ038518.1:1320000-1430000 GCA_964036315.1 Acanthosepion esculentum | reverse complement strand
AAGAAATATGAAAGAAAAATGAAAGAAAAATAAAACGAAAGAATGCTTGAAAATGAATGAATCAGACTTAGATAGATAGATAGATAGATAGATAGATAGATAGATAATGAACAAACTTAGAAAGAAAGAAAGAAATATGAAAGAAAAATGAAAGAAAAATAAAACGAAAGAATGCTTGAAAATGAATGAATCAGACTTAGATAGATAGATAGATAGATAGATAGATAGATAGATAGATAGATAGATAATGAACAAACTTAGAAAGAAAGAAAGAAATATGAAAGAAAAATGAAAGAAAAATAAAACGAAAGAATGCTTGAAAATGAATGAATCAGACTTAGATAGATAGATAGATAGATAGATAGATAGATAGATAGATAGATAGATAATGAACAAACTTAGAAAGAAAGAAAGAAATATGAAAGAAAAATGAAAGAAAAATAAAACGAAAGAATGCTTGAAAATGAATGAATCAGACTTAGATAGATAGATAGATAGATAGATAGATAGATAGATAGATAGATAATGAACAAACTTAGAAAGAAAGAAAGAAATATGAAAGAAAAATGAAAGAAAAATAAAACGAAAGAATGCTTGAAAATGAATGAATCAGACTTAGATAGATAGATAGATAGATAGATAGATAGATAGATAGATAGATAATGAACAAACTTAGAAAGAAAGAAAGAAATATGAAAGAAAAATGAAAGAAAAATAAAACGAAAGAATGCTTGAAAATGAATGAATCAGACTTAGATAGATAGATAGATAGATAGATAGATAGATAGATAGATAGATAGATAGATAGATAGATAATGAACAAACTTAGAAAGAAAGAAAGAAATATGAAAGAAAAATGAAAGAAAAATAAAACGAAAGAATGCTTGAAAATGAATGAATCAGACTTAGATAGATAGATAGATAGATAGATAGATAGATAGATAATGAACAAACTTAGAAAGAAAGAAAGAAATATGAAAGAAAAATGAAAGAAAAATAAAACGAAAGAATGCTTGAAAATGAATGAATCAGACTTAGATAGATAGATAGATAGATAGATAGATAGATAGATAGATAGATAATGAACAAACTTAGAAAGAAAGAAAGAAATATGAAAGAAAAATGAAAGAAAAATAAAACGAAAGAATGCTTGAAAATGAATGAATCAGACTTAGATAGATAGATAGATAGATAGATAGATAGATAATGAACAAACTTAGAAAGAAAGAAAGAAATATGAAAGAAAAATGAAAGAAAAATAAAACGAAAGAATGCTTGAAAATGAATGAATCAGACTTAGATAGATAGATAGATAGATAGATAGATAGATAGATAGATAGATAGATAGATAGATAATGAACAAACTTAGAAAGAAAGAAAGAAATATGAAAGAAAAATGAAAGAAAAATAAAACGAAAGAATGCTTGAAAATGAATGAATCAGACTTAGATAGATAGATAGATAGATAGATAGATAGATAGATAATGAACAAACTTAGAAAGAAAGAAAGAAATATGAAAGAAAAATGAAAGAAAAATAAAACGAAAGAATGCTTGAAAATGAATGAATCAGACTTAGATAGATAGATAGATAGATAGATAGATAGATAGATAATGAACAAACTTAGAAAGAAAGAAAGAAATATGAAAGAAAAATGAAAGAAAAATAAAACGAAAGAATGCTTGAAAATGAATGAATCAGACTTAGATAGATAGATAGATAGATAGATAGATAGATAGATAGATAGATAATGAACAAACTTAGAAAGAAAGAAAGAAATATGAAAGAAAAATGAAAGAAAAATAAAACGAAAGAATGCTTGAAAATGAATGAATCAGACTTAGATAGATAGATAGATAGATAGATAGATAATGAACAAACTTAGAAAGAAAGAAAGAAATATGAAAGAAAAATGAAAGAAAAATAAAACGAAAGAATGCTTGAAAATTAATGAATCAGACTTAGATAGATAGATAGATAGATAGATAGATAGATAGATAGATAGATAATGAACAAACTTAGAAAGAAAGAAAGAAATATGAAAGAAAAATGAAAGAAAAATAAAACGAAAGAATGCTTGAAAATGAATGAATCAGACTTAGATAGATAGATAGATAGATAGATAGATAATGAACAAACTTAGAAAGAAAGAAAGAAATATGAAAGAAAAATGAAAGAAAAATAAAACGAAAGAATGCTTGAAAATGAATGAATCAGACTTAGATAGATAGATAGATAGATAGATAGATAGATAGATAGATAATGAACAAACTTAGAAAGAAAGAAAGAAATATGAAAGAAAAATGAAAGAAAAATAAAACGAAAGAATGCTTGAAAATGAATGAATCAGACTTAGATAGATAGATAGATAGATAGATAGATAGATAGATAGATAATGAACAAACTTAGAAAGAAAGAAAGAAATATGAAAGAAAAATGAAAGAAAAATAAAACGAAAGAATGCTTGAAAATGAATGAATCAGACTTAGATAGATAGATAGATAGATAGATAGATAGATAGATAATGAACAAACTTAGAAAGAAAGAAAGAAAGAAATATGAAAGAAAAATGAAAGAAAAATAAAACGAAAGAATGCTTGAAAATGAATGAATCAGACTTAGATAGATAGATAGATAGATAGATAGATAGATAGATAGATAGATAATGAACAAACTTAGAAAGAAAGAAAGAAATATGAAAGAAAAATGAAAGAAAAATAAAACGAAAGAATGCTTGAAAATGAATGAATCAGACTTAGATAGATAGATAGATAGATAGATAGATAGATAGATAATGAACAAACTTAGAAAGAAAGAAAGAAATATGAAAGAAAAATGAAAGAAAAATAAAACGAAAGAATGCTTGAAAATGAATGAATCAGACTTAGATAGATAGATAGATAGATAGATAGATAGATAGATAGATAGATAATGAACAAACTTAGAAAGAAAGAAAGAAATATGAAAGAAAAATGAAAGAAAAATAAAACGAAAGAATGCTTGAAAATGAATGAATCAGACTTAGATAGATAGATAGATAGATAGATAGATAGATAATGAACAAACTTAGAAAGAAAGAAAGAAATATGAAAGAAAAATGAAAGAAAAATAAAACGAAAGAATGCTTGAAAATGAATGAATCAGACTTAGATAGATAGATAGATAGATAGATAGATAGATAGATAATGAACAAACTTAGAAAGAAAGAAAGAAATATGAAAGAAAAATGAAAGAAAAATAAAACGAAAGAATGCTTGAAAATGAATGAATCAGACTTAGATAGATAGATAGATAGATAGATAGATAGATAGATAGATAGATAGATAGATAATGAACAAACTTAGAAAGAAAGAAAGAAATATGAAAGAAAAATGAAAGAAAAATAAAACGAAAGAATGCTTGAAAATGAATGAATCAGACTTAGATAGATAGATAGATAGATAGATAGATAGATAGATAATGAACAAACTTAGAAAGAAAGAAAGAAATATGAAAGAAAAATGAAAGAAAAATAAAACGAAAGAATGCTTGAAAATGAATGAATCAGACTTAGATAGATAGATAGATAGATAGATAGATAGATAATGAACAAACTTAGAAAGAAAGAAAGAAATATGAAAGAAAAATGAAAGAAAAATAAAACGAAAGAATGCTTGAAAATGAATGAATCAGACTTAGATAGATAGATAGATAGATAGATAGATAGATAGATAGATAGATAGATAGATAATGAACAAACTTAGAAAGAAAGAAAGAAATATGAAAGAAAAATGAAAGAAAAATAAAACGAAAGAATGCTTGAAAATGAATGAATCAGACTTAGATAGATAGATAGATAGATAGATAGATAATGAACAAACTTAGAAAGAAAGAAAGAAATATGAAAGAAAAATGAAAGAAAAATAAAACGAAAGAATGCTTGAAAATGAATGAATCAGACTTAGATAGATAGATAGATAGATAGATAGATAGATAGATAGATAGATAATGAACAAACTTAGAAAGAAAGAAAGAAATATGAAAGAAAAATGAAAGAAAAATAAAACGAAAGAATGCTTGAAAATGAATGAATCAGACTTAGATAGATAGATAGATAGATAGATAGATAGATAGATAGATAATGAACAAACTTAGAAAGAAAGAAAGAAATATGAAAGAAAAATGAAAGAAAAATAAAACGAAAGAATGCTTGAAAATGAATGAATCAGACTTAGATAGATAGATAGATAGATAGATAGATAGATAGATAGATAATGAACAAACTTAGAAAGAAAGAAAGAAATATGAAAGAAAAATGAAAGAAAAATAAAACGAAAGAATGCTTGAAAATGAATGAATCAGACTTAGATAGATAGATAGATAGATAGATAGATAGATAGATAGATAGATAGATAGATAGATAATGAACAAACTTAGAAAGAAAGAAAGAAATATGAAAGAAAAATGAAAGAAAAATAAAACGAAAGAATGCTTGAAAATGAATGAATCAGACTTAGATAGATAGATAGATAGATAGATAGATAGATAGATAATGAACAAACTTAGAAAGAAAGAAAGAAAGAAATATGAAAGAAAAATGAAAGAAAAATAAAACGAAAGAATGCTTGAAAATGAATGAATCAGACTTAGATAGATAGATAGATAGATAGATAGATAGATAGATAGATAGATAGATAGATAGATAATGAACAAACTTAGAAAGAAAGAAAGAAATATGAAAGAAAAATGAAAGAAAAATAAAACGAAAGAATGCTTGAAAATGAATGAATCAGACTTAGATAGATAGATAGATAGATAGATAGATAGATAGATAGATAGATAGATAGATAGATAGATAGATAGATAATGAACAAACTTAGAAAGGAAGAAAGGAATAAAGAAAGAAAAGAATAAAGAAAGACAGAAAGATATCCAGAAAGAAAGAAAGAATGAAAGATAGATAGAAAGAAAGATGTTAAAGAACAAAGAAATAATTGAAGGGAATAAATGAACAAAGAAATAAAAGAAGGAAAGAAGAAAACAACGGCAGAAAGAATGGCAGCAGAAAAAAATAAGAATGGCGAAATCAAGAAAGGAATGAAGGAATGAAGCAGCTTTGTACGAAGGAAGAATCAAAGAAAAGCTGGAAAGTAAGAAAACCAAGTATGAATGGGATTATTTTGACTATTGTCCTCATCTTCCTCGCCATATTTATTACAACGATTCGGCCGTTGAACGCTCCGGCCTTCTTCAGCTCCGGCCTTCTTCAGCTGTACAAAAAAGGCCGAAACGTTGTAATAAATATGTCGACAAAGATGAGGACAATAGTCCGAATAATGTAAATAGTGTACATAATACCTCATCTCAGAAATATAGACAGATACTGAAAGGCCGAAACGTTGTGATAAATATGGCAACAAAAATGAGGATAATAGTCCGAATAATGTAAATGGTGTACATAATACCTCATCTCAGAAATATAGACAGATACTGAAAGGTCGAAACTTTGTAATAAATATGGCGACAAAGATGAGGATAATAGTCCGAATAATGTAAATGGTGTACATAATACCTCATCTCAGAAATATAGACAGATACTGAAGTGCCGAAACTTTGTAATAAATATGGCGACAAAGATGAGGACAATAGTCCGAATAATGTAAATAATGTACATAATACCTCATCTCAGAAATATAGACAGATATGAATGGGATGTTTGCAAGGAGCGAAGACGGGAAGCAATGCAGAATTAATGAATGGAATAAAAAATGGCAGAAAAAAGGAAATAAATCATAGAAGGACTGAAGGAAATTCATTCCCAATTAAACCTATTCCCTAAAACTGAGTTTTTTTTTTAAATGTTGTTAAGAGGTCTCATATCCATTCAGTAGTTGTCGATAAATCTAAATCAATCTATATTTATGCGTATTTTACCAATCAGAAATGTGCGATTCAATATGAAATACATATAGATACAGAGTGTTTCACAATTTTTCACAGCTCTCGACATCTATTAGGGATATGTGATTAAATATACTGTAAGATTTAAAAAATATTCAGTATTATTATTGCTTTGGTAATAATCATTATAACATAGCACAAATAGCTATATTGTGAAAAAAGGAATTTTCAACAGTATACGCATTTTTTTCATATATTTATGGTTATTTTTAAAAAACAAGGAATACATTACCTTCTTGGGTATAATATAGCCTCGTAGGATAGACGTCCCTATGTATTTTCTTTTAAAATGCGTACCATATTATCCATTAAAGATTCAATGTATCCACATAAATTCTACTAATAATTTGCCATTTCAAATTACAAATAATGGAAACTATTTATAGCGAGATAATTATGTCGGAGTTGTTTACGTATCTATTTTGTATTATTTTATTTTTCTCGAGTCGTTTAAAGTTTTCAAAGAATATGAAAGAGTAACCTCACAGCATCGAAATTATCTGTTCATTTTTCGAGCGGTAAAAAAAAATGGCAGATCGCGACAGCTATTTAGGGAGATGTGATTAAATATACTTTAATGTTTAACAAAATTAATCAGTAGTATTATTATTATTTAGGTAATAAGCATTATAAAAAAGTGCAAATAGGTATATAGTGGGAAAAGGAATTTTCGACAATATTTTTTTTACCTATTTATTTATTAATTTTTATCAAAAATGACATTCTTGTACGCGTAGTTATGGATAATATTATACATTAATTACTATTTTTTCTAATTTTTTTTTTTAAACGTATCACCCCAAGCAAGGCCGGTGGCCACTATCTCGCATGGGGTTACAGAAGGGTTGGAGGAAGAGCAGATAGGAGTGGTAAAGGAAGGGATGTGGAGAAAGAGAAGGACGGAGGGTCGATCAAGGCAGGGGGGTTACAGAAGATTTAGAGCGAGAGCAGATAGGAATGAAAGATGAAAGGAAGTGGAGAAGGGAAGTGGATAGATCAAGGCAACTGGAGATGACGATTGACGCTACACTTAAACCATTGGAGATTGCATTTGTCAGGGAAACAGTAATAGGGAAGGGAGTTCTATAGGCGAGATGTGCGAGACATGAAGCTATTGGAGGAGAAAAGACGTCTACATCTAACAGTTTCAACGGTGAAGGGGTGGGAACGGGATGCCAGCCTCGTAGGACGCTTAAATTCACGAGGCTTAGGGACAAGCGAAAGCAACTCCTCGGAGAATTAATAACTATTTCCGCTCAGTTGTTGACATTAATAGCTATGTTAAAATTTTGGAATAATGCAATAATAATAATTTAAATTTCATCTCTCTGATAGATGTGGTGATCTGTGAAAATGTACATAATTTAATAAGCTTTGTAAAGGAAATGAGTGTGAGGGGGAGAAAAAAAATTGCAGCTAGAGGCAAACGACAGCGAGCCCCAAGAGACACTCATGCTGTTTACTCCTTTCCTTTTTCATTGCATATTCTGTTTTTTAATGACATTAAAATCTCCCGTCGAAGCCTGAAGAGCGGGAGCGAAACCGGTTGCTTCCCTTTTTATTCTTTGCTCTAGTATTTTAATATGTCTAGTAATATTAAGATTAACACCTTCATTTCATATATATATATATATATATATATATATATATATATATATATATATATATATATATATATATATATATATATATATATATATATATATATATATATTGTAATGGGTATTTGTCCTTGTTATAGTGTGTGTAAGTCACCGCCAAATGTCCTACAAACGTAACACTCTACCTCGAGTTACCCCTGGGCACTGGGACCTTGCTGTGAAAATGTACTCCATCTTAGATCTGATCTAGATTTTGTAAAGGCAGAAAATTGCATGTGGTGTCAGGTAGTTACTGGGGCGGTACAGGGAGCCGACCCTTTTCCCTGCATCTTTAGCGACGGCTCGTATGCAATAGTTTCACTTTAGGACAGGTGTGAGTTTAAGGCCCAGTAGACTCCCCTAAGGATTACTTTCTTGGCTGAGTTTCATTGTCGTGTGTTCTGTGAGTCGTGGTCAGCATAAAATGTTATTTTTCTTTCTTGGCTGCAACAACGTAAAGCTTAAATAATATATATTCTGTCTGTAATTATTCGTTTATACATAAATTATTAAATGCAATGGCAAAGGAATGCATCGTTAATATTTATGCACTTTGAGTTGCTTTCGTTCAAAATACAGTGTCACTGTTTCAAGATGAATACGCAGAAAATATTCAAAGGTTTTACAATTTTTCTCCGGATTCCGAGGCTCGTGCGATCACCGGAGTTAAGCAACGTCGAGCCTGGTCAGTACCGAGATGGGTAGCTACTTGAACATTTCAGGTGCTCTAAGCTTGGATGTGTGCCTAGTGTAATATTTCAAGTCGAATGGGCAGAAATTATTCAGGGGTTTTACAATTTTTTCTCCGGATTCCGAGGCTCGTGCGATCACTGGAGTTAAGCAACGGCATGCCTGGTCAGTACAGAAATGGGTGACTACTTGGAAATTACTGGTGATATAAGCCTGGAGTGCGCTTAGTGTAATGTTTAATGGCTCGGAATTGTTATACGGTGGGCTAAATAGTCCACAGTCCATGGACGACTGGCTGGGAACCTTAAAGTTTAAATGAGGCACGCCTGGTAGCTTGTTAATTAATAATAGACGTTAAAATGATTAAGAGTGCGTTAATTAATATGTAACCTAAAATATGGGAATAAAAACGATATTTGAATAATATATTTATCTAGAATTAAAATATTTTAAGAGAGTATTCTTTCTGTTATTACAAATTATTTCGTTTATTAAGTAGATTTCGGTTATTAATATATTTGAGGATGAATATTTCTTTCAGCAAATACAAGTTGCAATTGTCACCGCGGCCGGAAAAGGGTGTAGTTTTCCAATTTACTACTGGTGTGTAGTCATCTGCTTTAAGATATCTGTAACATTTTGAGAGTGATGTGTCATTTGCGCATTGGTTATTATTAATTGTCATTTTATGGTGATAGAACCTTGTTTTCCATTTGTTGGCTGTGGAACCTAAATAACATTTTGTCTGGCCATCATATTTAATGCTGCCCTTGTAAATGTCACCTTCATACATACAGAGACGACGGACTAATCACCGTGCTTAACACCAATCCAAAACAAACAGACCGATTTAGGAAAGAATTCTTTAAATTCTTCAAGGATGACGGACTTAATATCACCACTAACAACAACGCCAAGGTGACCAACTTTCTGGGCACTACTTTCGATCAAACCAGAGGAGTTCACATGCCTTATACTAAAGAGCTTTATAACCGTATATAAATTAACAAAGAATCAAACCAACCAATTGCAAAAATTTGTACAAAACAGACTCTCAACTAACCCTAGCAATAAAATTATTTTTGATAAATATAAAACTAAATTTGTAGATGCACTATATAAAAGTAAACATAAAATTCAATTAGAATTTAATTCCAAACATTAGTAAGAATACCAATAATAAACGTAAGAATTGAAAATGCAACATAATTTCGTTAAACCCACCTTTTAACAGTAATGTCAAAACTAACTTCGGTAGGATGCTCATGAATTTAGTCTACAAACGTTTCAGCCATAACAAAATCTTCAATGAGAACAATATTAATATTAGCTACAGCTGCACTAGAAACCTTGAGCAATATATAGTACATATATAATAAAGTAACTTTAAATAAATACTTAAGCAACGCTAAGAGGAATATAACACATTTAAAAAGTGTGATTGTCGAAAAGTCATTAATTGTCAGATGAATCATAAATGTATGTATAAAGTCGTCATCTACAAGGTTAGCATTAAACAAAATGGCGGAACTAAAGATTTATATATGTTAATAAACATAAGATTGAGTTTTATATTCCTTTTTTGTACTTATTAGCATATAAAAATCTGTTATCATACAGGCATTAGATTCTGAGATATGGATAAAAATATTCAAAATGGATGGGTGTACGAATAATTTCATCGCTTACTATATATATATATATATATATATATATATATATATATATATATATATATATATATATATATATATATCAAATATGTGGTGCAGTTCAATTTATATTACACTGAACCATTCATACAAAATGTAGATTAGTAAAGTTAATGATATAAAATGGCGAAAACTCTTCGAAACCAAATTTTAAAAGTTGCATTAACCTACAAACCACACGATGAATGTTATGATCCTTGTTTTTAATAACTACAAGGTGTATAAGGTGTTTTTTAATCTGTTAGTACTTTCAACTGTACACACAGTCATCCTCAGGCATGGAAATTATTTTGTCTTTAGTAAATCCAGGTAGTATCAGAGACGAAAGATTAAATGCGAATCGAAATATGATTTTTTTTTAGAAATGTTTTATTGTTAAAATAAATTCAACCTTAGCGTTGCGACTGCACGCTCCAAAAGTTTATATCCGTTATCAATAACACATTTCTAGTAATGTGAAGTTTGGTAATCCGTATGTTTAATCCCAAGATAAAAAGCACATACCTGGGGAAATAAATTATAACCTGTTAAGGGGTCTCCTCTTTTTACACAAATGGACTCACCCAGTGTATTCACATACTACCACCAGTGAATACCCGAAGAGTCAGGGAGTCGAGAGGAGCGACAGAAGAGTAGTAGAGTAAGTCACACCGCGATACTTCAATACCAAGACTGTATATATATTATTGCTACTAACCCGCATTTCTGGATCTACTAACCCGCATTACCAGTTTGTATTATTATGTTAATACATTTATTTTCCTTATCCATTCCTGGCGTTTGTTATTCAGTGATATCGGATTCATCCCGGAATCCACAACATAACCAATGGACCATTAAGGTTGTCTGCTTCCGATTTAAGTTGAATTTATATATATATATATATATATATATATATATATATATATATATATATATATATATATATATATATATATACTTGAAAAAACTAGTCTACTTCACCATTTTTCCACAGATCCATTATTCATGAATCTGACATATGTCTTTTTAATATATAAAAATCAATGAAGATATATAGAAAATACACACGAGTCATGCCTTACTGAAAAATCAGATGAATACAAATTTTTTCAAAGCATCCCGCCGCGTCTCCCTGATATCTATGCACTTTAGCGTCCAGAATAATTTTCGCATATATTTAAATATTATCTGTTACTTCATTACACTTAAGCAATAAGAACTATCCAAACACAAAATACCTTTGTTTTTTATCATTTCAATCTTGATCTCAGACTAAGCTTTAATAAAGTGAAACATGGGAGATTGAGATCTGTTTCCGACTTGTTCTTTATCCTATCATTTTTCGGATTCCTATCCATACTTGATCTATATTAGATCTTCTGGTTTGTTTTGTATATATATATATATATATATATATATATATATATATATATATATAATTAAGTAATTCATTGAGTCTGAAATAAACCTCAACAGAAACTGCCGTTCCGTCCTATATTTGGGACTCATCAGCAGTGCGCTTCCACTACCGAGAATTGAAACCCGGGCAGTTAGGTTATCAAGCGAACGTCATACCAACTGTTCAACGAGACTCGGTGACGAAGAGATAGCAAATCAGACTCAATATAGCCCCGCACAGTCATATGGTTACAGAGAATTTCAGTTGAGTTCCACCACGGAATATGTGAGCGAGCGGCGCTATATTGAACCTCTTCGTCACCGAGGCCGTTGAACAGATGGTATGACGTTCGCTTGATAACCTAACTACCCGGGTTTCAATTCTCGGTAGATGCCGGATGATACATATTTTCTATGAAATCTCTCGGACATTCAGGCCGGTAAATGTTGTTAATGCTATTTATTATGATCAGGATATTTACTTAACTGCATCTATAAAAATTAAGTATAAACTATATATATATATATATATATATATATATATATATATATATATATATATATATATATATATATTCACACGTTGGTGCATGATTCAAAGAAAGACAGAGGGGGATGTGCGTCTGTCTGTCTATCTCTTTCGATATATATATATATCTATATGACAAAGTGGAAAAATGTTTTCTTGTGACGCGGTTCGTGCTTTAAGAATTCATATTTTTCAGCGCTAAAAGACGAAACGCTTCGCAACATAACTATTTCCACTTTGTCATACATTTTCCCCCAATATTTTTCTTTACATGGAAAGATGGAATATCTATCTCTCTCTCTTTTACTCTCTCTCTCTCTCTCTCTCTCTCTCTCTCTATATATATATATATATATATATATATATATATATATGTATGTATGTATACATAATTTAAAAATTATATATGAAGATATAATGTTTAAAATTCTTATATATGTATATATTTAATATATATATATATATATGTGTGTGTGTGTGTGTGTGTGTGTGTGTGCGTGTGTGCGTGTGTGTTTGGTGCCCGTTTTCATAGTTTGTATGGTTTGTGGGCTTTCTAAGTGTGTGTGTGTGTATATATATATATATATATATAGAGAGAGAGAGAGAGAGAGAGAGAGAGAGAGAGAGCGAGAAAGAGAGAGAGCGAGAGAGAGAAAAGAAAGAAAGAAAATGAAAGGAATTATATATGCAGATATAATGCTCAAAATTTTATATATGTTTATATATCTAATGTATATATATATATATATGGGTGTGTGTGTGTTCCCCGTTTTCATCGTTTGTGTGTTTTCTTATTGCGTTTGCTTTCTGTGTGTATTTGTGTCTGTGTACAAATAGAGAAATAAAGAGAGAGATAGAGAGCGAGAGTTAGAAAGACAGGAAGAAAGAAAGAAAGAAAGAGAGAAAGAAAGAAAGAAGAAAAGAAAGAAAGAAAGTTAGAAAGAAAGAAAGAAAGAAATCATATATGCAGATATGTTTTAAATGCTTATATATATTTACATGTTTAAAATATATATGTGTGTGCATGAAAGAAAGAAAGAAAGAAAGAAAGAAAGAAAGAAAGGGAGGGAGGAAGAAAGGAAGGGTGGAAGGAAGAATCTAATGAAGAAGGGAATTAAGGAAAGAAAGAAAAGAAAAAGAGAGCGTGATTGAATAAAAGAATGAGAAATAAAGAAAGGAAGAAGAACGAAGGGAAGAGAAAAAGAAATATAAAAAGTGGAACAAAAGAAAGATGGGTAAAAAGAGGGGGAAAGTAAGTACAAGAAACATGAAAAGATTTTATCTTTGCACGGACAGAAGAAGGAAAGAATAAAAATAAGAAAGAAATGATGAAGGCTGAAAGAAAGAAAGAAAGAAAGAAAGAAAGTTAAAAGAAAGATAGAAAGACGCAAAGAAAGGAAGAATGTGAGAGTGTCTGGACGAGGAAAGAAAGCATTAGTTGCGTATCGGAATGCATTTAAACACACGGCGAGTTGAATGACTTGCATTTTTCCAAGAATCGCTAATGAATGACACTGGTAATTATCCGGAAAGCCCACAAGTCACACCCTCTCCTCCTCCTCCTCCTCCTCTTCTGTCACTTGATTCTCGAACTCTCCCAACAAAACAAGCGCGCTCTTTAGACCAGAAATCAATTATGAACCACCTAATTGATCGAATAATTAAGGCAATGAGCATCCATAACGTGGACTGTTATTTTAGACTGAGGCCGTTGCGAAACGAGTCGAATCAATGGCATTCATTGATTGGCATGTGTCCACCTCAAAAAGCAACCGAAAGCATGGCCACTTCTTTTGGTAAGACAAGGGAAAAAGGAATAATTTCTGAAATTATTGAAATCTTTCTGTCTGAAATTCTACGTTGAACAGTCATCATTTGCTTCTATTCATAATTTGGTTGGTGATCTCGCAGAACTCTCGGGATTCGATTTGTTTGTTTTCAACATGGGCTTGGACTGCTCCTAGCACTTTCCGTAACTTTCCGGTTATCGCCATGTAATTTCCAACTCGACAAATAAATAAGATTTCCTGAACTATTTAACACTATCACTATCATCATTACAGTCATTATCATCATCTATGTGACTTCAGCACGTAGGCGGTTAAGGCTCTCCACAACTTCCTATCCTCCGTAGCAATTTCGTAAATTTGGCATTTTTTCATCGTCCAGCCCACTCCCATCTGTTCACGCAGGCGGTTACGGCTCTCCACAACTTCCTATCCTCTGTAGCTCTTAGTAGGTTTTGCATTTTCAACATCCCCCCCACTCCCAATTTAACACTGTCACCATAATCACTACCATCATCGTCATCATCGATGTGACTTCCGGAAGCAGGCGGTTATGTCTCTCCACAACGTCCTATCCTCTGTAGTTCTTAGTACGTTTTGCATTTTTAACACCCTCCCCATTCCCAATTTAACACTGACATCTTCATCATCATTACTCTCATCTTCATCGTCTGTGTGACTTCAGGATGCAACGGTTGGGCTCTCCACAACGTCCCATCCTCTGTAGCTTTTAGTAGGTTTTACATTTTCAACTTCCTCTCACTCCCAATTGAACACTGTCACCATCATCATTACCATCATCTTCCTCTAGTGACTTCAGGATGTAAGCGGCCATGACTCTCCACAACTTCCTATACTCTGTAGCACTTTGTTATTTTTGCATGTTCAACATCAAGCCCACTCCCATAAGTTCATCGGGTGGTCATGGCTCTCCAAATCTTCCTATCCTCTGTAGTTCTTAGTTAGTTTTGCATTTTCAACATCCTCCCCACTCCCAATTTAACATGATCTCTATCATCATTACCAACATCGCCATCATCTATGTGACCTCAGGACGTAGGCGGTTGTAGCTCTCCACAACGTTTCTATCCTCTGTAGTTCTTTATAAGTTTTGCATTTTCAACATCCTCCCCATTCTCATCAGTGTATCAGGCGGTTATGGCTCTCCATAACCTCCTATCCTTTCTGGCTGTTAGCAAGTTTTGCATTTTTAACATTCAGAGCACTCCCATCGCTCCATCAGACGGTCATGGCTCTCCAAAACGTCCTATCTTATGTAGCACTTCGATCCGCAATGCACTACTCTACTGTGTCTCCAGTGGCTGAGTGGTTAGAAAATTCGCTTTTCAAATCATGTGATCCGTGTTCGAATCTTACCATGGCCGAGTTGATATTTTGTAGGAGGCACGGTAAAAAAACGCTATGATGGAGAAAGCATTACCTCGAACCGTCGCCAGTGAGACACGCTGCAAGAGCCACTCCGTTTCGCGAGGCTCGTTCCTTAATGGAGACGCAGTCGCGCCAGTCCTCCGAAGGAACGCCATCGAACGAGGGCCAATAACCCCTGAAGTCTCCACTGCCACAGGAGTAAATAAAAGTCTATCAGCAAGAGAAGAATATTTAGCTATTTTTTTTATACTCCGATCATTTGTGAATGTCCACGATGATGATACAACGGTATATGGGTGCTCCTCCAAAACCCTCGATGACCAGCTGATCCCTGCTCTGACCTAACTCTAGCATCTCTTTGTGGGGAAAAACTGGATGGTCACATTCAATGGCGCCGAAACCAAACTAGTCACTTCCTACAATTGCCAATCGGACTCAGAAATGTTACCAATCGCGATGAACGGATGTTCATTCAGGTAGTTCCCATGCCTTGACCGCCATTTAGGACTGAAACTCAGCTCAGACATCACGTGGGACTCGTACTTATGATCGATCGTTAAAGATGCTGTAAAAAAATGGTCGGTTCCCTCTCCTGCTATTCTCAACCTCAAGAGCCAGATTATGGAGTACTGCTGCTATATACTGGCTGGATCTGTCCCGTCTTCACTTTCCAGACTCGATAGAGTTAAAAGCGTTTCTTGTGGATGATGAATTACTTTCCACCCCATCTCCCCGCAGGCGTAACGTTGCAAGCTTCTCGCTGCTCTATCGTTATTTCCATCGAAAGTGTCTAGACGAACTACATTCTTTAGATCCGCCAGTTAAAATCTTGACGGTTAAAACCCGCCATGCCACGCACATTGTAGCGAACTACCGTCACTCGCTTCGTATTACCCTAGAGAGATGTAAGTTCCACTCGAGCAGTTTTCCCTTACGAGCCGATGATTTTGGGAACAGACTCCAAAGAGGATGCTGCGTCGATCACTACAATCTTAACCTGTTCATGTCTAGGGTTAAGCGCTATCTTCTGCACATGTCCGCCTAAGCTGGACCTCTCGCTTTGTAACCCTCTACCTTGGGTGGCTCTCGGGCCTTGTATAAAGTGAAAATCATTTTTAAAAATCATCATCATCATTCTCTCATCGTCGGCCTCAGTCGGACAGAAAAGGATATTTGACAGCAATGTCATTTTTTTTTTGCTTATTGTGTTACTGTCACGATCAGGGCTCCTTCTGAAATTAAGTGGTTCTAAGTTTGTTAGGAAATGGTACAGGCTCATTGTCAAAGATTTAACCATTTTCTGTAGGCACAGTGTTCAACTTAATATATTCTAGCGTTGATGGAGGGATCAACAACGATAACAATGTTTAAAAATATTCCCCAATCTTAATCTATAAAAGGCAGGATGTGTTTCTCTCTGTGTGTCTGTGTGTGTGTGTGTGCGTGTGCGTGTGTGTGTGGGGGGGTGTAACGAATGCACGGCCGCAATTTTCGACGGATTTGCACCAAAATCTACATGCACATGCTCCAAGTTAGTGAGGAGACCAAGACCGACTTTGCATTTCCCAACTCCCATCGATAGTAGAAATAATCGATTTTTTTTCATGCTTCTACGGCAGTTTTCATGTAGTTTGCCACCATTTTCTACCGGCCAGCGTGAGAGCCAACAGCTGACTGTCACGAATGTTAACTAGCATGCCAGCCTGCAAAAAGAAATCGATAGCTTTATTCGTTACAATTACGAAAAATTTAAATCTGCATGGCACTTTACTCCAATTGGCTCATTCGCTTGCTTAAACTCATCGTTGATTCTGATTCCGCAGAACTGGGTTGGGTGTGAAAAAGTATTTGCTGTTAACATTCTTTTTTCATTCGGTATTTCCAGTTACGAGTCCTTTTTTTAAAGCTGATCGTTTTGTGTTCATTTTGTTTAGTTCTTTTGTCGTAACAGATATAATGTTTAGTATCGAGCTTAGAAAAAATTCGCAGTGTGAGATAGGCAAGAAGTAAGGCATGTAGCAACATCAGCACGGCAAAGGGCACTCCTTTAAAGGCAAGGAAGGGCAAAAATATTTTAAGTCAAGTGATAGCGATTGCAGTATGAGTCGTACGATTTTTGAATCAAGCACGGGCAACGCCGGGCCATGCTGCTAGTAATTATCTAAAATGGTATAACATTTACAAGAACCAAACAAAACGTCTGTTCGTATTAGACATCACCTTCAACAATCCTAACTATGGCAGAAATTACTGTTAACTAGCTGAAAAAAATCAGGATTGAATCAGTAAAGATAAATCCCTTATACATTCACACTCTCAGTCATGCAGGCATTCAAACTCAGTAAGACATACGAAAGGACAAATGTCGAAAATCATTTCACACCAACCGGAGAACTGAAATATCTGTCACCTAATATGAGAGACGTTGGAGGAATTAACCTAAAGAAAAAAGAGATAAACATAAAAGGGGCAAGAAATTCATATTGGAAAGGGACAACTCAACACCGCCGACTGAACACCACCGAATCAGGACCGAGACAACTCAGCACCAGAAACACATAACTTTTTTTTATAACCGAATAAAAGTAATTCATTAAGGATTAAAACCTTAATTAATGAATATCTTTCTTAATTATTTTAATAAAGTAAATCGTAAAGAAATTTATTATTTAATCCTTAATAATATACTTTAATCTGCTTATTAAAAAGTTATGTTTATCAGGCGCTGAGTTGTCTCATTAAAGAGCTGTCTCAGGCTTGAGTTTTCCCGGCCTTTGACTTTTGTTTTTTGGGGGATTTCACTATTTGCCCAGACTAAGTGCTTCTATCATCCCAGATAAGTGTGGATCTGGTAAAAAAAAACAGCAATTAAAAGATGTTTCCACGTTCCTCAAACACTCCAATCTCCCAATCAGAAGCCTTGCTGTCGGATATCATTTATCCTCATACACAAGACTATACTTATAGTCAGTGCTACACTTATCACGGACTCAGTCAGTTCAGTGCCATACGTGATACACACGTGGATAATCATGTCTTTTTCGATTCATGACTTACAGGGCAGATGATTTTCTTGCATTAAGTTGTCATTTCTTTCAGCGATAGACTCGTTGCTAACCGAGTCTGTCATACAATCCAAGCCATAACTGGGCGGAGGGATGAGAGATACCTTCCTACCTTTGCCAAGGGTACTTGCTCGTGATGTACTTCTAATCAAAATGGCTGGTATTCGATCTGGACTCTCCGATTGTCTCATTGTGAGTCGTTTTCCAGTACACCAATCCGCACATCCTACAGCTGGGTACTATTCTTATTCGTTTAGTTACAAAGATAAGGTTACACAAAACAGCTTCAGTCAATGTCACAGAATAAAGATAGTATAGTGTAAATGGAGAAGAAGAGAATTCCATGATAATCATGGAACCATCATTTACTCACGAACGTTGGTCCAAATTTTCGTATATCTAAATTAATCAAACAATGACTTTCATTAACCCTTGTAAGGAGATAATAAAACCTTAACGATTCCTCGCGGTCAACTCGCTATTGATATTACGTATAAGATCCGGAAAAGATAATTACGTAATCTTGTAATCGATTTTAATTAGCAATCAATTTCTGCTTGATAACAGGGGCCACCGTTTATATTACATGGGATTATAATTAATTCCGAGACTAAAATAACCTGGAAACTGATATATTTTAACGGTGCGAATGTTGGCTTTAAGGATATATATATATATATATATATATATATATATATATATATATATATATATATATATATGTGGAAAAATGTAGTCTTAAGGTGTGCCATATTTATGGGATAAAGTGCTCAATATCGGTGTAGAGCGTGTGTACATATAAAAGTGAACATAGAACTAGTTGCCTGACGATTGCATCTAGGATGAAACAGACGGTTGCCTCTAAGTGTTGACTTCTATGTTCACTTTTATATATATATATATATATATATATATATATATATATATATAAAGAAAGAAAAGTAAGATATAAAATCCGGTGTTCTTATAGATATTTTTTATTTTTACACAATAGTGCTCAATGTAAATTTACAGAGCATTAATATTATAAATTAACTGATTTAAAATATGTTTTTTTTGCTACACAGTGATAACCATGTTTCAAAAATGGAAGCTAAAGCCTACGAATTTAATTTTGTTATTAAATTGAAGACATTATTTCCATTTCCTCGTCAAGCAAATTATATATATATATATATATATATATATATATATATATATATATATATATATATATATATATTCTCTTTCGCTCTCTCTCTCTCTCTTTCTCCTCAGGAATTTTATAATTTTAAACTTAAGAGAGATTAGAGTTAGATGTTAAAATGGGTAATTTCTTACTTTTAATTTTAATTTCAAATTTTATCATATAATTTAATACTTATTGGTTAGGATAAATTCTATTTTACTATAACCCCAACGTTAAAGCTTTTAATATCTATTATAACCTTGCTTCGTTGTCGAGTTTTTTGAATTCCCATATACTTGTATTTTGATTGGTCATTCTAGCTTATGTAACAGCGTTTTCACCTTGCGAAGGATCGTTAATTAATTTTAAACTTTTAAAACCATTATATCTATTATACATTCAACATCATCACATGATAAGACACCGGAGGTATGGAAACAAAATGACTATTTTTGTAGTGATTTTATAACATATTTATGTTATAATTTTTAAATAAATAATTATATATATATATATATATATATATATATATATATATATATGTAAAATTTCTCAGAGGTAACCTGTAGAAAAAGACAATATTTATAAATGTAAAAGACAATAGGAAAACTGTAATACTTGCCGACGCGTTTCGTCCGATGAATTTATTAAAAAGAGTAACTAATAATAACAAAACAAAATGTCCTTAGCAACTGGAAGACTTTAGAGAACGCTATTTTCATACTGTTAACTGAAAATTACGTCAATTACTGTCACGTGTGGAGATATTGTTATTTTTTTTTTCCATTCTCAAGAAATCATTTATTGAACAAAGTAACTAATAATAACAAAACAAAAGTCATTGAAACAAAGCAAGTTCAGTCGACCATTGATGACAATTCCAGAACAAAGTAACTATAAACAATTTTTTCTATCCTCTGTCAGCCGCAATGATGGAGAAATTTTAAAAATTATTCTTTTCACATGCAGGCAGTTTTAGAGAAAATGGAAACAAAACGGACACCGAATACCTAGAACAGGAAAGAGGCTGTTTAGTTTTTTAGGGCACGACATGAGAAAAGACGTATTGGATAATATAACACTCATAGGATATGTTGAGGGTAAGTGGATCAGAGGAAAACAGAATGACGAACTTAATAAGTCTGTGTAAATGGTTGTCAGAACACGGATTAGGAGAAATCGCAGATAAAGGTAATAATTCCTAATGTAGTCAGTTCCTTACAACGGTTTTCATTTCTTTATCAACGCCATAATTTTGTCCATCAGTGGCCCTTTTCATTGACGCAACGAAATATAAATTAGAGGGAGACAGTTGGTGATAGAGAAGTGAAAACTGCTGTAAGGAATTGGTTACATGAGCAGCTAGCTGAGTTTTACGAAGCTGGGATACATATCCACATTCGCAGGTGGGAACACTGACGATGAATGGAGAAATAATTCAATAAAACAAACTTGATTTTAATTATTTTTTAATAAAGTAAATAAAAAAATACAAAACAAAATGAAGCATTTTTTTGTTTTTAATCATTTTCAAACGAGTAAATCGTAATGTTATTTATTTTTAATAAAGTAGACCGAAATTCTTATTTTTCATATGCCAACTTTATTAAAAATAAATGTCTTTATGATTTGCTTTACCAAAAATAATTAACGAAAAAATGGTTCACATTTTACATAATACCTTTTCAAATGCCTTATTTGAAGAAAAACATTCACTAATTATGGTTTTAATAATTAATAAATTACTTTTATTCGGTTATAAAAAAAAAATTATGTTTTTCTGGTGTTGAGTTGTGTCGGCCCTGTGTCGTCGCAGACCTGAGTCGGCGGTGTTTAGTCGGTGATGTTGAGTTGGTGGTGTTGAGTTGTCCTGCATCCGGGATGTGGACCTGTGATGTATACTTATATCATGATGCAAGATGTGTTTGATTATGTTCCCTATTTCCAATATAATAAAACAAACTGCATTACATTTTGACTTACCTTCGTATTATGCCGTTCGGACCTTTTGAGGAATATATAAAGCAAATGGTAGCTGAATTTATCTAAATGCTATTTAGCAGAAATACAATCGCCTTAATTTACAACAGCCCAATCATCGTCACCCGAAGTGCCGTGAGTAATACATCCACAGGCGAATGGATTGAAATCAGGGAGATCAACGGTGCCGTGTCCCAGTCTTGTGTTATTCCGAACCATTGTAATCAACCCGAGGAGTCCATTATATCTCTGTCGCGACTCGAAGTCGGGAACAAGTTTCTTGGAGACGACATGCGAAGTGGACATGTTTTTGAAGTTACCTTCTACAAGAGAACAGTTTAGTTTGAATTATTTTCCTTCTCCAAAACTCGTTGTCAACCAGTGCTATAAGATTCAGTATGTTTTGCTAGTTGGGTATTAGAACGTAAGTTAATGAAGTGAACGACACTAGATTTCGAACTCGGCTCTCTGATTCCGAGTCGCTTAACCATTATTTCACTGTGCCTTCTCAACGGCCCAACAAGAAAGCAAATTGTCGATTCCATGTTTAAAGGTATTTAGATTATTCCCTGAAAATATTTTTGAACGATTGAACGAAAGTCATACAAAATTATTTTCGTTTCTGTAACTTTTTGTAAAATGTTTAAATTAACCGAAACAAACGAAAATCTGTACATGCTGAATTGGGTGAATATGGAGCAGGTAGAGGGACCTCCCACCATGACACAGCTATCTGTCTCTGTATTGATATTAAGTCTGATCGTTTCGATAAGGTCAACGCCTTATATGATCTAGAAATTCACCTACATTCTGCTGTTAATTGGGGCAAGAAATGGCTTGATAATCTTAAAGCCTCCAAAGCAAGCCTTAACTCACTATTGAGAGCACTTTCTGCCGTCAATCAGCATGGGTGGTGCTGTCTTCCAGGACAATAACTCAGTGTATCTTATCGGGAAAATATTCTCTGCTGATGTGAAATGAAAAAATTATATTGAATCCCTTGCTAAGTCGGCTGCTAAGTAGATCGGTTCACTGTGCCGTGCTAGACATTTTTTTTTCTCCAAAAACTATCTTTATTTACATTATTCGGATTATCGTCCTCACCTTTGTCGCCATGTTTATCACAACGTACGCTTCGGCCTTCTTCAGGTGGTGGAATGTCGAACTGAACTCTTTATTTCTCTGACTGGGGTAGCCAGTTCTAGTTCCACGTGCCATGTCTAATGGATGTCAGTTATCTCCAATTAATTCCCCTCTCAAAGTTCGTCACCGCCCTAACCAGGTATTGAACTCGCACTCGTTGGCTCCTGTCACTGGATCTGAGTAACGCATTTTTCCACTGTGCCATCTCTCCTTGGCACGTGGAACTAGAACAGTCTACCTCAGTGAGCGAAATAAACGGTTCAGTTCGACATTCCAACAACCTGAAGAAGGCCGGAGCGTAAAACGGCCGAAACGTTATGATAAACATAGCAACAAAGATGAGGACAATAGTCCGAAAAATCTAAATGGTGTACATAATACCTAATCTCAGAAATATAGGCTGATACTGATGGGCGGAAACGTTGTGATAAATATGGCGACAAAGATGAAGACAATAGTCAGAATAATGTAAATAGTGTACATAATACCTAATCTCAGAAATATAGACAGATACTGATGGGCCGAAACGTTGTGATAAATATGGCGACAAAGATGAGACAATAGTCCGAATAATGTAAATATTGTACATAATACCTCATCTCAGAAATATAGACAGATACTGAAGGGCCGAAACGTTGTAATAAATATGGCGACAAAGATGAGGACAATAGTCCGAATAATGTAAATATTGTACATAATACCTCATCTCAGAAATATAGACAGATACTGAAGGGCCGAAACGTTGTAATAAATATGGCGACAAAGATGAGGACAATACTCGGAATAATGTAAATAGTGTACATAATACCTCATCTCAGAAATATAGACAGAAACTATCGTTATACATTTATAAGTCTACCATTCATCCAGGCTTTGAATATCGCTGGCACATATGTTATATATTCCCCTTATTCTGCCTTACTTGGGCTGAAATCCTAGAAAAAATAAAAGTAAAATCTACAGGTTAATTAGGCTCACTAACCCACAATTGGCCCAACTACACCCTTGCAGATATGGTCAATCAACACAGACTGGGCCCTATAGTTTTTGTTGGCAACCGGCCTAGAAGAAGGACAATTCTTAATTCAGAACCGCCCACTATAGGTAAAATAGCATCACTAACCCGCAACTGGCCAATTTCCTGTACGATAACGGCTATTTCTCCTATTACCGTTACAATTAGAATTTGTAAACCTTTCGAGACTGTTAACTTCACAAAAACCAAAAAAATCCCAATTCGTTCCATTAAAAGATTAAGCAATTTCAGATTTATCCCTTAAATAGCTTTTATCCGATTTTGTAAAACTAAATCCAGTTTTGCTAGCATTGGAGATTAGATATTATTTATCTAGAGATGTGTAACCAAACTGAAAAGAAAACAAAAAAAAACATGATTCTGAAGGGAAAAAATTAATTTTTCCACTTATTAAGACTAGAGGAAAAAAGAACTGCTTCTTTACGCGGGATATTATAAAGACATACGAAATGACAATCTTTTAACGATATCTGTATATTACCACTGACGTACTTCACACAGTAAAAAGTCCGAATAGAGGGGACTGTAACGTTCTGGAATATGTCGCCATATTTATTACAACGTTTCGGCCCTCCAGTATCTGTCTATGTTTCTGAGTTGAGGTATTATGTACACTATTTACATTATTCGGACGATGGTCGTCATCTTTGTTGCCATATTTATCACAACGTTTCAGCCCTTCAGTATCTGTCTATATTTCTGAGATGAGTTATTATGTACACTATTTACATTATTAGGACAATTGTCCTCGTCTTTGTCGCCATATTTATTACAACGTTTCGGCC
Source organism: Acanthosepion esculentum (assembly GCA_964036315.1). Lineage (NCBI taxonomy): Eukaryota > Metazoa > Mollusca > Cephalopoda > Sepiida > Sepiidae > Acanthosepion > Acanthosepion esculentum. The sequence continues at coordinate 1,405,756 of OZ038518.1, read as the reverse complement.
CTTCAGTATCTGTCTATATTTCTGAGATTAGGTGTTATGTACCCTATTTACATTATTCGGACTATTGTCCTCATCTTTGTCGCCATATATATTACAACGTTTCGGCCTTTAAGTATCTGTCTATATTTCTGAGATGAGGTATTATGTACACTATTTACATTATTCGGACTATTGTCCTCATCTTTGTCGCCATATTTATTACAACGTTTCGGCCCTTCAGTATCTGTCTATATTTCGGAGATGAGTTATTTTGTACACTATTTACATTATTAAGACTATCGTCCTCATCTTTGTCGCCATATTTATCACAACGTTTCGGCCCTTCAGTATCTGTCTATATTTCAGAGATGAGGTATTATGTACACAATTTACATTATTGTCCCCTTACTGTTATGTTTAACTAACAGTCAGAAGGCTAGTGTTAGAATAGAATAGAATACCGGTGGCTGTAGCTGCTAGCTGACGCCATAAGTGACTCTTGCCAATAGACCTGTAACTATGAAGGGAGATTAATTCTCGCTGATGACGTCATTGGTCACTTGACGTCTTCTAAATTCTTTACTCTCAAAGTAGCAGTTTGGAATTTGATTACGTCATTATGACGTCACTCGTTCTTATAAATTATTAAAAAAATGAACAAAGTAACATATTTAATGAACAAAGTAATTAATAATAACAAAAGAAAAGTCATTGAAACAAAGCAAGTTCAGTCGACCAATGATGACAATTCCAGAACAACGTTGCTATAAACCATATTTTCTATCCCCTGCCAGCCGCAATGATGGAGAAATTTAAAAAAATATTCTTTTCACATGCAGGCAGGCGCATGCCATTGGAATATATATATATATATATATATATATATATATATATATATATATATATATATATATATATATATATATATATATATATATATATATATACTCTATTGGAATATATATATATATACTATTAGAAAATAACAACGTCATTTAAATAATTTAATAATATATATTTATTTTATAATATACAAGAGAGAGGTAAGTATGTAAGTATAGAAAGAGAAGAATATACTGTGAATCAGTGGCTTTTAGAGTAAGTTTTTGGCGCGGACGCGCGAATCTTAAAATAAGGGGAGATAATCCTGTATGTTATGTGTTGATGGATTATGGTTTCTTATTATGTTTGGTCTCCATACTAAGAGAAGACACTCTACGTCTTCGTCGCAATATGGAAAGTTTTTTTATTAATTTTACTGGTTACTTAGCGCTCCAAGATCATGTGGAACTCGTTCGGCAAATGATTTGTTTGGGGTGCAGGAGGCGTGCTAAGCGGGAACGTAGAGTTAGGTGGAGTGTCGTGGATAGTGATTGTGTCTATAGGTGTAGGAGGTCTGTTTGCTGGGCTAGGTGGTTCAGTGTCTACATGGCTGTAATGAAATCCTCCATATTTGCCAGTGACCCCCTGCGGGAAAATGCACTCTTCCCCCAAACCAACTTTAACCTATCATCACTTTTATTTTTCCAAACTCGACTTCCCATTGGTTAAAAGCACAAAAACATGTAGCAAGTTGTGAGAAATCCTTTTTTCCCGCGCACTGAGCAGGGAGCCTGTCACGTGATACACCACCTTATATAAACAAAACACGAGTAAGCCTTCTCTTTTCATTATCTCTCCTTTTTCTTTTGCGTCTCATTCCTTGCTGCCAAAATGTGACCTTCAAGAACTCTCGTCTTGACCTTGCGGTCAGGCGTTAAAGAACATTAACAACATTCACGCAAGTACGAACTCTGAACTCTTATGAACTCTACCAACTTTTCCAACTCACATTTCAGTCAGGATCTGAATCTTCGAGAGATGACAACAAACTCCACGCGCGTCAGTACAATCACCCAACAACCTTTTCCCGCGTCAACATACTGACTCAACAATCACCATTTCTCTCTCAAGAACTCAACTTACAATTTACTAGAAAAAGTGACATTATTCACTACAAAGTAGTAATTGTATACTATAGTCAATTATTATCAATCCAGTCAAAGGTGCATAACTCCTTTAAGACTTTAAACAAATATTTACAACTATCACACGCACACACTAACATCTGAACTCACACAAGTGACATTTTCACCTTGCAGCATTTAATCTGTTTAATTTCACAGACAAATTTGAACTACAAACTTTCATACACCAAATCTCTGCATGGTCATTCCTTTCATTTTTGTCTAACTCGTCACACTTAACAATTAATCTTAAATTCACTCTGTGTATGTCAAACGTATATAAATGCATGTTATTTGTTGAAATCTTTAACTTAGGGAACTCCACGAAATCGCTAAAAAAATAGCATAGCATGATGAAAAAGACGCCAACCTTGACTAAAACAAAATTTTATCGTCTAAATGCTTATGTTATCATGAAGAGGAAAGACCAAAGTTTTTTTCATTATTTTTAAAATTTTCCTTCTTTTTAGAACATTCTAAATTTTGATTAAAAAAACATTGTTTATCTTTGTATCACCGTTACTAGTAAAATAACATATACAATTTTTAGCAGGTTTTTTTTTTTGTATGACACCCATTATTTTTGGAAATCTTGCAAAAATAAAAATAATTGTCGGAAATTTAAACTCGGATTTTAACTTAGTTTAAAAAAATTTTAAAATATGGCTGATATCGATTTTTTTTTTTTAGTAATTTCGCTGACAAAAAAAAACAAGATTTTTAACTAAAATTTCGGACATGCTAAGAATGAGTAAAAAATTTTAAAAAATAATCGAAAAATACTTCGGTATTTTTTCTTAATAATGCTATATATACTTAAGCAGATAAAAAAACATTTTCATCAAATTTAAGACCTTTCTTGTCAAGCTGTACTGTTTTTGTTTACATTTCGTGGAGGTACCTACTTTAACTCTATTGTTTCTCTTTGATTTCTTCCAATTGATTTGCCTTCAAATGTTTATTTATTTTATTTGTTGTGGATGAATGTTTAGCGAACAGGCCATACGCCTAAGCCTTCATACAATTTAACCTTCTGACACATCCAACTCATCACAAATCCGCAACAAAATTGGTAACCCCGACGTTTCACGCAACAAAATTGGTGATCCCGACGTTCAAATCTGCAGCAACAAACACAACTGAAACACTGTCTGTACAACTGTTGTTATGCATACATTTCATTTTGGTCACCTCGACGTGGTGTAATGGTTAGAAAGCTTGTCTTGCTAGATCAACTACGACTGAATAGTGAGTTTGATCCTCACTGGGTGCTCCATACTTTCGACTTTGTGCTACATTCAAGCCTGGCTTAGAAAATCGCTAGAGCAGCCATTCTCAACCTTTCCTCCATCATCGACCCCCCCATTGGCTTTATGTATTTCTCCATTTACCCCCTACTCCCATACAAATGAATGTTTAACGTACACGCCCATTTTTAAGCCATCGCACAGTTTAACCTTCTGACACATTCAACTCATCACAAATCCGCAACAGCTCGGTGGCGCTTAAGACGTCGGTGGTGCGCTTACTTCTTCCTCTTCTGGTGCATTTTTTGATGCTCTATCATTGGAAAATGTGAGATTGAGAACGAGCAATGCGTTACACTTCTGGAGATTAACATCAACCATGTTAACGGAAGGCAAAAGAAAAAATGTTTTAAAAAGAGCAGTTTAGTATTGGAGGGCGTAAAATAAACAAGCCATTTCTTGCCTCAGTTAACAACTGATTGCAGATTATTTTTCACTATCACCTGCCAATTTGATTTTATCGAACGTATCCGATATTAAGACAGGAGTCAATAGTTGCCCCGGCGAAAACTGATAGCGTCGGGAAGGTCGTTGATTTGAAAATAAGGAACGAATAGAACCCTGCAGGACACTAGCATTAATGAAAAAAAGATCGAGAGGAGTTGCCGTTCTAAACCTATTTTATTATGAGATTTAATAAGAAAGACTGAATGTGTTGAAAAAAATCAAAGAATATAACGAGATACAGAAAATATAAATACTGTGAGCCATTGACATCACCGGCAATAAAAATACATGCAGTTTAATTTGATTTCATGATAGGTATTATTTTGATTTGATTTCATTATATTTGTGTTCCTATATGGTTTTTAGTCCTAATTATTTTAAGATATGTCATAGAAATGTGTTGTTATATCTAGATTATTACCTTACTATTGCGTTAACATAGAACAGTCACGTATGTTCTTATTGACGAAAAATCGCGGAGACGTTCCGACTTACACGAAAAATCGCGTTACGACGCATCGTAGGAACGAAACTCTATCGTAATTCCAGTACACCCTGAAGATAAAAAAGGGAAAAATGAGACAATGTGAAAAAGCTTTTTAATGACGATGCGTTTCGCTTTCATATGTTAGGTAGGCGTCTTCAAGTCAGAATTAAAGACGAAACTGTTTTTTGTTTTTTTGATATATTAAATCCGTTAATGTCTGTTTGTTAGTTTGTTGTCTTCCGATCGGAATGAATAATAAAAATAAGCGTTAGAATGAAAGAACAAAAACAATTTAATCGGTCCATTCGTGTTCCATTGCAAAGGTGGCGATCACAATTTCCTATACAGTGTAGCCCGAAAGAAATTTTGTCTTTCTATCATCTCGCAAAATCAATCAACTCAATCTTTCTCCGCTTCATTCTTTACATATTTCTCGGTATTTTCTCATCTATCTACCCATCTCAGTCTATCTATCTATCGATCTATCTATCTATATATCTATCTATCTATCTCAGTCTGTCACTTTCTCTCTCTCTCTCTCTCTCTCTCTCTCTCTCTTACACACACTGTCCTTCTCTTTCTTTCTTTCTATTTCACTCTGCTTATTATCAATCTATCGTTCAATCTATCTCAGTCTGCCTCTCTCTCTCTCTCTCTCTCTCTCTATCTGACTGTCTTACATACACTGTCTCTTTCTTTCTTTCCCACTCTGCGCATTATCTATCTATCTCTCTCTCTATCTCTCTCTCTCTATCTATCTATCTATCTATCTATCTATCTATCTATCTCAGTCTGTCCCTTTCTCTCTCTCTCTCTCTCTCTCTCTCTCTCTCTCTTACATACACTCTGTCTCTTTCTTTCTTTCCGACTCTGCGCATTATCTATCTATCTATCTCTCTCTATCTATCTATCTATCTATCTATCTATCTATCTATCCATCTATCTATCTCAGTCTGTCCCTTTCTCTCTCTCTCTCTCTCACTGTCCTTTTCTTTCTTTCTTTCTATTTCACTCTGCTTATTATCTATCGGTCGATCGTTCTATGTATCTCAGTCTGTCCCTTTCTTTCTTTCTCTCTCTCTCTCTCTCTCTCTCTCTTACATACACTCTGTCTCTTTCTTTCTTTCCCACTCTGCGCATTATCTATCTATCTCTCTCTCTCTCTATCTATCTATCTATCTATCTCAGTCTGTCCCTTTCTCTCTCTCTCTCTCTCTCTTACATACACTCTGTCTCTTTCTTTCTTTCCGACTCTGCGCATTATCTATCTATCTATCTATCTCTCTATATCTATCTATCTATCTATCTATCTATCTATCTATCTATCTCAGTCTGTCCCTTTCTCTCTCTCTCTCTCTCTCTCTCTCTCACTGTCCTTTTCTTTTTTTTCTTTCTTTCTATTTCACTCTGCTTATTATCTATCGGTCGATTGTTCTGTCTATCTCAGTCTGTCCCTTTCTTTCTCTCTCTCACTCTCTCTCTCTCTCTTACATACACTCTGTCTCTTTCTTTCTTTCTTTCCCACTCTGCGCATTATCTATCTATCTATCTATTTTTTTTGTTTATTAATATAAATCATTTTAATTTTTTAAAAAACAAAAAAAAACACCATTCCGTTTCAAGTTCAGAGTTGTCCTTCTTCTAAATTGGTTGTCGTCTGTGGTTAAAGAGACCAGTATGCACTGCTATTTAACACATTGGTAGAAGGCGAAGAGATGGATTCTGGCATTTCTCAAGGATATTTGAGCGAAAGCGAATGCTACGGATTTCGAACTCGCCTTTCCCATTTCTCGTTCGGAGCCTCTAAACATTACGCCATCTGCACATCCAAATCTCATATGTCAATTATTGCAATAAATATAAAAACAAATCAACAAAATTTGAACGGATCGAAGTCGTTTTCATCGAAGGTTTTACGTAATGGTTTCTGGATGATCTGTTGGTCTGTTTTCTGCCGAGTTAATTTAAATCAGTCCACATCGATTTTGACATCGATATTTTCGCATAAAAGTCGATGTTGCTTTTTAAATTTTAAATGAACGATTTTTTTTTCTGCATTTAATAGAACTTCGGGAATCTTGTTTGCTATTAAACTTTTCACCATGAATAATTCAATGTTACTGATTAAAGAAAACCGGTTTTCATTTTTTTTTCTCCCCTTAATTCATTTGTCTTCAACGATTTTTGTTATTTTCTCAAAGGCCATTAGTGGACGGGGCTCCGTTGTCAAGTGGGATGGGGGTATACGACTTCGATGTTTTCTTTTTAAATAATCCACCTTGAAATCGTTCAGTCTCCTTTTGTGATTCTCAAGTGGCCGAAAAATTTCATCGATTCTTATTCAGATAGACATATTTTCCCACTCGCAGCGAAGCAGCTTCATTTTTTTTACCAAATTGATGTTCACCCTGTACAAGGCCCGAGGCCACTCGAGTTAAAATGTTTGAGAGTAAGAGCCATAGCTTAAAAGGAACTGAATAGAGAAGAACCCAGTGATTCCGAACTGCCGCGCGATCTTCTTAGGTGTGTCGCGAAATATTGTCATATTCATATATATATATATATATATATATATATATATATATATATATATATATATATATACATATAAGAATATTGGCTGGTGAAAAAAATTAATTTCGGTTGAGCTCTGTTGGTTTGAGGTGTGAGTTTGTAAACAGTGACTATTTTAAGCTAATATAGCATGACTCTTCGGCAGAATTGAGTCACTGTCAGTCACTGTGTGTTTATGTAAATCTAAAAATAAACACGCTAAAATTCACCTTCATCCCTGCCGTTCGCCGACGGCTTAGTGGTAGAAGTTCCGACTGACGCCAATTCAGTCGGGTTTCGATTCTAACTAGCCACACTGATTAGCTGTGAAACAGCGAAACAGTCTGTCTGTGGATATATATATATATATATATATATATATATATATATATATATATATCCCTCAGCGAAACTATAGTTGCTCACCAAAGCGTATATGTATTAATAATTATACAGGGTGCGGCTGGTATTTGAGGACAGATTTTATGGATTAGTAAAAAACTTGCTGAACAAATGAATATAATTATATTTGATTACAAACAAGTAAACATGAAATTTTGCTAACTATTATTTAATTTTATTCAATAAAACGACAACTAGCATCAATAACTGCCTCTACACAAGGTCAAAATCGGCTGCAAGCTCTGATTAATTTGTCCTTATATATATCAGACATTACTCGGACTACTGCAGCTTTAAGAGAGTCGCTGGTGTTATGAGTCTGTGTATTAACCTCCTTCGCAACTTCACTCCACATATAATAGTCTAGTGGATTGAGATCTGGAGAGTTAGGAGGGCAAATGTTGGGTGTGTTGTGGTCGTACAAATGGTCAGCCATCCATTCTTGTGTTCGTCGAGCCTTGTGGGATAGAGCCGAGTCTTGCTGGAATATGTAAGGCCTGCCGTTGCATATGTTATCAATTCACGGCTTGACAGCTGTTTCACGAACCTCAATGTAAGCAGAAGCATTTACTCTAAGACCTTGTGGAAAAAGTTAGGTGGCATTACATGTCCTCCATTGCTAACAACACCCAATATCATAACACTTGAAGGAAATTTTGTGCGCATCACTCTTGGCACCTCGGAAGGAACTGAACAAGTTATCTGCCATTTCTTCTGTTAAGTATTTGATCTTGATCAAAATTTTTCTCATCTGCGAAAAACCAAATCACACCAGCTTCTGGGGGATTTTTTAAGTTTGTTTAAAATCCTTTTGTATCAGTTTAAACGGTTTTCTTTTGTTTTTTTTTCAGACATAAATCGACCTCTCTTCATCACGGAGGACTTGTATCGAATGTCATCAGGAACACTCCTTCTGATTATTTTTTCAGACACATGCAACTTTTTGGCAATTGACCTCATTGATTGACCTCGGTTTTCATCAATTTTCTGCTTGACCTTCTGAATAAATTCGGATGTTCTCACTTTATCAGAACGTGCAGAATGTCTGTTGCGTTTTGATAGAGACATTGGGGAACTGTCAGCGTCTTATCTTTTCGTGTCTTTTGGACAAACGATCTTGCAATTCTGAGGAAACGTGCAATATCCAAATCGCTGTGATCAGCCTTTAATGCCACAATCACAGCATGCCTTTTCATTTCATTTGTTATCATAGGGTTTGCTATTGTGGATTTCTGAGAAATAAAAGCATTAGAAGTTAGTGGTAAGCATTATTAATCGTAAATCTGCATGTCCTCAAATACCAGCCGCACCCTGTATATCTTTGCTCTGTATAACCACATCGAGCACTATTAGGTTTACACCTCATGTTTAAATGAGAAGATAATTTATTTGCTTGCCCGTGTATGCACGCCAGGGCACACGTACACGCTTGCTTATATCTGACCGTTTGTTTTATCTACCCTACAACTATATATATATATATATATATATATATATATATATATATATATATATATATATATATATATTATAATTATTTTTTTAAAAATATGATTCCTTCGCTTATATTAAAAAAATAATTATAATTTAAGTTCTACTACTGTATGGAGCACTGTTTTTTTTTTAAATAAAAACAAAATTCTAAAGAACTCCGGATTATTTACCTAACGTGTTCTTTCCTATTTTTCTACATGTCTGCACACACACACACACACACACACACACACACACACACACACACACACACACACACACACACACACACACACACACACTCACACACACATGTATATATATATATATATATAATATTTATTTATTCCAAAAGTATAACAGAAACATGTTATAAAATCACTATAAAAATAGGCATTTTGTTTCATCATTTCTGGTGTCTTCTCAAGTGATGGTGTTTAAAGTAGAATAAAGATATTTGGATAATATATATATATATATATATATATATATATATATATATATATATATATATAAAGAAATATAGTCTTAAAGTGTGCTATATTTATGGGATAAAGTTCTCAAAATCAGAGATCGAGCGTGTATAAATATAAAAGTGGACATGGAAGTCAGCACTTTGAGGCGACAGTCTGTTTCATGCTAGTGCAATTGCCTGACGATTGCACTAGCATGAAACAGACTGTCGCCTCTAAGTGCTGACTTCCATGTCCACTTTTATATATATATATATATATATATATATATATGTGTGTGTGTATATCTTATAAGAGATTTCAACATGGTTTTATTATAATCTTTTATAATAAAAACATAATAATAATAATAATAATAATAATAATAATAATAATAATTGAGCACCTTTTTAAAAGTAAATGTTACGAACAGTGGATTTTTATTCTTATTCCATCTGTTCTTTCTCTCATTTGGATGTGTGTGTGTGGGGGGGGGGCGTGTGTATGTGTAAGTAGTAATGGAACAGCGTTAGTATTTGAATAAATGAATCATTAGTAAACTTTTTATCCCACATTAGCTAAAAAGACTGTGTCAATTTTATTGAAATATTCTACTTATTATTTATGCGAATTAGGCTCCTTAGCCCCAAATAACATCAAAAATAAAAAGCGAAATTGACTACGTTCAAATGAAGAAGAAATAAAGATCTGCTTGTCGTGCATTTGAACAAACATTGAGGAAATCGCTAAAAAACATGAAAAAACACCAGGCATAAGTTTCGCATTAAATCGGCTGCAGAAATAGTTGAATAGAAACATTTAAATAAAGTTCATATTTGTGTGTGTAATTTTTTAAAAATTATGGTTTTATTTCATATCATTGAAATGTATGCCCTTTAAAAATGATACTAAGTGTACCATGTTGTTCTCAATTGCCCTAGGTGTGGCGCTGCTTGAAACTGTTGAGGTACAGTGGTATAGCGTATACCAAAGTTGGTTTCGCCCAACAACGCAAATTGCTTCGAAACCAAAACATTAACCTGAAAACTCAATTTGTTTTAAAAATTTATATTAATCTTGTACAAGGCTTGAGAGCCACTAGAGGCAGAATGTTAGAAAGAAAGAGATAAAGGGTAAAGACAACTGAACTTTAAAAATAACCTGCACCGGAGGTAGTCTCGCCCAACAACGCAAATTACATCGAAACCAAAATATTAACCTGAAAACTTAACTTGTTTTAACAATTGATATTAATCTTGTACAAAGCTTGAGGGTCACTCGAGGCAGAATGTTACAGATAAAGAGATAAAGCGTAAAGACAACTGAACATAAAATAACCTGCACCGGAGGTAGTCTCACCCAACAATGCAAATTACTTCGAAACCAAAATATTAACCTGAAAACTCGAGCGTCAGATGAGGATTTTTACATGGATGTCATGCGTGATCCTATGCCCGTTCAGAAATATCTAAACTGTCGTATACATTCGCTTCCTAAGATCAATGGTGAAACAATGGTTTGAGCTAGTAAAACCTGACGGTCACCCTTCTTTGAACATATTGAAAATAATCACATTCAAAGATCTGTACCAAATAATAGAAACCGCATCAGTTGTGGACTCCCCAACAACTGCAACAGCTACATTGAATAGCGCATGTAAATCGACGAGAAAAAATGACATAAACCAGTTGTTACCCTTCCACAACACTTCAAATAAAAAGTTAGGAAGGTAAACGCCCATAACTAATACTGGACTTTGAGAAACATGCTTTCCTAAGAAAAGTATTTCAAGAGAAATGATTTATGAATTTCAACCGCAAACATAGCTGGCTGCTCGGTCAATAAACGCTAAATGTTTCCTTATAATGAAACGGCTATTATTAACATTATTATGTACATTGCTCAGACTATTGTCATCAACTTTATTGTCAAATTCACGATGTTTCGACCGTTGTACGCTTTGCGCTTGTTCAGGATCTACCTATATTTCCGAGATGAGGTATTGTAACTATTTACACTACTTACATTATTCGGACTGTCGTCTTCATCTTTATTGCCATATTTACGACATTTGGGACGTTGTACGCCCCGGCCTTCTTCAAGATCTGCTATATTTCCGAGATGAGGTATTGTAACTATTTATAATATTTACATTATTCGGACTGCCTTCCCCATCTTTATTGTCATGTTCACGACGTTTCGACCGTTTTACGCTCGGATTTTCTTCAGGAACTGCCCATATTTCCGATATGAAGCATTGTATCTGTTTACACTATTCACATTGTTCAGACTGTTGTCCTCATCTTTATTGCCATATTCACGACGTTTCGGCCGTTGTACGCTACGGTATTTCGAACCGAAACATTTATTTATTCTACTGGGGTAGATTGTTCTAATTCCACGTGCCAACGTTTGGAGAGTTGAGTTACTAAGGGTAATTGACGGAAAATCGAGATATTCAACGGCCTGGCACGTGGAATTTGCGCAATCTACCCCCGTGGAGAAAATAAAAAGTTCCGTTCAAAATTCCTATGTATATTATCTGAAGATTGCTAGAGCGTATAACGGCTGAAACGTCGTGAATGTGACAATAAAGATGAGGATAGCAGCCCGGATAATGTAAGTAGTGTAAATAGTTACAATACATAATCTCGGAAATAAAGACAGATTGCTATTACACTTGTGTTGATATGTGAAAGATAACCGTTGACGTGAACAGGTTAGAATTGTAGCGACCGGTGATGCACACTATTCAGAGTCGATTTCACAAGGGAGTGGTTTGTGGGAAATGGCTTGAGTGGATGCATCAACCCGTAACTGACATCTCGTTAATCAAAGAGCTATAATTATAAATAATTGGTAATGTAATGAGTACGACGACGGGTGACCTTTCTTGGCAGTTTGTGCGAGTCCTGAGCGATTGCCGTATAATAGTTGTTAGCAAGCGTAACTCGTAGACCATTGTTAGTATTATGAGCTCATTTGATACCCTGTTTTGCGGTTTAAATGACTGAAAGCATCGTGCTATAATAAAGCGATAGTTGAACTTCGAAATTCCGTTCTTATTCAATAAATTAATCTCAGACACGTGCTTATCTCGTACGATCGCATTGTTCCAACAGTAAGAAATGATATTCCCAGTAAGTAAATATCATATCGTAATGATGGTTCAAGGGAGAGAGCTACGGAGGAAAGATTTATTCTCCCATCTGCATTTCCCCGATTATGGGCATTATTATATCGATATATATAATAACACCGATAGTTCACGGACAGAACGGAATTGTAATGAAAAGAAAAAAGGAATGAAAAAACATGTTTTGTTCTCAGAGAGACTTTTTATACTGCACTGTTATATAGGAATAAAGTGTCGCTGCCGACACTTGAGTTTGAACATAGATCGCCAGTGAGCAAACACAGGCGATCCCATTATTGAATTAAGTAGACCACGTGACCATAGAGTAGGAAGTCGCGTGACGTCTAAGTGATCGTCATTTCTATTCTGTATTCTGTTACTATTCGGATCACCATTTCTACTCTATCCTCTATTACTATACGGACCGCTATTCCCTATAGTATTTCACTATACGGATTACTATTTGATTGAGTATTATCGAGCAAGTACTATTAGACCGAGTGTTATTCGAAGGCGTCTGAAACCACTATTATTTCAACGGTGGACTATAGCTGTATCTGCGATTACAAAGTCTCTACTACAACGAGCATTACGAAGTCACAACGAGTATTCGTTGACATCACAAAACTTGGCAACAAGTGTTCGTTGACATCACAAAATACACAAAACTATATATACATATAAACACATTTCCCAAGCGAAGAATAATATATCACATATATCTACTCAACAAAGCAAAGTGAAAGAAGTAATTAAAAATGGAGGGTCTTATATATAGAATGGAGATATTCCTGTATCTGGAGAAGCCAAGTTCCGAACTCCAGATTCAAACGAAACGGATTCATCTGTGCCCTAGGCAAGGAGATATTCCACGAACAGGAAACAGAGAATGTTCGGTCTTTCCAAATTGAAAAATTCGAGCTGGAGTTTCGTTCTATATCTGGGAAAGTTTTATTCCCAAAGGGAAAGGACACCATGGACTTGTTAGCTGCTGGGGAGGCAGATCTAGGCTTTGTCCGGTCCATGGGGACGGAGAGAAAGAAAGCAACCTAGCCGTGTGGCTGCTTAAAATAAAAACTGAATCTGACTGCCGCTTTCGTCACTATATGGAGTGACGTCACTAAGCGGCTGTCATGTGACCCACATGACCAAAGGTTGATAATCGACGTTTTATACTGCAATAGCACTTTTAGGAGCTCAAAGATCGGCTAATCTTTTAGTCAATCATTGCTGAAAGAAATTTGGTTCTTACACCATTCTTTAGCTCTTGGTATAACGATAATCCGGCAGCAAAGTCTCTCTGATCGGGAGGTTTTTGCTGAGCGTTGAACCACCTCTTGAGTGCTGTTATTCCCAGTTCTACTCTGATCCTATGTGGTAACACCTGTAAGTCCCATCTATGGGGAAATAGTGAACGCCGAAACAACAAGAATAAACTATGAATGTATAAAAAACATTTTTATATAAAAAGCAATTACATTGTTATAGGAAAATTACCAACTATATATTTTGTTTGTAGTTTACGTTATACAATTGTGTTCAAAATATAACATTTAACCTGGTGGTCGATACTGAGCCAGCCTGGTCAGCAGTGACTAAACGTTCTGATCCTTGCCACACACCGTCTATACCACAAGGTGTCTTGATCCTCTGCGTCACGGGATGACGAATTGATTACAGGGTCAATCCCATGCTGTTTGATATTGTCACGGTTGAACGGTCGTCGGTTGCTGTCTATCTTGGTCACCAGCCTGCTCCAACCACGCTGTGTTTCTTGATCACAGATCTGGTAGGGATCGATTAATCGTCACTATCGTAGCGCTGATTCAAATCATGGCGAGCTGTGCTATAATGGAAAAATAAAAGAAAATGTCTTTCTACAGCCGTAATAAAAACGAAAAATTCTTCGAGTCTGTTTTCGATTTGGTTTATGTAGATCTTTGTATAACAAAAATTAACCCTTCTCACTAAAATCTCTTTAGTGACACTTTTGCTTATTGGTGGGAATTTTTTCGAATGAACTCAAAGTCGGGGATATTCTCTTAGCAGCAGGTTACGTGGGTTTCAGGAAGCTTCTTCTCCGCTTTCACATTTTGTCTTCTGTCTGCAACTCTAATCTCAACTGCAACTGCAGCTGCCTATCACTCATGCAAACCGCTTCTACTGACTTTAATTGAAAATCAGAGTGGGGGCTAACGGTGTTTAGGAATTTGGGGCTTCTCCAGGATTCTAGAAGGATTATAACAATTTCATTAGTTGTCTGGTTTGTAATATTAATTATCTTTCCAAATTTGGGAGATCTCCTACGGGTAGTGGTTGCAGGTATTGCATCGCCCATATAACTCATCCTTTCTCTTCACTTCTCGCACCATTATTCCAAATTGGCGGAGATATAATTTCCCATCGAGGCGATCGTAGTAGACCTACCATTATTTATTATGGGTGGACACAAGCGTAACAATAAAAGATACTCATACGACGCAGTATTGGTCGCAGACGCAACAAAAAACGAACCTGCAGGCACACTTAAATACGGTAGTAAAGGAAAGCCAGACGACTGGCTGAGTAACAAGGTTAAGAAAACGGAATGTGTGGTTGTCAGTTACGCGGAATATGTCAAGATGGGAACAAACGTGTTGGAGATACCGAAATTAAGAAAGTAGCATAATTTAAATATCTGCGAAGTTCTTTAATATAGGACGGAAAATGCAATCGTAAAGGCTTACTATACGACAAACTACATCCGGCAGCAATGCCTCTGATCAGGAGGTTTTGAGGAGTGTGGATATGCCGTAAAACAAAATAAACCAAATCAACCTCAACCAAAGAATACGTATTCTATTCATACGAATCTATCCTAAAAATGTTGTCTGCATTAAATAAACCATTGAGGTTGATATGCCGTAAAACGAAGTAAACCAAACCAATCTAAACCAAAGAATACGTATTCTATTCATACGAATCTATCCTAAAAATGTCGGCATTAAATAAACCATTGAGGTTGATATGCCGTAAAACAAAATAAACCAAAACAATCTAAACCAAAGAATACGTATTCTATTCATACGAATCTATCCTAAAAATGTTGTCGGCGTTAAATAAACAATGAGTTTGATATGACATAAAACAAAATAAACCAAACCAATCTAAACCAAAGAATACATATTTTATTCATACAAATCTATCCTAAAAAATTGTCGGTATTAAATAACCCATTGAGGTTGAAATGCCGTAAAACAAAATAAACCAAACCAATCTAAACCAAAGAATACATATTCAATTCATATGAATCTATCTTAGAAAAGTTGTCGGCGTTAAATAACACACTGATGTTGATATGCCGTAAAACAAAATAAACCAAACTAATCTAAACCAACGAATACATATTCTTTTCATGCGAATCTATCCTAAAAATGTTGTCGGCATTAAATAACCCATTGAGGTTGATATGCCGTAAAACAAAATGAATCAAGCCAATCTATACTGAAGAATACATAGGACGGAAAATGCAATCAGAAAGGCTTACTATAAAACTGAAAGACTCCTTTCAAAAATTTATCAAAGTATTAAAAGTATTTTTATCGATATTACAACATTGTAAATATGTTTCTGTTGGATTGATTCGTTTTTGATGGTCCTGGGTAAGACGATAAACTACGTCCGGGTGGTAGCACCTGTTAGGGTCCCAGCTATGGGCAAATCGTTGAACCCCACACTGGGGTAAAAACACTATGAAAGTGTAAAAATAGTTTTAATACCAGAATTAATCTGAAGAAAAAAAATACCATTTATGCATTATTACCAGCAATATATATTTTTTTAAATTATAGGAAAAAATATTACAAAAGTGTCAATCATACTTTATTTACAAAGTGATTTTGTTGCAAACAATACATTTTTAGTCATATATATATATTAAGACATTCTTATGTTTATACGTTCTTTTTATAGATAGAAATATGCTCTGCTTATAATAAACAGTATTAACAACATTTACCGGCCTGAATGTCCGGGGTATTTTTATAGAAAATACGTGTCCTCCGCCAGGAATCGAACCTGTATTCTAAACGGAACCGTCATATAGCCTGAGGTGCCTTAACCGATAGAGCCACAGAGAAGCGTTACGGTTAGCAAGGTCGTTTTTTACTGTGGCTCAATCGCTAAAGCACGTCAGGCTATATGACAGTTCTGTATAGGATATAGGTTCGATATATATATATATATATATATATATATATATATATATATATATATATATATATATATATATATATATATATATATATATATATATATATATATTTAAATGAAAACAGACCACTTTAAGGTTACATGTAATAAATTATTTCACCACAGCCCTTTTAAAGGACCGCGGATCATCAGACTTTACTTCGAAATGTTGAAACGAAAAACTTTTCGTTTCAATTTAAATTATTAGCTCTGATTTACATTGAGCTCTGTGGATAATTTTTCGTAAACTAACTATATATATATATATATATATATATATATATATATATATATATATATATATATATATATATATATATATATATATATATATATATATATATATATAAATGTTGGCATTAAATAACCCGTTAAGGTTGAAATGTCATAAAACAAATTGTTTTTGACAGGTTATCAACCAGTTGCAGGTTGTTTAAAACCAGAAAACTTTTTTAGATTATAAGTGGATTCATAACTTTCCTAAGGTTATTTCTACCCACCTGGAATTTGAACTCGGGTTCCTTCTACCCAGTTTTACACACAAGGCTTGGGTCAATCCGTGGTATGGTTTTTCGGGCACTTTCCATGAGTGCCGCACGCTGGGTTTGACCCCCTCTAGTCCAATAACATCAGGACGTCTCCTTTCTGACAAGTTGACCACGGTGACATTAGAACCCGGAACTCATGGTCAGAACCTTTTTCTTTTTATTTTTCAGCATATTTGTGCTCGTGTATGTTGGAAAATTGTAATTCTTTTAGTAAAGGTGAGATTGGAAAGAAACCGGGGCCTAGATTTATATTTTGATAGGAATCAATAACAGCAATCTCAAGTATGTTCCTTCTGAGGAAATTGCCTTCTCTTTTGATGAATGTGACATGTTTTAGAGCAAAACTTTGGTCGAATTTATTTCACTATATGACTATTTGTTTTTTGTTTTCTTTTTATAAATTCCTTCAGAGGACGAATTGCGTCGACAAAGAATAGTATTACCAGTTTTTTTTTTTTACACAAAAATTCTTCCCTTTACAGATAAAATTTATCTGAAAATAATTAACACAGACACACAGATATGTGTGTGTAATAAAAATATAAAGATACGCTATATTTATGGGTTAAAGGGTTTAATATCCCGATGGGTGTTAACATCTATTACACTTATATACATATATATATATATATATATATATATATATATATATATATATATATATATATATAAATATATATATATGTATGTATAGAGAGAGAGAGAGAGAGAGAGAGAGAGAGAGAGAGAGATAAATTATAGATAGATGTATTAAATATACATTTTTCCTCACAGTCCTGAATTTTATTTATTATAAACACACACACAAACACACACACACACACGCACACACACACACACACACACACACACACACACACACACACACACATATATATATATATATATATGTATACATATATATATATACAGAAATATAGATTTAAGGTGTGCTATATTTATGGGATAAAGTGATCAATATCAGAGATAGAGCGTATGTAAATATAAAAGTGAACATTGAAGTCAACACCCAGTGACGACAGGCTGTTTCATGCTGGACGCAATCGTCAGGCGGCATGACGATTGCGTTTAGCATGAAACTGTTTTTCGCCTCTGAGTGTTGGCTTCAATGTATCTGATTGAATTGGGCACATGGCTAGGTTGGCACCTCATGGAAATTCAGGGATCCCTTCCGTATCACTTTTTTCAGTACTGCATATTTTGTGATGCCTCATGGAAGATCTTGTCACCATCAGCTATACCACATCAGTTATCCAGACCAATATTGCAATTGTATAGTAACTCTTTAAGGCAATCTTTGTAGTTGTATAGTAAATCTTTAAGGCAATCTTTGCTGCCGTCTTTTTCCCATTTCCAATCTCCAAACACGTATTGTTTTGGAATTCTGTCATCCGCCATACGGACAAAATGGCCCGTCCATCGCAATTTGTGCTTGTTTTTCCACAGAGAGCGAATTGGCCCTCTGTAGAATAACCATCAGGGGTGTGAGACATCCGGTGGATTTCAAATACAGACCGAAAGCAGAGTTGATAAAAACATTCTTCAGATGTCTGCAATAGACTAACCATGTCTCACATGAATATACCAGAGATGACATAACGTAGAATATTCTCGTGTGCAAATAACGTAGATTATTCTCGTATGCAATTAATGTGGATTATTCTCGTATGAAAATAACGTAGACTATTCTCGTAGGCAAATAACGTGGATTATTCTCGTATGAAAATAACGTAGACTATTCTCGTAGGCAAATAACGTGGATTATTCTCGTATGAAAATAACGTAGACTATTCTCGTAGGCAAATAACGTGGATTATTCTCGTATGAAAATAACGTGGATTATTCCCGTATGCAAATAACGTAGATTATTCTCGTATGAAAATAACGTAAATTATTCTCGGATGCAAATAACGTGGATTATTCTCGTACGCAAATAACGTACATTATTCTCGAATGCAAATAACGTACATTATTCTCGAATGCAAATAACGTATATTATTCTCGTATGCAACTAACGTGGATTATTCTCGTATGAAAATAACGTGGATTATTCTCGTACGCGAATAACGTGGATTATTCTCGCGTGCAAATAACGTGGATTATTCTCGTATGCAAATAACGTAGATTGTTCTTTTAGTCTGCAAATAACGTTTCGCAAATGTGACTGTTGTCGATGTTATAAAGTAGCACAAATTCATATGAAATACGAATAGTAGACGAGTTATTAGACAGTAGAGATTATGTAGACGAGGATAGATAACAACTGACCCTTGAACCTTCATTTGAATAGATCTAGACTCTAATGTCGAAGGAGGCACCCTCGCGGGAATCTCTTCCACAAAGTGGCAATCCTTGGGAATTGATGTTTGTATGGTACTTCCTTATTACATTCGAAATAACGATGAAAATTGTCACTTTTCATTATCTGTAGATCTTCATTTTATCAGTGTATCAATTAGACCACGGTTTCTATCTATCTATCTATCTATCTATCTATCTATCTATTTATCTATCTATCTATCTATATATATATATATATATATATATATATATATATATATATTTATCTATCTATCCCACACTGTACATATCTATCTAGGCATCTCACTCTCTTTCTCTTGCTTTTTATTTCATTCTGTTCATAGCTACCTGACTATCTATTCCACTTTGTTCATATCTATCTATCTATCTATCTATCTATCTATCTATCTATCTATAACAGTCTTTTTATATCTATTTATCCATCTTTCCCAGTCAGCTCATATTTGTCTTTCTCAGTTAGTTCCTATTTATCTATCTCTCTATCTCTCTCTCTATCTATCTATCTATCTATCTATCTATCTATCTATCTATCTATCTATCTATCTATCTATCTATCTATCTCAGTCCATTATCTATCGTAGCTATCGTAGACCGTTCATTATCTATCTATTGAAAAAAGGCTCCATAAATTGTGACGGATGCATCGCAATATAATTTCCATCACTCTCTTTCTGTATCTATATTTCTCTCTCTCTATATATATATATATATACATATATATATATATATATATAAATATAAAAGTGGACATGGAAGTCAGCACTTAGAGGCGACAGTCTGTTTCATGCTAGTGCAATCGTCAGGCAATATATATATATATATATATATATATATATATATATATATATGTATATTTCGATTCTTATAACACTCTGATTCTGTGTATTTTTCCAACATTAATCTATATTCCTATCCCGGTTTCATTCTTTCTTTCTCAGTCCATTATCTATCTATCTATCTATCTATCTATCTATCTATCTATCTATCTATCTATCTATCTATCTATCTCAGTCCATTATCTATCTATCTATCTATCTATCTCAGTCCATCTATCTCAGGCCTGACGATTGCACTAGCATGAAACAGACTGTCGCCTCTAAGTGCTGACTTCCATGTCCACTTTTATATTTACACACGCTCTATCTCTGATATTGAGCACTTTATCCCATAAATATAGCACACTTTAAGACTATATTTCTTCATATATATATATATATATATATATATATATATATATATATATATATATATATATATATGTATATTTCGATTCTTATAACACTCTGATTCTGTGTATTTTTCCAACATTAATCTATATTCCTATCCCGGTTTCTTTCTTTCTTTCTCAGTCCATTATCTATCAATCTATCTATCAATCTATCTATCTATCTATCTATCTATCTATCTATCTATCTATCTATCTATCTATCTATCTATCTATCTCAGTCCATTATCTATCTATCTATCTATCTATCTATCTATCTATCTATCTATCTATCTATCTATCTCAGTCCATTATCTATCTATCTATCTATCTATCTATCTATCTATCTATCTATCTATCTATCTATCTATCTATCTATCTCAGTCCATTATCTATCTATCTATCTATCTATCTATCTATCTATCTATCTATCTATCTCAGTCCATTATCTATCTATCTATCTATCTATCTATCTATCTATCTATCTATCTATCTATCTATCTATCTATCTATCTATCTATCTATCTCAGTCCATTATCTATCTATCTATCTATCTATCTATCTATCTATCTATCTATCTATCTATCTCAGTCCATTATCTATCTATCTATCTATCTATCTATCTATTTATCTATCTATCTATCTACAAGATGCGATGCGTAATTTGTCGCCATTTTATATTATTAATTTCGCGGATGCCTGTTGATTATTATTTTTTTAATTTGTGGACGACACAGTATAGTAGGCCGAGTTGTGCGCCGTCTGTGAAAAAGAGCACTATGGCGAAATTTACTTCACCAGCAATTTGGAAACGGTAAGTTGTACTACTTGGCATTCGCACCAGAAGCTCAAATACGAATATTTCAGATATCGATTTTTATCTTGCTTTTTATCTCATTCTGTTTATATATCTATATCCGACTGTGTCTGTTCATCTCAGCCGATCTTCACCGATCTATGATAAATAACATCGATATCTATCAAACTGTCGATTCTTGGAAAAGCTTCTATCCTATCGGGTCAAAATGATATTTTCATTCTTTGAATTTCGCCTGTTGAAACATTCAATTAAGCTGGTTTCATTTTCAATTCGAACGTAAAACACTTTTCAGGCTTCCAACTTAGTCCGACGTTGGAGCTCGATTTGTTTCCATGGCGACAGATGTAGATTAGGCTTCATAATGGGCTCTGCAAATATATAATGAGGAGGAAAAAAAAAATCTGGCAACATATCGAAGAACGCTGCCAGTTTTGAACTGGGTGCAGTTTGCTTTTCTCGTGTGAATGTAGTTATTCTCATGAATATTTCCTCGCCTCCGACCCTCTTCTTAATGTAGCCGCATTCATTGAAGTACACTGTCTCCGTCCGAGTAATATCCTCTGTTTAATATTCGGTACGCCCCAGATGTCGTAATTAAATTTAACAAAGACGGAACTTTGGCAAAAATTGAATTCTAACAAAGATAATCAAAGTGTTTCTAGTTTTTTGAAACCCCAGAATGAATTTAAGCTCGATGAAGAATTAAGCTTAATCGATTATGATTATTAAGCACGATGATGTGGATGACGACAAAGTTTCAGAGAAAGTAAAATTATACTTACAGTTTCTAGCAGAGAAAAATGACGGGGTGAGCGAGAAAGAGAGGTAGGAGGTACTAGAAAAAAGGTCGAAATTGCTAGAAAAAAGGTGGGAAGTGCTAGAAAAAAGGTAGGAAGTGCTAGAAAAAAGGTGGGAAGTACTAGCAGAAAGGATAGTAGTGTAAGAAAATAGGTGCGAATTGCGAGAAAAAAGGTGAGAATTGCGATAAAAGAGGTTAGAAGAGCTAAAACAAATTGATGGAAGTGCGAAAAAAGGTGTGAAGTGCGATAAAAAAAAGTTGCGAAGTGTGAGAAAAAAGGTGGGAGTACTAGAAGAAATGTGGGATGTGCTAGAAAAAAGGTGGGAAGTGCTATCAGAAAGGATAGTAGTGTGATAAAATAGGTGGGAAGTGCGAGAAAAAAGGTTAGAAGAGCCAGAAAAATGGATGGAAGTGTGAAAAAAGTAGGGAAGTTCTAGAAAAATGGTGAGAAGTCCGAGATAAAAGGTGGGAAGTACTAGAAAAAATGTGGGATGTGCTAGAAAAACGCTGGGAGCTGCTAGAAAAAAGGTGGGAAGTGCTATCAGAAAGGATAGTAGTGTGAGAAAATAGGTGGGAAGTGCGAGAAAAAAGGTTAGAAGAGCCAAAAAAATGAATGGAAATGTGAAAAATGGTGGGAAGTTCGAGAAAAAAAAGAGAATTCCGAGAAAAATGGCGGGAAGTGGGAGAAAAATGTTAAAGTGCCAGAAAAATTGAAGTGTAAAAAAAAAGTGAGGAGTTCGAGAAAAAAAGTTAGAAGAGCCAAAAAATGGATGAAAATGTGGAGAAAAGTGGGGAGTTTGAGAAAAAAGGGGAAAATGCGAGAAGAAAGGTGAGAAGTGCCAAAAATGGTGGAAATTGCTAGAAAAAGGGTGGGCAATACTAGATAAACGTGAGAAGTGCGAGAAAAGAAGCTATTAGGGTAGAAATGACGAATACATCTAGCTAGTTTATTAAGACCTAATTGCCAATCTAGCATCAGACTTAAATTCATATACCCGTGGCATACGAAAAAAAAAAGATTTGTCCTAGCAGTTACCATGAAAAGAGGAGCCATATCAGGTCGGAGAGAAAGTGACTGAAGACAAGATCCCTGGTCAGGATCGATTGTATTGCAGACTCTTCTCTGAATTTTGACAACAATTTCGAGATGCACAGTAGGAGCACCAGACCAGTTATAGTAAGCCAATACACGGACGAATGGTAGATTTAAAAATCTGCAAGTTGGATTCTGACGAGGAATATTTTTTGAACGGCAGTGAACCAAACTTCCTTGCAGTAGACGTTGTGATTGACTCGATATAGTCATTCCATTTCATCACAGTGGAAAACGGAAGGCCAAGAAGGCATAGAGTGTTGCTCTCCCGGAGTTCAGTATCAGCCATCCTGATGGTCGGCAGAAAAAGTTTCTCTGTGGTGATCAAATGAAAGCAGTTTTATTTTGGAGGCTTTGAAATTTACGAATCATTTCTTGCCCCAGTTAAGCACTGATTGTAGTTTCTTTTCAAGTGTAATTGCCAGGTTTGTGTTGTCGGATCTATTGGATCTACTACTAAGGCAAGGTGTAAATGACAGTGTCTTCTGCATAAATGCCTAATTGGGAGTGACGTCCGGGAGATCATTGATAAAGATAAGAAACAACCTAGGTCCAAGGATAGAGGCCTGGGGTAATCCAGCGTTAGTATGAAATTATCTGGATGCATACTCCCTCCTCTCACACATTACATTTAGCATTCTTCTATCTTGGAAGGCTCTTGAGCCTTATATTAGGTGAATGTTTTTTTAAGCAAAAATGTCGGAAGCAGGTTTTGCATACATTAAAGTGATGATTGCGAGATGAAAATCTGGTTGAGTGACACATTCCAATGTTTATTCACCATTGAAACTTAGGCACAACAAATGGAATTAGGAATGTAGAGGTGCATAAAATAGAACTCTCGCTCCTAGTTGATGTTTGTGGGGGGTAAGGGGAAAAGTGACATATGTATCCAGAACATTGTTCCAAATGTTCTGCTGTCTGTCTTGCTCAGTTCAAGCTAGATACTGATGTGGACTCCGAGTTCGACCAAAGAAATAAAAACGACTTGCCGCTTCGTTGAAGAGAGAATTGCGGTCTGCCGGTTTAAAAATAAGCGATCAAAATATTGCAATGAAGCAAGATTACGATAGGCTTGTGCGCCAAGAGACAAAACCTTTCCTTCTTTTATTTTCTATAATTCTTTCTTTCTTTTCATTTCGTTTCTTTTCTCTTCTTTCTTTCTTACTTTCTATCAAATTTTATTCTTATCTATCTGATTTTATTTTTATCTATCTATCTATCTATCTATCTATCTATCTATCTATCTATCGATTACATTCTGTTCGCATCTATCTATCTATCTATTACATTCTGTTAGCATCTATCTATCTATCTATCTATCACTCTATCTATCTATCTATCTATTACATTCTGTTCGCATCTATCTATCTATCTATCTATCTATCACTCTATCTATCTATCTATTACATTCTATTCGCATCTATCTATCTATCTATCTATCTATCTATTACATTCTGTTCGCATCTATCTATCTACTATCCATCTATCTATCACTCTATCTATCTATTACATTCTGTTCGCATCTATCTATCTATCTATCTATCTATTACATTCTGTTCGCATCTATCTATCTATCTATCTATCACTCTATCTATCTATCTATTACATTCTGTTCGCATCTATCTATCTATCTATCTATTACATTCTGTTCGCATCTATCTATCTATCACTCTATCTATCTATCTATTACATTCTGTTCGCATCTATCTATCTATCTATCTATTACATTCTGTTCGCATCTATCTATCTATCTATCTATCTATCTATCTACCTATCTTAGTCTGTTCATTATGTATGTATCTATCTATGATTGTTTATAGATGGTGATGGATGCATCGGAATATAATTTGTATCATTCTCTTTCTTTACGTCTCTCTCTCTCTGTTTCTTTCTATGTATCTATCTATCTATCTATCTATCTATTTATCTATCTATCTATCAATCTATCTATCTATCTATATATATATATATATATATATATATATATATATATATATATATACAGAATCAATATTATAAGTATCGATATATATATATAATTATATATATATATATCGATTCTTATAACACTGATTCTGTGTATTTTTCCATCATTAATCTATCTTACTATCCCGGTTTCTTTCTTTCTTTCTTCCTTTCTTTCTTAGTCCATTATCTATCTATCTATCTATCTATCTATCTATCTATCTATCTATCTACTTATCTACACTGTATGTATCTATATTAGTGCTTATCTATCCTAGTTTCATCTATCTATCTATCTATCTATCTATCTATCAATCTATCTATCTATCTACACTGTATGTATCTATATTAGTGCTTATCTATCCTGGTTTCATCTATCTATCTATCTATCTATCTATCTATCTATCTATCTATCTATCTATCTATCTATCTATCTATCTACACAATTCGTAACATCACCAATCCTGTCCGCGATTGGGTATGATTGGATGATTCCTCATCTGTACAAAAGAATGCATGCGAATTTGCCTTGGCGTCTTTACAGTCGAAAGAGGTCCAAGATTGCGTCAATATCGGCCTGGGTATTGTAGATACATCCCTAGACTTAGAAACTGTTCACGTGTATATGTGATCAATCACCGTAATCCAGCCCATGTTATCTATACATTTAATATTGACAAATTTGAAACCCATATTCTGGTTGTTTCTATCCTATTTCCCTCCAATGGATTTAGGAAGATTACGGACCAAATCTTATCTAGTTTAAGGTAATTTCCTTAGCGTAACTTAGATGTTTCACAGGGCCGAAAGTATGGGGCACCCAGTGAGTATGAAGATCTGTCATAGTGAAAAACACCTGGTCTAGAGAATAGACTCTCCCACCTATTATAAATAGGAGTCAGTAGGTAGTCGAGGGAAGAGTGAGTTATCAGCGACCACAACTCGATTACTCTGCGTAACACTTATTTACAAGTTCCTAACGTTTCTGTACATTTACCCCATTTAGGACGCATTTAGTCCGACTACAAGTTCTATTGTGGAAATAACTCCACAACAAGTTCACTACTCAGTCGTAACTGTTTTTGCACAGTTTAATTTCAACCTTTTTTTTTACCGATGGACCACTTTTAATCTTAAATTTTTAGGACCACCGTAGCTATTGGATGAAAACAAAAGCTTATTTTATTTTTACTAATAAATAAGGAATAGTATTAGAGAAATAGTAAATGCATATGCTTTATTTTAAAGTAAAACTAATTTAGGTTTGGTTTATTTTGTTTTACGGCATATCAACCTCAATGGGTTATTTAATGCTGAGCAAATTTTTTATTGCAGGTAATATTTTGTTTTGTCAGAAATCTGTTTCTGGTAATATTTTCCTTGAAAATTGTATTGCTGGTAATAATTATTTTCCAAAAAGTATTGCTGGTAATAGTTAATTATTTGCCCATATCTGGGATCCTAACAGATCCTACCACCCCGGATCAGGGTGGGCCTGGGAACACCAGAAATTAAGAGGTGGTTCCTACGGACCTCAAAACCTCCTGATCAGAGACCTTGCTGCTGGATGTAGTTCATTGTCTTACCCAGGACGCGGATGTAGTTTAACGTCTTACCCAGGACACTAAAACTAATTTAAAGACAATAAACTCTTATTTAACAACCAAAGGTTAAGTACTATTAAAAAAAACAACATATGGATATTTAAACCGTAGTTACCTCCCTGACTTTTACATCGTGAAATTTAAACCGAAAAATATATAATCATAGCGTTTTTCACTTCACAGTTAAAAATAATTAACTTTCCGATGAACACAATAATTTTGTCTTAGAAAAAAACAACAAACTGATGATGACAGTGTGCTAATATCGAAAGTACTCGGAATAAATATGTATCAACATGGTAATTTTCTCTCTTCTTTCAATAAGGATATTAAGAAACTTGTTCGTGAATATGAGCGGAACCTATTGAAAATAAGTAACCAAAACGTGTCTAAGTTATGTAATGAGACTTCGTCAATTATTCGTATACCCATCAGTTTTTAATATATTTATCCAATTCTTAGAATCTAATGCTCGTATGATGCCAGGTTTTGTATATGTTACTAAGCACCACAAAGCAATATAAAACTTTTCCTATTTTGCATAATTCGCCTGTCAAATTTGTTGTAGTAAAACTTACTGTTCTGAAAAATTGGGTTTTATATTCCTTTTTTCCAGTGCTTATTGACACATAAAATCCTCGCATCAAGCGGGCATAAGATTCTGAGAAAATTGATGGCTGTACGAATAATTTCGTTGTTTACTGAACATACATACATAAAGAAAGAACAGTAAGATATATAATCTGGAGTTCTTATTGATATTTTTTATTTTTATTTTTACAAAACAGTGCTCAATGTAAATTTACAGAGCATAAATATAAATAAATTTTGGAATCCAAAAATTTCAAAATTCGCTTGAAGATGAAACGGAACTGATGCTTTTAATTTAATTATATAATTAAATTTGAAGTTTTTAACTTCAATTTTTGAAACATGGTTATTACTGTGTAGCGAAAAAAAACATATTTTAAATCAGTTAATTTATAATATATATGTGTGTGTGTGTGTGTGTTTATATATGTATGCGTGTGCGATTTGTATATATCTTTTAATTGACATAAAAATAACACTTTTCCGTTATTTGCCTACTAATTTAGCCCAAACATTTTTTTCCACGCTGTGCGATTTTTTTTAAATGGACGTTTGTATGGGCGGGGTTAGTAGTATTGGTAGTGGTTTCCTCCCTGTTCTTTTTGTTAAAGATGTTGAAAGTTAATATATTGACATTCGCATATCAACGATGAAGTCGAAGTGAATTCCTTTTACGACACGGAAAAATATAACAACACACACACATATATATATATATATATATATATATATATATATATATATATGTGTGTGTGTGTGTGTGTGTGTGTGTGTGCGTGTGTGATTGGCCTACACCTTTTAACAGACTTAAAAATAACATTTGGTGTTCAAATTCAGCGCAATGACATTTGAAAGTCAACATTTGATTACTTAATCAATAACATGCAGTGCGATTTTTAAAATGGGTGTTTATTTGTTTCGAACAATTCAGAGCTCTATACTTAGTTTTTTCATGTTTTTCAGAAGGAAGGCGAATAAATATAGAGTTCAAGAACATGAATGAAGTTATTAATTACAAAAATGATTTCGAACTGTCAGCCCGCCGCCGCTTCCCTTTTGAAAAACGTGGAAAAGAATTCTAGAGCCCTGGGGCTTTCAAAAGAAGAAAAGACCATTTTCTGAATCGTACTGCCTGAAATGAGTATATAAATTAAACTTTCTTTTTTTTCAAATGTCATCATGTCAACTTTCCTATCAACAAAAAGAAATGTCAGGAAGAAAACCCGCATTAATAAGCGAAAGATATATGACAGTGAACTCGAGAAACCGATTTTCAATAAAAGTAATCACATTAATATTTGTCTATATCTATGAGATAAGGTATTATGATTATTTGCATTATTTACATTATTTGGACTATTATCCACAACTTCATTGCCATATTCACAACGATTCGACCTCTATATCTCTTAGATGAGGTATTATGATTACTTCCATTATTTACATTTTTCGGACTGTTATCCTCATCTTCATTGCCATATTCACAACGATTCGACCTCTATATCCCTGAGATGAGGTATTATGATTACTTCCATTATTTACATTTTTCGGACTGTTCTCCTCATCTTCATTGCTACGTTCACAACGTTTCGACCACTATATCCCTGAGATGAGGTATTATGATTACTTCCATTATTTACATTTTTCGGACTGTTATCCTCATCTTCATTGTTACGTTCACAACGTTTCGACCACTATATCCCTGAGATGAGGTATTATGATTACTTCCATTATTTACATTTTTCGGACTGTTACCCTCATCTTCATTGTTACGTTCACAACGTTTCGACCACTATATCCCTGAGATGAGGTATTATGATTACTGCCATTATTTACATTTTTCGGACTGTTATCCTCATCTTCATTGCCATATTCACAAAGTTTCGACCTCTTTATCTCTGAGATGAGGTATTATGATTACTTCCATTATTTACATTTTTCGGGCTGTTATCCGCATCTTCATTGCCATATTCACAACGTTTCGGCATTTTTTACGCTCCGGCCTTTTTCTGGTGATTTGAATTTCGAATCGAACCCTTTATTTCCTGAGCCGATCAAGCATAGAAATGAATGCAATATGGATAGCAGTAATAAGTAGTGCTACTAAGGAGCAACGAATATCAACAAAAAGTTGGAATATAAGCTCTGATGAAAAAAATATGGAATAATAATAATAATAAATTGCAATATGAGCACTGGTAAAAATGATTGCTGAGAGGTCCCATGAATTCATACACAGATGGCCCACTGGATAAAGACGTTAGGTAGATCCAATGACTAGAAACCTAAGAGTCGAGTGCTCAATACCAGGCCACAGCAATGGTGACCCAAAACTACATCGCTGGACGAAATAAAGGGTTCGACTCGAAATTCCAATCACCTGTAGAAGACCAGAGCGTACAACGACCGAAACGTTGTGAATATGGTAATGAAGAAACGAATAATGCAAGTAGAGATATAAGAGTAGATTCGAGGAACCGATTTTCCTGATAAAAATGTTTGAATCGAATTTTTATATATATATATATATATATATATATATATATATATATATATATATATATATATATATATAAATTTCAAGCAACAATAACGCTAGCTTTGCGTTCAGAGAATGACGAAAGGTTGTTGCATGGAAACAGTTAATCTTATACCTAACCGTTACCTGGCTGCTCATTAATTACCTGGCTTTTTCCGAAGGTTCGCGTCAAACGAAAACCTCTGGGACTGGCAACGTTCAGCTGACGCATGAAATGAATATTATTTTGTGTTTTCATCAAAGAAGCATCGACTCCACCCGTACTTCACACTATAATGAATGACTAATGTATTTTCATGAAGAAAATTGTCTTTGAAATTTAAATATGTTTAGCTTTCGTGTTGAAATCGAGACAAGTCAAAGAGCTGAGTCCTTTAATGTTTTATTTACTCGTTTTGAGAATAGATCATGTTTGTATTACGAGTTTCACGCATCTTAAAATGCAAGATCTTCGTCTATAGAAGTGGGTGAGGGGAAGAATCGAATAGAGTAACACCCTGCATGGCGTCACATCTCTTAAGTGTGATTCGCTGTCTTACAAATATATTTTAAAACAATTATTAATCATGTTGCATTTCTAAAACAAATAACGATAAAAAAAAGAACATCAACCCCTACAGGCAAGACGCTAACGGCCTGCCGACGACAACGCCAGTCGTTCACTGTTGATATAGTGGAATCGTCCATGTTATTTTAACACCCCTGCTGTGGGAACAATCTATTCTTTACACCCACGTAAAATTAGCTTATCCAATGAAAACTTCTTATTTCCGATCTGAGAATTCTATTGGCTCGAAAATTCGAAAGCCCACGTGAAAGGAAGTAAATTGCGCCAAAATTCTGTGAGCCGATTTTGATATCCGAGAACTTATAAAAGGAAGATTTTGGACTGACCAAGTCAGTCAGCTGATCGAACACAGAGAGATACCAAACAAAACAATGCTACTCAAAACAATAACTTTCCCGCGCAAAAAGAACATCACTGACTCAACGACAACTGGCCCGAATAATCCTCTGTGAAAGAAAGATTTTCGAACTTTAAGCAAACTTTGCTTACCTAAAGTGAACAAGAAAATATTCACTACTATTTAAGTAAAAATTACGATCGAACTAAAACCTTAACTACAGTTAAGGGTACGCAACTTCAAATGACTTAACCAAAAAACAGTACGTAAATAATTGTATACACATTCATGTTGAATTGTAAATGAACATTTAATTTACCAAAAACTCATTCTACCATAACTTTGTAATATTCACGAATATATTGAAACACTCGAAGAATCCGGATATTATAATACAAGACATCATTAACACACCAACTTTTGATAATACAAAACATCATTGTAAATATTGTTTAATTGTATATAAATGTGTGTATATTTGAATTGAATTATTGCCTTGTCGTGTTTCATATGTTAAACATTTTTATTGTTGAGGATGAATGTTTAGAACACACCAGCCTAACAACCAAATCCTTCTGATAATTTCCAACACTCTAGTTAAAGAAACTTATTACATTCTACTCGTCCCCAACAATATACACTTCTTCGTATCAAAATCGGCTCCAGAATTAAATTATTTATTTCTTCCTTATTGTCCGTAAAAAGTCGCATAGTATGTCTTCTACTACGTCGAGGTATCTACCTAAATCATGATGACTAAAATACGAAAAAAAACTTTCTGATTTGTATTCTATGATTTTATTGGTGTGTAAATATTTTCTTCAGTGTAATTTGTTTATAAATATTTTATTTGATATTTTAGTGGTCACGACAAAGCGATCAGAGTTAAGTAATTACGCGAGAGTCGAATGATTATTCAAGGTCATGAATATTCAAGAAATTTATTCAAGGTCAATTATTCCTGAAAGATAAATCAGTGATAATAAGTTTTCAGCTTTTTCCTGGGAACCCTTTAGTTAATAAGCTTGTCTCGCCAGACGACCGAGTAGTGAGTCTATTCCTCACTAGGTGCTCCACATTGTCGTCCATGCGCCACATCTAGGCTACGCTTAGTAAATCGCTATATATTTGCTTACGGCCACATCACGGTGAAACACCGGTTCCCGTACGATCACCGAAGTTAAGATACGTCGAGGCTGGTCAGTAACTTGATGGGTGACCGCTTGGGAATACCAGGTGCTATATACAACTGATATCTCAGATCAATAATTAAAAATTGTTTCGGGCGAGAGAAGCCGGTAGTTTTTAGCGAGAGTCATCCTTCTTCGTGTCTCGCCAACTGACGCTACAGTATCACAAAGAACTGAACCAAATATCGGAAACCACATCACCTGAGGACTTTCAACTACAGCAACAACTAAAATTCTCAGCAAATGTAACTCGAGGAGATAACAATAGTATAGTAAAAATGTTGACGTCCCTGTTGACCATGTTCACCATAGTCTATGAATATAGAATACAGCGCAGTTTGTAATCTGTTCAATGAAATAACGTTAAAGATTAACACTCACGAGTCAGACACTCTACTGAATCTGACTATATCGTTAATACCACTAGCAGCAGATGTTCCGTAATTCTTCAGTCTTCGATATCAAAGGCTGGCAATGCATATTCGGGAAAAAAACATGGCCGCCTTTATACACGTGGCACTGAATATTTTGAGCCTTCTGATTGGTAATGACTTCTATTGGTGAACTATAAAATGAGTCAGCTCATTTTGATTGGCTCGGTAGTAAACAAAAGGTACCCAAAAACTTCAACAGTCCCTCCTACTTCAAGTAAAATGATGGGAAGAAAGGCCCGCATCCGTCGTGGAAAGATCAATTAGAGTTAGTGAATATGAGAAATCTACTTTCCTGTAAAGCGATTTTAAGAGAAAACTTTCACAAATTTTAATCGGAAGTAGCATTGGCCGCTGGGTCAATAATTTCCCAACGTTTCCTCATGAGGAAACATCTAATATTAGCATTAAGATTACCATTCTAACGCAGATCTTCGACTATTTTAAGTAAAATCGAATAAGACATAACCCAGAGACGGATAGGCAATGCGATTAGCCCTGATCTAGCATTTTGCTTACAGTCGCCCACTCAAAGACGTGCCGTCGCTTACCTCTGACTTTTCTACAAATACTTTCAGGGTAACTGCTGCGACCAGCTATTTTCGCCAGTTCCCAAACTGCATAAATTTAAACGTGCCACTAGTTCGGCATCTCAGTCCCACCGTTTCACTGTGGAAACGGTTAAATATAGCCGTCTCGTCTACTCCAACAGCTTCATATCTCGCACTTCCTGTCTGTGGAACTACCTTCCTCTTACTTGCTTCCCTGATAGCTATAATCTCCAACTATTCAAATGCAATGTCATTCAACATCCCCAGATGCCGTGATCTATTCACCGTCCTTCTCTTCGTCCTTTCCTCTATCACGCCTCTTTACTCTTGCTCACGCCCTCTGTAACCCGTTGCGTGCTAGTGCCACTCCCGCCTTGCTCGTGGTGAAAACCTTTAAAAAAAAAGTAAACAATAGATCAATTTGTAAAAAAAAGAAGAACATTATTCATTACGTCAAAAATATTTAAAGAGAATCTTGTTAAATATTTTACCAAATTTAAGGAACAATAATGAAAACGAAGAAGAATGATCTTCCAGGAAATGATTAGCATTCTCTACCAAGTGTTACAAGAAATAGAATAAAAAGAAAAAGATTTCCAAAACAGAAACTATGATCTGGAATTGGAATGAAAACAATGATAACGCCTACCCTGAATCCGTCATAAAACTTCAGGGTATCGAACTACAAATAAATCTATGTATAAATCAGTTACAACAAATTTAGTATTAGAGATGAGGACATTGAACATAGAATAGCCCTTCGCTAGAGTGAGTTTCATTCAACACCACCAATTTCTACAAAGCATTAGCCTGAAATCTTTTAAATAGACTCTTCAGATCGAGACTGTTGGCACATTATAATTAATAATTAAAAAAAAACTAAAATAATAATAATGATAATGAATAAAATAAAACGAATAACATTAAAACTTTGCTTAAAATAAGATAAATAATACTAAAATGATAAAATTTGTCCCAGCATAAAACAGAAAACTTTCTTCTGCCTTAAAATGCATACTTCGCGCCCGCGCTAAAAAAAAACAATACCTCTCAAACTCTCTTCACTACGGACTGGCGGAGGGTCAAGACGGATATATTCTCTCTTCGGCACATTGCTTGTTATAAGACGAAGTGACTTTCTTCCGCTATCACATGCAACCTTAAAACACATTTAACTAAGACATGCACATACCTGCAAACAGAAATAAATAAAATTATATGATTTTATTGACAATTTAACATTCTTTTAGTGTTATTTTCATGTAACTTTTTATTCATGTGAACGCGAGGCTCTCCCTGCTGGAAGAATGTGAGTAACCCCGCATTACTTTCATAGGGATTTTGTATATGGCAACAAACCCGTCAGAATATGTCTAAACTGTCTGCTGTATGCAACAACTTTCTAAGATCAATGGAGAAAAAGGATTTTGAGTGGTTGAAGCTTGTGGATAATGGCGAAGACCACACTTCTTAGGACCTTGTAGACATGTGCTACAGAATCACGAAAAACTATAGCTAATAACAGGAGCCATATACATTGAGGACTTTCAACAGCGGCAACTAATGAAATCTATAGCACATGTAGCTTGAAGAGAAGATAATGAACTAATCAAGATGTTGACATTCCAGGCTACTTCAAAGAAAAGCTTTAGGAGGGAGGAAGAGAACTAACAGTTAGTGGACTTGGAGAAACATCTGACCACTGTGGACTGGCGCTACAGAATCACAAACAAAGAAATGTACCAGATAAGAGAACCCACATCAGTTGAAGACTTTCAACACCAGCAACAACTAAAATGGATAGAACATTTAACTCGAAGACAAGATAATAACATAAGCAAAATGTTGACATTCCACTCTACTTCAAAGAAGATACTAGTAATGAAGTCCCCACGCCAATACTGCAAAGAGCGATAACAGCTTCTCGACTTGAGAAACATATTTTCCAGAAAGAATTCTTTTAAGAGATTTATTTTATAAACTCCAACCTCAGTAATACCAGCTGCTCGGTTACTGAATACTTAATGTTTCCGTCTAAGGAAAGGCTAATATCGCCATTAACTTATTTGCTCGAGTTATCAGATATTTTATAGCTTAGTTTAAAAGCAACATTTCTTTTAGTTAAAAGGTTCTCTTACCGGCCATAAATAGCACGGATTTAGATGCATCAATGTTGACAAGCGGGTTTTGATGCGAAATTTTAATAACCGCTTCTTGCGTGACGTTTCCACTGGTTTTGTCGATTCAGGTGCTTAAAAACATATATTTTAATAAAATTCTTTCAACAAAATGATATAAAAATTGTTTATGAATGTAATAAACCCGGGCATAATTAAATGGGAAGAAGAGAAAGACTTCAATTGTAATAGTTGGCAATATGAAAAGAGAAATAGAATAGTGAGAATGGAATTTATACCATAGAAAGAGCTAACCGGTTATTGCTCTTTATATGTCAGAACTCGATCGAGGAAATTAAAATATTGGGCAGGTTAGGGTTGCAGATTCTACTTTCGATTTTATCACGGATCCTTTATTATATAGCGGGAGCACGAGATGAGATGTGGCAACAATATTCAAAGCATTTAAGAATGGTAGACTGATAAATACGTAAGAGAGATTCTCGAGAGAAAAACTTGTACAACATAATGAGATAACTTTCTTGATGAGAAAAGTGAGTAAAGCCGACATGACAGATCAGGACCAATGACACTGCAGATTCTTCTTTGGCTTTTATCAAGGATATCTAAATAAATAGCAGAAACAACAGACCATATCTGTCGGCAATTTTCAAAACAAGTACGAATGGTACTTATAATTATGCAAAACAGATTTTGAGAGAAAACTTGTACAGCATAATGAGCCAACTTTCTTGATGAGGAATAATAAGTAAAGCTGAGATGACAGGTCAGGACCAATAACATTGCAGATTCTTATTTGGCTTTTATCAGCTATATCTAAATAAATAACAAAGTACCAGACTATATGTGTTCAAAATATTCAAAGCAAGGACGAATGTAGGATTGATACTTGAGAGAAAAATTGTCTATCACCACATAGCTGAAGACTGAGCATTTGATTCAATATACTCTTTCCACTTCATGGCAGCTGAAAGCATTAGTCTGGGAAGGTGCAATTAGACACTCTTCAGGAGGTTAGCATCAGCCATACTGATGTATCATGAAGTCTTGTAAGTAAAATAGTAGACAGCTTATTCACAGAAAGAAAGAGTCAATGGATAAGGAGTTATCATTATTCACACTATTTATTGCCTAGCACAATATTATTTTTATTACCTGCAGACTGAGTAACCGATTAACATGCTTTTAGTGTTATTTTCATGTAACTTTTTATTCATGTGAACGCGAGGCTCTCGCTGCTGGAAGAATGTGAGTAACCCCGCATGACTTTCATAGGAATTTTGTATATGGCAACAAACCCGTCAGAATATATCTAAACTGTCTGCTGTATGCAATAACGTTCTAGGATCAATGGTGTTAAATGATTTTGAGCGGTTGAAGCTTGTGGATTATGGCGAAGACCACACTTCTTGTGACCTTGTAGACAGGCACCTTGTAGTCGAATACTCTTTCCACTTCATGTCACGTTAAAACGTTAGTATATTTGCAGAATAAATAACACACCAAGCGAGTCTGGCTAGCGGCCGAGGGTTGTTCTACAAAAACAAGTATTAATCGCATATTACAGAGTTATATATATATATATATATATATATATATATATATATATTTCAATTGAGCACTGTTGAGTGATAAGGTAATTCTATAAATTTCACCCACCTGCGTTAATGCAAAGCTCTCCACAAAGATGAATAGAGCACTCCGACTGATTGGCATTTTTTTTACATTCGTAAAAACAATACGCTAGATTTAGCTATTTCACTCTGATGAATGAAGATAGATCAGTAATAGAAGCTCTGACTGACACCAAATGAGTTAGGTTTCGTTCCTGGCTTGAGGCATTCGGATGTCTAGTCACACTGAGGTGCTGTGATACAGCGAAACAGTACTGTCTGTGAATGACATATATATATATGTGTGTGAGTTTGTAAACAGTGACTATTTAAGCTAATATTGCATGACTGTCACTATCAGTCACTGTGTGTTTATCTAAATCTAAAAATAAACACGCTAAAATTCACCTTCATCCCTGCCGTGAGCCGACGGCTTAGTGGTAGAAGTTCCGTCTGACGGCAATTCAGTCGGGTTTCCATCCTAGCTAGAGGCAACCCGACGTCTAGCCACACTGATGAGGTGTGAAACAGCGAAACAGTCTGTCTGTGGATGACAAATATATATATATATATATATATATATATATATATATATATATATATATATATATATATATATATATATCAGAGAAGGGCACCTCAGTGTGGTGTAATGGTTAGCAAGTTTCTCTCGCTGAAACAGTTACGACTGAATCGTGAGTTTGATCCTGACTGGATACCCCATACTTTCGGCCTTGTGCCACATCTAAACTACCCATACAATATCATTTTGGGTACCTCGGGGCGGTGTAATGGTTAGCAAGCTTGTCTCGTTGAAACGGTTGTTAAGTTATTTTGGATACGTTATGTAACTAGTTAGCAAACCCAAATGACTGGACTCACTTTATAGTTCCCCCAAATGAAGGTTAACCAATCAGAAGGCGTAAAATATTCAATCGGTCTTGTATAAAGGCGGCCATTTTGGTTACTTCCTCCGAATGTCCAATGCGAACATGTCAGAACCAAAGATGACCAGGACAGACTTTATCGAGATATCCACTGATAACACGAACTACGCTTCCCTACTGTCTTCGAAATATTCACTACCAACACTGGATTCGAAACTCAAAGACTACCGTCATCATGAACAACAACGGTTTCGACTGAGTTGTGAGCTCGATCCTCACTGGGTGCCCCATACTTTCGGCCTTGTGCCACATGTAAGCTACGCTTGGAAAATCACAAAATATAAGATATATTTTAACCTGCTTGTAAGTTTAAAATGAAAATATTGGAAAATATATTTTTATAAATTGACTTGTCCAACACTGATTAATTCATTTATGAAACGGAAAAAAACAAAAACAGATATTAATAACAAACTCAACGCTCCTATGACAAACACACACATATGTTATTTTTTAAAGACATTTTTATGTTTATACATTCTTTTTATAGATACAAATATTTAAGTAAATACTCAGTTTATAATAAACAGTATTAAACAACATTTACCGTCCTGAATGTCCGAGCAATTTTCATAGAAAATATTCGTCTTCCGAGAGAAATCGAACCTGTATCCTATAAGGAACCGTCATATAGCCTGACGTGCCTTAACCGATTGGGCCAATCGGTTAGCAAGGTCGATTTTACTGCTTTTAAGCTACAATTTTCCATGATTTTCTCACGTACATTCATATCTGCTCGATGAGTATCCAAATGTAAACAAATGACGTCACACATTATAAAATTGACAAAGTCCTACAATCATTTTAAGACATTTTTATGTTTATACATTCTTTTTATAGATACAAATATTTAAGTAAATGCTCTGATTATAATAAACAGTATTAAACAATATTTACCGTCTTGAATGTCTGAGAAATTTTCATAGAAAATATGTATCCTATACGGAACCGTCATATAGCCTGACGTTCCTTAACCGATTGTGTGACGTCGTTTGTTTACATTTGGATACGCATTGAGCAGATATGAATGTACGTGAATGTCTATGTCATATATATATACATATATATATATATATATATATATATATATATAGCGTGAGTCAAAATTATGTTAACACCAGTGTGAGAGGATGACGGTGAACAACTGCCCGAGGCTGCATCCTCCCATTGCACCATAGAGCGGGACATAGTGCTCGCAACTAGGTCAGTGCAACCGATGGTTTAGAGTGCTGCGGGCAATTATTGTTCCTAGCTCGGGTATACGCGCTCGGATCCCCACCTTAAAAACAAACCTTGTGTCGCATCTCGTCTTAGTGTGGGGAGACAGTGTAAATACCGTGTGAGAGTCAAATTTATGCTAACCTTGGTATGAAAGGAATCATTGAATCAGGGTTTACTGAACAGTCTCCACCTTTCCGCCAGCACGACTGATGCACAAAAGTCAACGATCAACTGTGAAAGACATCGAAGAACTCAAGGTCAGATTAAAAGGTGTAATATGAAACTGTTATGGGTCCTTACCTATACCTACAGAACGAACTCTTCCTAACACTATGTATACTACGCCTCTCAAGAGAGAGAGAGAGACTAATCGAGTCGAGCCGATAGTAGTTCACTCCAAACCAGACTGACAGTTATACTAACACCTTCCACATCTTGTATTATTATTCCGTGTAATATATCTTCGTTATTTCTACTCTTGTGTTCGTGTTGTTCTTCCTTGGTCCTAACCTGGACCATAACAGTGGCGACGAGGATATTGAAGAAACGAATCGGGAACGTGATTTACATAATTCAGGGTCCGAAGTTCTCGCAAAAAAGGCACTTAAATCAGATCAGAAAGAGGCTGTTAGAGGATTCTAAAGGTCTACCTCGGGAAGAATAGGAAGTAATGGACACAATATTTGACACATTCAATATGCAAATGCGTCAAGCAATTTCCGAACCGCGGAAATCAAGCAGAAAAAGAAAATTTACAGAGCCTTTGATGATTAATCCGAAGAGGAAAAAATATTAAAGACCCCTGCGAGATAAAAGCTTGGAAGTGGGTGTTATGGGCCCTACCTTTAACTACAGAATGAATTCTTCCTAACACAATGTATACTACGCCTCTCAAGAGAGAGAGACGAATCGAGTCGAGCCGATAGTAGTTCACTCCAAACCAGACTGACAGTCATACTAACACATTCCACATCTTGTATTATTATTCCGTGTAATATATCTTCGTTATTTCTACTCTTGTGTTCGTGTTGTTCTTCCTTGGTCCTAACCTGGACATTCCCCGTGAAATGTATGTCAAGGCACGAAATTATAGTTGACCCCTGTTTTGGGGGCATCAATAAATATAATATACATGTAAGATAGATTCTGGGGAGAAAAAATGTCTCGCACAATATTGTGAACCAACTTTATCAGCTGAAGACTTCATGTTAGTTTCAAACGTTAGCATATCTGCAGCAAAAACAATAGAGCAATAGAGTCTGATTAGCTGCCCTGGCCGAAGGTTGTGCTACAAAAACAAGTAGTAATTGGTCATGACAGAGGTATAGATATATATATCGGATATGTTTTATCAGGTGACAGCAGATGTGACACAGATATTGGAAGTCTGATATTAAATTTAAAATAAAAAGTAGTAGAAATGTTTAAAAAACTGACGTGCCTGATTAATTTATAAAACAGAAAAACAAAAACACATTAATAACAAAATAGTAGACTCTTCGCTCCGATAGGATATATATATATATATATATATATATATATATATATATATATATATATATATATATATATATATTTACTAGTTTAAAAATATACTGCTCCATCGCTACACAGGAATTACCATGTTTCAAAAACACTTTAAAACTACAAATTTTTAAATTAGTAAATTTATAATATTTATGATCTGCAGAATTGTATTGAGCACTTTTTTTTAAATAAAAATAATTCATAAGAACACCGGATTATAAATCTTACTGTTCTTTCTCTTTATTTTAATATATATATATATATATATATATATATATATATATATATATATATGTGTGTGTGTGTGTGTGTGTGTGTGTGTACCTCAGTTCTGGGTAAATATCAGGACAGATTGGGCTCTATGGTAACTAGTCTAGAAGGAAAACTCTGAATTCAAAACCTGCGGAGGCTTGTTTGGGGAACTTGTGGCATGTAGTACACCAGGTCTTTGTATTCGATCCTTTAAAAAGTGTGGTTGGTTCTGCACAAAACATTCACCACCAGAATCAAATCATATGTGCAGGTTGTCTGGCTGTTGGTTCCTAGGAACTGAGTGGCCTGACCCTCATACATCGTAAAAATGGGGTCCCTGGTAGGCGCGGCTCAACAACCCGCGTCGATCAACGACGGGAGAGTCCACGATATATATATATATATATATATATATATATATATATATATATATATATATATATATATATATATATATATATATATATATAGTTGGGTAAATCAAATAACTCGATATTAGCAACTGTATATGCGCGCGTTAGTTTGTATATATAGATAAGCAAATAAATATTTACTAAATTTACTTTAAGGTGCAAACATAACAGTGCTTGATGTGGTTAGACAGACCTAAGAAATATAAACACAAACGCTTGACATAAGCGGCGACCCGATGCAGCTGCTGATAAGCCCACTTTGAAGTAATAAAGCAAACAGTCCCGAACGAGATCTCTAGACATTTCCATCCTTCTCACAGCTGTCCGGCTTATAACTGATAGCCGGGCTCGGTGCGCGTGTTTTTGTTTTTATAACGTCTGATGTTCCTACTTCCGGCAGTCCCAATTTGAAAACAATTGCTACACGCATTTCGTATATATTTCAACTTCCTTAAATTACTAATCAAAAAACGGACAGAACTTTTTTGGTTACCTTGTACCTAGGTTTGGTGTGCGGGTTTAGTTGTTCCATATGGAACTTAGATGTGACACAATGCCGAAAGTATGGGGCACCCAGTAAGAATCGAACTCACTATTCAGTCGTAACTGACCTAGCGAGATATGTTGGTTAACTATTACACAACTTGGAGGTCGCCTGTTGATTTTCTAAACGTAGTTCAGATGTGGCACAAATCCGGAAGTACAAGGCACACAGTGAGGATCAAACTCTCTGTTTAGTCGTAATTGATCTAGCGAGACAAGCTTGTTAACCATTACACTAACTCGAGGTAGCCTAATTTTTTTTGTAGTGGACCAAGCAATTTTGATCCAAATTTTTCATGAACCATGGTGGTATTACGAGTGGTGGGCTGATTAGACAGGAGCCGATTTTTTAGCTTCGTTTACAATAAACGATTTTGTGTCTAAGAGATTTCAATACCAGAACGTTACATTTACTTCTAAATGGCATCTATCTAAATTAACGGGTTTTTACCCACCAACGTCGGCCATCTGCTTTTGTTGAGAACTTTTACTGACAAGACCTGGCGTGACATTTTGAATCAGCAGTTGTTTTATCACTCAAAATAAATATCCACACGCACACACACACACACACACACACATATACATACAAAAAATAATAATAATAATAATCATTGTGTTTTGTAATCAATTTTTTCGTTTTCCCTTTCCTGCGATTCCATCTGAATAATTGCTGGCCGCCATTTTGACCCATGACCTGAGACTTATTCTTCAAGCCAGTTTATTCTCAGCCGTTAACGCAGAGAACAGAAGCGGCGCTAAAAATTGAACAATTGAACAAAAAAACAGACAAAAAGGAAATTATAAAGAAAAAATAACATGGCTACTTTGTTTATTTCAGCCAGTTTCAGTCAATGTTTGTTGCCTGTGAGAGGATGTCACACGATGTTTCCTCACAATCTAAAGAGTTCCAACACAGGGCAATAATTATTATAAACAAGACTAGAATACAAAACAACCCCCCCCCACACACACACACACAAACACACACATGGACGCATGTTCGAATCCTGCGAGAAGCCGTATATTTTTCTAACAAGATGTCTCGATTATTCAAGCTGGTAGATGGAAATTAATAATTATACTGTTTAATAAAAAAAAATACAGCATTTACTCAAATATGTGTATTTTTTTATAGGTATCACTCCAAGCAAGGCATTATAGCCACTAAAACACGAGGTGTTGTAGTGTGTGGAAGAATTTGGAAGAGAAACGTTAATATATATATATACAGGGTTTCTTTAATATATCAACTTTTCTAGCAAGATTAATGCTTGACAAACGTACCGATAAGCTATAGTTTTAAATAGGTTCCCTCCCCTTTCCACTTAGGATAAAATCTCTTCCCTGGGAGCAGGTTTTCGCAGCGCCGCCCACGCGGCGCCAGCGTATCCGACTCCAAGAAAGAATAATCTGACTTTAGAATTTTAGTTTTTCTGTTTCTCACTAGTCCTGTATATATCGTCTCTTCATTTAACTTAAATCTAATATAAATATGTCTCCATTAACCATGTCCTGAGGAAGGTCTATTTGACCGAAACGTCTGACGTCGACAGAATAACAAAAACAAAAACAAAATAAAAATCAGTAAACTCACATATTCGGATTTTGTTTTGTCTTTTCCACAATTTCATCATACCGTCGGATCTACATCCACATATTTGCTTACACACATATATATATATATGCAAGTTTCATTAAAAACGACAGACAAGGTACTACGGTTAAGTTTTTTATTTAATTTTTCTTGTGCACGAACAAGAGCTTTCTTTACTGGACAAAGGGTGTGTAAGAACTGTCCAAATGTTTTATTTTTCCGAGCGCTTTCGGCTATACCTTTAGCCACTATCAAGGATGATTTGATTTTTCAGACTTAGTTGAGTGTGTGCATTATGTGTATGTCTTAACTAGGTTTGAAAAATCAAATCATCCTTGATAATGGCTAAAGGTATAGCCGAAAGCGCTCGGAAAAATAAAACATTTGGACAGTTCTTACACACCCTTTGTCCAGCAAAGAAAGCTTTTGTTCGTACACAAGAAAAATTAAATAAAAAACTTAACCGTAGTACCTTGTCTGTCGTTTTTAATGAAACTTGCATAAAAGAAGGATTGCTGCCTAAATATACAATTATATATATATATATATATATATATACATATGTTATAAATTTAAGATGTTTAAAAAAATTGGTTCCATCGCTACACAGGAATTACCATGTTTCAAAAACACTTTAAATCTACAAATTTTTAAATTAGTAAATTTATAATATCTGCAGAATTGTATTGAGCACTGTTTTTTTTTTAAATAAAAATAATTCATAAGAACACCGGATTATCAATCTTACTGTTCTTTCTCTTTATTTTAATATATATATATATATATATATATATATATATATATATATATATATATATATATATATATATATATATATATATATATATAACGGGAAAGAGAAAAGTGTGATAAGGAAGAGAGTATATATTGATAGTGCATTTAAATTTTTGCAGATTA
Organism: Acanthosepion esculentum; assembly: GCA_964036315.1. Classification (NCBI taxonomy): domain Eukaryota; kingdom Metazoa; phylum Mollusca; class Cephalopoda; order Sepiida; family Sepiidae; genus Acanthosepion; species Acanthosepion esculentum. Next base: position 1,361,550 of record OZ038518.1, on the reverse strand, counting down.
AAGTTGGCTGTAAAGAATGGAGTCGGAAAATACCATGAAAGTATTTATAGGAAAGGCTCCGGGATGCAAAAGTTTTATTTATCAAATTCTTCTCCCTCCAGCTATGGGTTAATTAGCAATACTTTTATGACTAAACCATTATTATCTCAGAAAAAAAAGAAGACTACTTTCTGCCTGTAAAGTGTTAGTAAGCCGTAAAATAATGAATAAATACGTCAATCAGTATTTACTTCTACGAAGGTTGTTGGTAAAATAAAATATCCATTAGTATAAAGCAAATTTTGGAATATTGAACAGGACATTATAACGTAGCAAACATGTTCGAGTCTTCCGTTCTCGACCATAATCGACGCCGCTCGGTATGAAACTTTACATATGAGTCAATCCTTCAAGCCCAGCCTATACAATAACTAGTTCATGAAATGTAATGCAAAATAGAATCAACGATTTTTTTTTTATATTTTTAATATTTCCGGAACGAACAATAAACCGACTTCGACGCCCAACTCATTTCCTGTCAGTTCGATCGAGTAATGCACATTGTCCAGACATTGAGTTCCATTTTGAAATCGGCAGTAGATATTTATCAAGTTGTTCGCCATCTTCATTGATTAGGAGAGTTTCGTGACAAAAGGAAATTGTGGAGATTGCGTTCATTTTTTTTTTTTTTTCTTGTAATGTGGGTATTTTTCCCGCCACGACTGTTTGTGATTAATTTGACGTTTGTCTGTTGGCCGATTTCTCCAAGAATGACGTGGCCCACCTATTTTGCTAGGAACTTCGGTGCCGCTTTGTTATTGCTTCTACATTAACTAACCTCCACTCTTTCACAGAGAACACAGAAATGAAAGGCTGGCCACTCGTATCCGGAGACGACCGTCTACTCGGGCGGCTAGCCGATCCCTGTTGCAGACGCCTACCCAGGCACATTTGTGTTTGTTCAACGCCCACAGAGCGCACCTGTGGTTTATACTGCAACTAGGTTGAGCGGGCCTTAGTTGCAGTTTCGGGGAGAGAGCGCGGTATCTAGCATGATCAAACACACACACACACACACACACACACACACGCGCGCGCGCGCGCACACACATGCACACCACGTGCGAGAAAGCGCGCGCACACATACACACACACGTCAGTTATGCTTACGTCGCTCCACGTACAAGTTCTAGGTAACTCACCATTTGTTTATACCTATACTGATGCTGACATAAGAAATTCGAAGTCTTGGACCATATTGATTTCGAAATGAACTGAGAGAAATTCTTCCCTGTGTGAGAATAATTATTTTGAAAAGTCTATCAATAAAGCTCATTCTCAAAAATGTATGTTTCTTTAATAACACATACCCCACACACACGCATATATATATATATATATATATATATATATATATATATATATATATATATATATATATATATATTATTTATTTATTATAATTTTATCATATAGACAAAACCATTTTACTCACAACAAAGATGCAACTTGGTTTCAGTGCATTTTAACTGCACATCTACGGGTGAGGGTCGGAAATGGTTATGGACGATCCTGTTTTATAGGCAAGCTCGGATGTAAAACGTCACTTCCTTTTTCCGTTTTTTGAGAAGAAAAATGTACTTAACAAAATATACCTAGAGTATCTAAGTGAAAACGATAGTTTTTGTTGACAGCAGTTTGGTGTTGGGTGTGTCGGGTAGTTAATGTTGAATGAAGTGTGGACATTCTTCCGATGATAAGCATCGGTCAAAGTTTGGGTAGGTCAACCACCTAGCGTCCTAAGTTAGATAGATGGCGATAGGGGATAATATTACACTTTAGTAGGTAAAAAGAATTTCGAGTTAACATTTATAATTATTAGGAGTAGTTATATTTAGGTTTCTCGGTAAGAATTCTAAAAGTTGGATTGCATTTCTTTATGTTTGGGTTATCACTACTTATTTTTTAATCGAAAGGGCGTTTTTTGTGTATATATAATTATAAAAGATTCATAGTTATGGGATTGGGAATTTAGCAAGATTGTAATGTTAAATCCTTAGTATGCCTACAGAAAACGGTGGTCTCATGCCTCTGATTTAATAATTGGTTATTATTTAAAAGTTCGATAATACATATTTTCTCCTGTAAACATTATCATACAGAGACATATTGCTTCGCTGTATCATAGCTCATCAGTGTAGTTAGATTACCGTTTCCCTCTAGCTAGGATCGAAACCCGGCTGAATTGGTGTCAATCCCAGTTTCTGCCTCTAAACCGTTTCCGCTCACCAAGGATGAAGGTGCATTTATTGCATGTATTTTTTTAGTTACTGAGAGAACTCGATTTGCTTTACCGAAGAGTCTTGCATTATTAGCAGTAATAACCACTGTTTACAAACTCACATTTCCTCTCCACAGAGCTCGACCGAAATAAATTTTTCAGGAGCATATATATCGTCATCCACAGACAGACTGTTTCGCTGTATCACAGCTCATCAGTGTGGCTAGACGTCCGATTGCCTCTAGTTAGGATCGAAACCCGTCTGAATTGGTGTCAGTCGGGGATTCTACCACTAACCAGTTGGCACACGGCCGGGATGAAGATGAATTTAAGCGTATTTATTTTTAGATAAACACAGTGACTGAGAGAACTCGATTCGATTTACCGAAGTGTCTTGCATTATTAGCAGTAATAGTTACTGTTTACAAACTCACACGTCCTCCCCAGAGATCTCAACCGAAATAAATTTTTAAGGAGCATATATATTGTCATCCACAGACAGACTGTTTTGCTGCACCATAGTTCATCTGTGTGGCTCGACGTCCCGTTGCCTCTAGCTAGGATCGAAACCCTGTTGAATTGTCGTCAGTCAGAGATTCTACGTTGGCGCACGGCAGTGATGAAGGTGAATTTAAGCGTAAATAGTACAGTTAATAAATCCGTTGGTATATAATCCAAGTGGATCCTAGTAATATAAAATATTAAAACTGATCCACAAAAAGAGCACAATGTATTTAGTATAACAGAGCATATCAATTACATAACAGAAAAATTCAAAATTACCTCATGAGTATAGACGATTTTAACTAACGACAATGCGTTAGACTTATTCAACTTAAATGGTGGACTGTATTCAGTGTCGGAACTAGATATTTAAAATGTAATATTTAAAAACAAACAGCAATTGAAAAATTGATAGAGCCAAACCATAACATAGCAGACAACACAAACTGCACGAGTGGTGGTAAGGTGAGGGTGGATATTGATTTGCTGAAATGGAAAAAAGCTACACAAACTCAACCCAGATATTAACCTTAACACACCAAGTTGGAGTTATAAGAAAGGTGAAGAGAAACTAAAGCAATATATCACCAGACCTCACTTCCAAAAGGTGAAACGAAAAATGAAATGAAAATTCAGATTTTTTACGGGTACTATTAAGTTTATGTAATTTAACGGAGAGGGTAGTGAGGAGTGGTGTGAGAGACATGATCGAGTTTAGAGAGGATTTATTTTAATATTTCTATCTATCATACGTAGTATTAGGGGAGGAGGGAGAAGACATTGACGTATTTAATCGGTTAACTTAAAGGAAGTGATATATTGAAAGGGAAGGGTGAGTAGAGAGAAAAAAGAAAAAGAAAAAGAAAGAAAGAAGGGGGTAGTAAAGAGAAAGAAGCTGTAATTAGGTTTTACGAAGAAAGAGGAGGGGTAGTATATTTTTAGCGATTTATCTAAAAAAAACAGATTTTAATATTTGATAGTAATTTAAATGTTTAAAATATCCACGAAAAAATTAATTTGATGCTTGCTAGCAATTTAAATATTTAACTCTTTTACAAATAATTTAGGGATTTAATATGAGTTAAATAGTATATTTAAAAACACATTCATAGAAAATACATTAAAAAACTATTTAAAATATAACAGTTTACTGATAGTAATCTTTTAATATTGTGAATGATTGTTAAGGTAACATCTCTATCAGTTTGAATCTAATTCATAAATGTAATTTGTAACTATTTTTAGATGGGTAATCTTTTTTAGTTAAAGTTTAGGTTTTAAAGTAAGATGGAGTAATATTTGAAAGCATTATTAAAGATTTTGTTTTATCATATATATATATATATATATATATATATATATATATATATATATATATATATATATATATATATATATATATATATATACCACACATACACTTATGTAAATCTCACATATACATACGTTCATTTAATGTGCAATTACACACATAGGCACATACACATGTATCGATATACACAGGTATCTATGTATATTCATATATCAATACTTACACATATATTTTTAAATAGTTACGCATATTTATATATTCATATCTATTTAAATTTTTCCTTAAATTTCATAGTTAATGTTTAACGTTAGGTGATGACTTAAGTGTTTAAATATCATAACAAATATTTCTAATTTTAACATTTTACTATCAATGTTGATAGTTAAAGAGTAACATATTTAAATTTAAATTAAATTATCAATTTAAAATTAAATTACCTCCAGATGATAAAAAATTCCAATTAGGGAATATTAAAAGAGAAAATAAGATAAAACATGAATAAAAGAACTTTCTGTTCTTCCCCTAGAATACTTTCTACATATATATATGCATATTGAGGAGGCACCGTGGAGTAATGGATAACGGCTTGGATTGAGGAATCGGAGAGCCGAGTTCGAATTCCAGTCGAATCCATTACATTCACTTACGTGCTAACACCCTTGGGAAAGGTGTGAATCCTCTGCTTCTCCCTCCATGGGTAAATAGCAGGACAGACTGGGTTCTATAGCCTTGGATGGCAACTGGTCTAGGAGAAGGACAACTCTGAATTCAAAACCTATGGAGGGTCGTTTGGGGACCTTGTGGCATCCGTTGCACCAGGTCCCTGTATTCATCCCTCCAAAAAGTGTGAATGGCCCTGCACAAAGCCTTCACCACTATAATCAAATCCTGTGTGGGTGTCGGGCTTTCAGTTTCTGGGAACTGATCTGTCTGGCCCTCATACGTCGAGTTCGACGGGAGAGTCCATAATATATATATATATATAACATATATATACCTATAAATACCTATACCTGCATATGTATTTATATTACTATATATTCACACATATTACATACACGAACTCACAAATACTTACATTTATATAAACATATATACATACACAGACCACATGCAATCCTATATATATATATATATATAAAGAGAGATACCGGTGTAACATGAAAGTTGTCCATTTGGACAACTTTCATGTTACACCGGTATCTCTCTTTATATATAACAAAGGACATCCACAAAATATTTAATATCTAAAAAATACTAAAGTAACTGAGTTTTTTTCTCCAGGTTTTTATATGAGATATCTAGCCATCTTGATATCATTTGTTGTAAGAATCACTGAAAACCCTTTCAGTTATTCCGTTATAAAGAGAACAGCTTCAAATGATTTTGTGTTAGCCCAATTGTCCTTCCAACTGATCATTGGTGAGAGGAAAAAGATCACCCAGGCAGTAATGGCAACAACATTCATACTCTGGCTTCCATCTTCAAAGTCCATTCCAGAACTATCGACGATTTTACATCGGCTCACGAAACGTAAAAAAAGACAACATATCATGAAAATAGATTAATTCTGACAATTATTTAATGTATTCTAGGTTTGTACGTTATTTTTATAGATACAAATTATTTAAGTAAATGCTCTGTTTTTAATTAAACAGTATTAATTATATTTACCGGTTTGAATTCAAATCAGTCAGTTAAATAAATTGTGACTGGCTGTTCTAGCCAGACGTCATCAACCACAGCACCAGATCACCATCATTCCGCCGCTCCAGCCATCCTCGCTAGCAGCAACGATATGCAATAAGCTGCCCTTTTCAGGAAAACGCTCTTCAGGAAAAAAAATTTCCGTTTCATAACAACACGTTTCAGCGAACACAAAACTGTCATTTTCAGATAAACGCTCTTCAGCGACCATAAAAATTTCCATTTCGTGACAAGACTTTTCAGCCACTATAATAATGTACTTTTCAAGACAACGCTCTTCAGCAACCACAACAGTGTCATTTTCTGGACAATGATCTTCAGCAAGCAGAAAACTGTCCTTTTAAGGACAACGCTCTTCAGCGACCACAATATTTTCCTTTTCAGGACCATGTTCTTCAGTGACCACAATACTGTCCATTTCATGACAACGCTCTTCAGCGACCATAAAACTGTCCTTTTCAGGACAACGTTCTTTAGAGATCGCAATCCTGTACTTTTCAGGACAACGTTCTTCAGCGGCCACAAATTTTCCTTTTTAGTACAACAAATTCCATCGACCACAAAACAGTCCTTTTCAGCACGACGTTATTCGGCTACCACAAAACTGTCCTTTTCAGGGACAACGCTCTTCAATGACCACGAAACTGATCTTTTCAGCACAGCACAATTCAGCGACCACTTAACTGAACATTTCTGTACAACGTTGTTCAGAGATCGCAATACTGTACTTTCCAGGACAACGTCCTTAAACGACCAAAAAACTGCCCTTTTCAGAACAATACGTTTTCAGCGGCCATAAAATTGTCCGTTACAGGACAACGTTCTTCAGTGACCACAACACTTACTTTCTGAGGACAACGTTCTTCAGCGACCACAATATATTCCTTTTTATGACAACAATATTCATCGACCGCAGTACTTTCCTTTTCATGACAACGTTCTTCAGAGACCACAAAACTGTCCTTTTCAGGACTACCCTCCTTCAAATAACAGAATACTGTCCTTTTCAGGACAATGTTCTTCAATAACCACAAAACTGTTTTTTCCAGCACAGCACGTTTCAGCGAATACTTAAGTGAACTTTTCAGTTGTTCAGAGACCATAAGATTTTCGTTTTGACAACAAACCATTCCAGCGACCATAAAATAGTCCTTTTCAGGTTAACGTTATGCAGCTACCGCAATAGTGTTTTATTTTTCTTAAGGACAACGCTCTTAAGCGACCACAATATTTTCCTTTTCAGGACAATGTTCTTCAGTGACCACAATACTGTCCCTTTCATGACAACGCTCTTCAGAGATCGCAATAGTGTCTTTTCAAAACAACGGTCTTCAGCTACCACATAACTGACCTTTTCTGGAAAATGATCTTCAGTGACCACAAAACTGTCCTTTTCAGGACAACGCTCTTCAGCCACCAGAAAACTTAACTTTCCGGCCAACAGTTTTCAACGGCTACCAAAACAAAACTGTCAGTCTCCGAACAACACTCTTCTCACACTCTCCAGAAACATGTTGAGATATTTTTTGTCTGGTGCGTTGTAACCGTTTTTTTTGTTGATGCATTTTCTTTAACGAAAATAATCTTGGCAATGTATTTTATAACTCAATCTTTTGTAATGTTTTTGTTGTAGGCTCTCCCCCTTTTACACAAATGGACTCACCCAAGGTATACATATAATACTACCAGTGAATACCCGAATGGCAGTAGTCAAGTCGAGTAGTAGTAGTGGAGTCGAGTCGGTCAGTAGTAATAGTAGTAGAAGAGTCGAGTCGGTCAGTAGAACGTTTGGACAGTCAGACGTTGCAAGAGTCATAGTAACAAGCACTTAGACACAGTAAGAAGTCATACAGCGATACGTCGATAACAAAGACTGTATATATATATTTGCTACTAACCCGCATTCCTGGATCTGTATAACCTGTATTGCCAGTTTTGTATTATTACGTTAATACATTTTTTTTACTATATTCATTCTTGGTGTTTGTATTATTTTATACCGGATTTCATCCTGGAATCCACAACAACTTGGCGACGAGGATATCGATTTCACACGGGAAGAAACAAACAAAATTCTCCCTTGTTGTCCACAACAACTTGGCGACGAGCATATCGAACTCATACGGGAAAAAAACCCAAAAAAAACCTGATTCTCCCTCGTCGACCACAATAACTTGGAATTCGAACTCACACGGCAAGGAAAACGAAACAAAATTTTCTCTCGTTGTCCACAACAACTTGGCGACGAGGAGTTGAAACTCACACAGTAAAGGAAAAAGAAAAAAGAAAATTTCTCCCTTGCCGACCACAACAACTTGGTGGCGAGAAATTGGGACCTACACGGAAAGAAAAAAATTCTCTCTTCTCACCACAACAGCTTGTGCGACAAGAATTTGCACTTCTCAGAGACTCAAAAGAAAAAATTGTCGTTTTTTGTCAGTATCCACAACAACTTGACGACAAAGATTTACGAGGATTAAAATACGGAAAATCGAGTTTTTCGTAAGACTTTTATCATGGAGGATTTTCAAAATATTTTAGAACTTGTAAAATACCCAAATGAACAGCAATTACAACTCCAAGAAAGACAAAATGAACAGCAATTACAATTCCAAGAAAGAATGGAAGAGAAGTGGCAAAAATAATTACTACAAGCGCAGAAGGAAAATGAAGAAAGACAAATGCAACTCCAGGAACTAATATTAAAGGTAGCGGGTGACAAACAACAAAATATCGAACAAAAGGCGTCTTTTTCCCAATCCGCAGTGTGGAATACGATAGAAACATTCAATTACTCCCTAGAAGAGGATAAAAATTTTGGGGACTATTTCAGACGTTATGAAGACATATACAACATCGATTGTCAAAACTGGACAGAAAATTAGGAACAGAGGAATACACAAGATTTGTGGATTACATCTGGCCAAAAAAGACAAATGAGTTAACGTTTGACGAAGCAGTTACATGCCTTACAGAGCTTTTCAGTCCAAAGACGTCACTATTTCACAAAAGGGGGAATGTCTTAACCTCGTAAAGAACGAAAATCAGGACTACTCTACGTTCGCCGCAATCGTGAACAAACATTGCGACGACTTCAAGTTGGCAGAATTAACTCTGGACAATTTAAAGTGTCTTATTTTTTAACAGTGGTTAGTCTCAGCTAAGGATAGTGAAATGCGCAAAAGAATGCTTTCAAAACTGCATAATGAGCCTGGATTAACACTACAAAATTATCAGAAGACTGCCAAAAATGCCTGTGTATAAAGAAAGACTCGAAGGATATCGAGGAGTCAGGAGTAGCACATATACGTAAGATGAAAAAAAGTTTAGGTTTTTCACCCTCCCCAGAAAGAAAACAAAAATTCTATAATAATGATAATAATTTTCACCCTCCCCGGAAAGAAAAAAAATTCTATAATAATGGAAAAAGTACAACGTATAGGGCAAATAATGACACAAATCTAAGCAAATATAAGCTCCCTCATCTGCATGTTATCGATGCGGGGGACTACACTGGAATAAGGATTGTCGTTTTAAATATAAAAAAATGTCTAGTGTGTGGAAAAATGGGTCACAAGACATCCAAATGTAGGAACAGAAAATCTACTAGTAGGATAAGAGCTACTAGAATGCACCACGAAGATCATATTAACATGAGAAAATACGTGGAACTTGAAATTTTAAATAAAAAGATAAAATTACAAGTAGACACAAGTTCGGATTTAACGATAATTAACCTACAGACATGGAGAAAGCTTAATAGACCGACCATGATACATACGCAGAAAATTCAGTTACAGGGAAGCGTATAAAATTCGAAGGAGAAGTGATCTTAAAGGTCAAATTCCACGGAAAAACTAAAAAAACTCAAAATATTCGTAATGAACGATACAGAAAATCTGGTGGGCACAGATTGGATAGAAACGTTCCACGTATGGGATTTACCTATCAGTTCTTTTTGTAAAAAGATAAAGTGCGAACCATCAAAAGCTATAAAGTTAAATGAAGAATCATATAATCAATGTCCAGAAGTATTTTCGAGCGGTTTGGGACGAGGTAACAAGTTTGCCGCTAGAATTGAATTAAAAGAAAATGTCCAACCAGCAGAAAAAAAGAAGCGAAACGTGCCGTTTGCCCGCAGAATACGGTCTGTGTGTGATAAGTTATTGCCGAACAAGAAAAAAAAAACGGCATACACCTATAGTACTGAAGATATCATTCGAACCTGGTACAATAATTAACAGACTAGGAAATGTGATGTACACAGTACAAGGCGAAAAGTCTACCCACAGAAGACAAATTGACCGAATACAAAATGAGATTCAAAGACCTCAAGGAGACACAGTTATTAGAAGGTCGAACAAAAACAGAAAAATTACCGAACCTCTGATTATCGACCATAAGAGAAAAAAATACTAACTCCCTCTAAGAAGGTTGTGTTGAGGAGTCTCCCCTTTTTACACAAATGGACTCATCCAATGTATACATATACTACTACCAGTGAATACCCGAATGGTAGTAGTCAAGTCGAGTAGTAGTAGTCAAGTTGAGTCGGTCAGTAGTAGTAGTAGTAGTAGAAGAGTGGAGTCGGTCGGTAGAACGTTTGGACAGTCAGACGGTGCAAGAGTCATAGCAACGAGCACTTAGACTCAGTAAGAATTCATACAGCGATACGCCGATATCAAAGACTGTACATATATTTTTCTACTAACCCGCATTCCTGGAACTACTAACCTGTATTGCCAGTTTGTATTATTACATTAATACATTTATTTTCCTATATTCATTCTTGGCGTTTGTTATTATTTGATACCGGATTTCATCCCGGAATCCACAACAGTTTGTTGCTGTCTTCCGTCATTCAATAACTGTTTTTCGGGCCAATATACCACCCGCAATAGATCTCCCGACGCTCTGCCAAGACTGTAAAAGCTGGAAGGTCAAGGTGCCCATGGTGGCCTCAACACTTTCGTGACACGGTATTTATCAGCGGCAAGGATTTCCTTCCTGTTTGATTCGTTTATGCGACCCAAAATTAAATAAAAAAAATATTTATCTTTATTAATTTTTAATCTATCATTAAATAAAAGTCAGCGAAACTTTAATAATCGAACAAACAAGAGACCTTTTCCAACGAAATATTAGCAAGAAAGAAAAAAAAGACAGATTCCACAAAAGAAAAGAAATTTCTAAGAATTCTCTTAACCCTTTTCGAAACGAAGTTGAATGTTTATTTATGTGTTGAAGGTTCATAGGCAAGTGTATCGAATGATGGTGCTTATTGAAGGATATGTCTGCAGAGTATCCGGTGGTTAGTTCCGGTTTCATTCCCACGTCTGCGGTCAATTTCTTTCGAAACAGTTCAGTCAGAGAGCTTTGTGGGGGTGGAGATGATTGACTTGTTCAACCATTCGTAGCTGATGAAGATCGAACGCTGAGAATTCGAAAAGATGGCGCCATTCTTTTTAAGTTTCGCGCGAAAAAAGAAAGCCAAAACAAAAAAATACAAAAAAGAAACTAGAAAAGAAAATACGATTATCCGGTTGCTACTTCGACCAGATTGAAAAAAAAAAGACTATAGAATAAAAACAAAAACAATGAAAAACAGGCAGAAAATGGGAGAAAAAGAAAAGGCCTTTATGTGTTTGATTTTGCTGTTTTATTAAACTTACCAGCGTAATTATCTTTTTCTCGTTAGTTTGCATTCTTCAGCGCCTCTGGGCGTGAATTCTTCTCCAACGTAAAGCAGGTTATTCTATCGTGGATAGAAGTGTGTTTCTCGCTATTTCCCTTGATGAGTCGAATATTTTGTCTGCTTTTCGGATTTTATTTCGGAAAGATCTGCGTGTTAGAAATAAAGGGTATATCATAGATAGATAGATAGATAGATAGATAGATAGATAGATAGATAGATAGATAGATAGACAAAAATAAAATTAGATAGATGAGAATAAAATTAGATAGATAAGAATAAAATTTTAGATAGATAGATAGATAAAAATAAAATTAGATAAATGAGAATAAAATTAGATAGATAAGAATAAAAATTTATATAGATAGATAGATAGATAGATAGATAGATAGATAGATAGAGAAATAGATAGATAAAAATAAAATTAGATAGATGAGAATAAAATTAGATAGATAAGAATAAAATTTTAGATAGATGGATAGATAGATAGATAGATAAAAATAAAATTAGATAGATGAGAATAAAATTAGATAGATAAGAATAAAGATTTAGATAGATAGATAGATAGATAGATAGATAGATAGATAGATAGATAGATAGATAGACAAAAATAAAATTAGATAGATAGATCAGAATGAAATTAGATAGATAAGAATAAAATTATATATATATATATATATATATATATATATATATATATATATATATATATAAATATATATATATTGTTGTGGATTCCGGGATGAAATCCGATATCAATAAATAACAAACGCCAGGAATAGATAAGGAAAATAAATGTATTAACGTAATAATGGAAACTGGTAATACGGGTTAGTAGATCCAGGAATGCCGGTTAGTAGCAATAATATATATATACAGTCTTGGTATTGGAGTATTGCGGTATGACTCCTTACTGAGTCTAGATGCTCGTGACGGTGACTCTTGTGCTACCCTCGTCTAATACTAATCTGATACCACTCTTATACTACTCCGGGTATTCACTGGTAGTAGTATATGTATACCTTCCTACCTACAGGCGTCAATCGCACGATCTTTGTGGCCAATTGACTTCGCTGTTTCAAGAGATGATACGACCTGGAAATTTCTCATTGCATTTCTGTTAGAACGTTCATTATTGTAATCGGCTTCGATAACTTTGACACATTGTTTGATTGTTAATCTTTACATGGTTGAAATTGCCAAAGATTCAAGTTGTTAAATCCCAAAGAAAAAGAAAACACTCATTAGACGCTTAAACTTAATTCACATTTAAAATCGGTCCAACTTATTGGAACACCCTTTATTTGACCGACCAAACCCGACCATATATTAAGCTTAAACGGCGTTTTATCCTTGATGTTTAAAGCCAAATTTGACCAAATTCCCACCACTGTGTGCTTTGGACTCGAACTACAAATACTAGTACCCTTTATAAATATATAGATAAATAGTAGATAATAAAAGAGGTAGATATGTATAGAGTGAGTTATATTTATTTGAGGGTAGTTTAAGAGATAAATATATTGAATGAAATAGTAATTAATCATGCAAAAAAAAAATCCCTCACTGAAAAGATTGTAACGTTTCTATGAGCGATGGTCATGAAATTGTTTTTTCATTGGTTAAAACCCCCATTGCTTCTGGATAAGCGACTGAATTTGAATCAGCCATGCGCAGTAATGGTTGCCCAGATTATCTCCCTTGAATGTTCAGCACGAATCAGAAGCCGCGTTCGTTGTTCACTGAGGGAAGAAATGTGTTCACAATGGCAGAAAGAGGGTTCGAATCTAGAATGAGGAAATAATATTTGGCAATCCGAGCATATTTTATCTTTGATTAAAACAATTTCAGAGCCTACTCGCCTTCCAAGTCGAAACACTATTGTGGTTTGTAATTTGTACTTGTTTACCGCTTGAGGAGAGTTTTTTTTATTCAAGCGAAATTGCCGTCGAGAAAGGAGAATTGATGTTTAGCAAATAATCGTTAGTTTTATTCATGGTTTCATTTGCTAAAGCGGAAAGTCCCGAAGACAATCTATCTATCTATCTATCTATCTATCTATCTATCTATCTATCTATCTATACCGGTCTGTTCGCATCTATCTATCTATCTATCTATCTATCTATCTATCTATCTATCTATCTATCTATCTATCCCGGTTGTGTTCGCATCTATCTATCTATCTATCTATCTATCTATCTATCTATCTATCCCGGTCTGTTCGCATCTATCTATCCCGGTCTGTTCGCATCTATCTATCTATCTATCTATCTATCTATCTATCTATCTATCTATCTATCTATCTATCTATCTTAGTCTGTTCATATCCATCTCAGTGTCTTCACAACCTATCTATCTATCTATCTATCTATCTATCTATCTATCTATCTATCTATCTATCTATCCCGGTCTGTTCGCATCTATCTATCTATCTATCTATCTATCTATCTATCTATCTATCTATCTATCTATCTATCTATCTATCCCGGTCTGTTCGCATCTATCTATCTATCTATCTATCTATCTATCTATCTATCTATCTATCTATCTATCTATCTTAGTCTGTTCATATCCATCTCAGTGTCTTCACAACCTATCTATCTATCTATCTATCTATCTATCTATCTATCTATCTATCTATCTATCTATCTATCTATCTATCTATCTATCCCGGTCTGTTCGCATCTATCTATCTATCTATCTATCTATCTATCTATCTATCTATCTATCTATCTATCTATCTATCTATCTATCCCGGTCTGTTCGCATCTATCTATCTATCTATCTATCTATCTATCTATCTTAGTCTGTTCATATCCATCTCAGTGTCTTCACAACCTATCAATCTATCTATCTATCTATCTATCTATCTATCTATCTATCTATCTATCTATCTATACTGGTCTGTTCGCATCTATCTATCTATCTGTCTATCTATCTATCTACCATTGTCTCTTTGTTTTTTCGTTTTTTTTTCTTTCTTTCTATCTACCAAACCCAAACAAATAAGAAGCAGTCACTGGTAATCACATTAACACAGAAACACACTGCTTTGCGTAACAGCTATAAAGGACCTTTAGGACACAGTCCATCTCTCCCTGTCTGTCTCTCTTATCTCTCTCTCTCTCTCACGCTCTTTCTCAACACATTTCTCTCTCTCTCTCTCTCTCTATATATATATATATATATATATGTACATATGTATGTATAACCCTTTGGGAGAAATAGGTCTATTAAATATCGTTTCAGTTGAATTACATTTTTTGAAATGTGAGCTGTTACATCTAAGTAAACAAGAACGTCATTGATGAAAATTAGGATCAGCCTAGGTCCGAGCACCGAGCCTTGGGAGACAACAGTATTAATGCATAATGATCTAGAAGAGTGGCCTTTCAAGACAACTTTCATTTCGCGATTTGATAAGGAAATCTAAACCTGTTCAAATATTCATCAAACTGTGAAGACAGTCTCGGAAGTCTTCTCATTCTCTTTTACTATCAGTAACCCATTACGTCTTAGTGTCTCTTTCCATAAACCTTCCTAGACGCTGACATTTTCTCTCCGGAGTATGCCCCTAAAACCGCATCTCTGTCATTTTACATCTCTTCTTTATCTTTGCATAGAGGGTCCAACATTTACTGGCAAATAGAAACTCCCACTAGACCAAAAATCTTCTTTCAAATGGTGAGCAGTGGCAGTGCATTTTGGCAATCAACCTGGTTATTTGCAATGAGAATATTAACTATTTTTTTATACAGGGTGCGGCTGGTATTTGAGTACATACAGATTTAAGATTAATAATGCTTCCCACTAACTTCTAATGCTTTTATTTTTCTGAAATCAACAATGGCAAACCCTATGATAACATATGAAATGAAAAGGCATGCTGTGATTGTGGCATTAAAGGCTGATCATAGCGATTTGGATATTGCACGTTTTCTCAGAGTTGCAAGAATGGATGGCTGACCATTTGTACGACCACATCACACCCAACATTTGGCCTCCAAACTCCCCAGATCTCATTCCACTAGACTATTATGTGCGGATCGTTGTTGAGAAGGAGGTTAATAAACAGCCTCATAACACCAGCGACTCTCTTAAAGCTGCAGTAGTCCGAGTAATGTCTGATATAGATAAGGAACAATTAATGAGAGCTTGCAGCCGATTTCAACCTCGGGTAGAGGCAGTTATTGATGCTAGTGGTGGTTTTATTGAATAAAATTAAATAATATTTAGCTAAACGCCATGTTTACTTGTTTGTAATCAAATATAATTATATTCGTTTGTTCAGCAAGTTTTTTACTAATCCATAAAATCTGCCCTCAAATACCAGCCGCACCCTGTATATAGAAACGTCCAGCACTGACTGATTGGAGCAGCCGCTTTAATTGAATAATGCTTTGCTTCACTCCCTGGTCGTCGTGCTGAGCTGAAAATGTAGTATCTGTTCTCCACATCTATATTTTTTTAAGCATTTCACCCCAAGCAAGGCGGGCGTGCCACTAACACGCAAGCGGTTACAGAGAGGGGGTAAAGATTTGTGTTTGAGGAAAGGATATAGAGAAGGACGGTGATCAGGATTAAGGCATCACAAGATTACATTTGAAAATTTGAAGATCATATCTATTCGGGAAACAAATAAGAGGAAGGGAGTTCCACTGTCGGGAAGAGCGAGCGGAGAAGCTGTTGGAGTAGAAGAGGCGGCTACATTTAACCGTTTCGTCAGTGAAAGGGTGGGACCGATATGCCAACCCAGTATGGCGTTTAAATTCATGCAGTTGGGGCACTAGTGAAAGTAGCTCGTCAGAGCAGTCGCCAGGGAAACATTTGTAGAAAAGACAGAGGGAAGCTACGTCTGTGAGAAAGTGACTGTAGACGAGATGCCAGATAAGGAAATATCGCATTGCATATCCGTCTCTGCAATTTGCCGAGGACCTCGAGATAAACAGAGTGGGTATTAGACCAATATATGGCATTAATGAAAAAGGTAATTAGCCGTTTCCTGATAAGAAAATATTGACCATTGATTAAATAGCCTGTGCTGAATTCTTTAAAATTAATAAATTATTTTTATAATAGCAATACACTTCTCGTGTCCAATATTCGTTAGCGCTCATTCCTGATATTCATTGGTGGAGATGATCCTTCCTGACCTATTGTTAGAATCAGTTCGGAATATGAACGTATTGTCTATATTTCTGAGATGAAGTATTGTAACTATCTAAGGCTTTTTACATTCTTCAGAGTGTTCTACTCATCTTTTTGTCATATTTACAACGTTTCGGCCGTTGTATATCACCTGAAGAAGGTCGGAGCGTACAACGGTCGAAACGTCGTGAGCATAACAATAAAGCTGAGGACAACAGTCCTAACAATGTAAATAGTTTGAATAGCTCATCTCAGACATATAGAGCGATCCTGAAAAAAGGCCAGAGCGTACAACGGTAGAAATGTCGTGAGCATGACAATAAAGCTGAGGACAACAGTCCAAACAATCCAAATGTTGGCAACATGAGCGTCTTGGTATTATCATTATTTTCTTTTGGAATTAAATGTGCTTTCGATTTTAGTTGTTGCTGTGGTTGAAATTCCTCAAATGATGTGTTTCGAGTCCTTTTCACAAATGAAATAATTAGACATCTTATTGATTCATGAATCTCTAGTTTGGTGCAATGCGGTTGATTCGGTGAACGTATTTCCCTGTGTTACCGGGAAATATGTACTAATGAGGGCCGAAAATCTTATCGGCTGACGAAGAACGAGTGATGCTACGCCTGTGAAAATGTGCTTGCGTTAATTTCAACTCTCGTTATTAATAACTGCATTGTTTCCTTCCAGTTACGAGGGTGGGCTGAAAAGTTCATAGGCTGACTGTGAAATCTTACATGCATTCATTTCAACTCTTCGTATTAAAAACTGAATGTTTTTCGAGGTACGAGGGTGGGGCTGAAAAATTCATAGGCTGACTTTGAAGGATTGATGCTAGAGCTGTGAAATCTTACATGTATTCATTTTAACTCTTCTTATTAATAACTGCATGTTTTTCGAGGAACGAGGTTTAGGCTGAAAAGTTTATAGGCTGACTGTGAATGATTGATGCTAGAGCTGTGAAATCTTACATACATTCATTTCAAATCTTATTATTAATAAATGCATGTTTTCGAGGTACGAAGATGGGGTTGAAAAGTTCAAAGGCTGACAAAGAAGGATTGATACTACACCTGAGAAAATGTGCTCGCGTTAATTTCAACTCTTGTTATTAATAACTACATTGTTTCTTTTCAGGTACGAGGTTGGGCTGAAAAGTTAATAGGCTGACTGTGAAATCTTACATGCATTCATTTCAATTCTTCTCATTGATAACTGCATGTTTTTCGAGGTACGAGGGTGAGGCGAAAAAGTGCATAGGCTGACGATGAATGATTGATGCTAGAGCCGTGAAATCTTACATGCATTCATTTTAACTCTTTTTATTAATAATCTTATTGTTTCTTATCAGTTAAACATAAACCTGGCTGTTCAAAGAAGACTTTCCTATTAGTAAAAAAAAAATGACAACATGAGCAGATATTACATCATCATCACTGCAATACTGATTCCCAGCCAAGTGTTTTTTTCATGTTGGGGAACAGATGATAATCAAATCAGGCGGGTAATTTGGTTGATGAACGAGTTCAAAACCAAAGTTACGCACCGCATGGCTGCCATTGAAACCAAGGACTTCTGTGTTGGTGCATTGTCTCCATTAAAAAAGAGCCC
Source organism: Acanthosepion esculentum (assembly GCA_964036315.1). Taxonomy (NCBI): domain Eukaryota; kingdom Metazoa; phylum Mollusca; class Cephalopoda; order Sepiida; family Sepiidae; genus Acanthosepion; species Acanthosepion esculentum. The sequence continues at coordinate 1,343,316 of OZ038518.1, read as the reverse complement.
TTTCGTCAGTTTTCTAAGGTGTTTGGTCTTGATAAACTTTCGGAACTCTCATCAAATTGGTCTGATACTCACCACCGATTGTGTGACCCTTTTGAGAAACCACACCACTCTCTTTGTTAACGAAACCATGGTCGTTCACAGATAATTAAGAAAAGGAATTTGCTGAAAGCTATAAACGCCTACGCCCTAGAGAGAAAGAAAGAGAGAGAGAGAGATAGTAAGTAAGAGAGTAAGAGATTTTATTTTATTGTTAGCGACTGCATGCGTTAAGAGAATTTACTCATTGATTAGTACGCATCATCAGCGCCCTGACATGAATCATGTTTGAACAGGAATTAATATCCGACCAAATACTTGTTTTACATATCTTTTTATTTCAACTATTAGCGACGCCACGCGGTCGGAGCGGTGTACATTTTTAGATGTTTTTCCAAGAAATCCCCAAATTTATCGGAACCCAGATTTTCTTCTTTGTACTTTGTAACAGTTTTTTTTTTTTTCCTTTTTTTTTTTTTTGCTTGATATATGTGCCGGCTTAGTTCATTTCTATTCTTGCTCTTTTATGTTCGTCTCGTCGCCATTTTCTACCTGGGTTTTAAACAATAAACAACACGATTTGGAAACGTGAGCCGACATATCGTACAGATTTAACGTCTGACTGAATTCCAATTTCAACAACGGAAATGCAAACGTCATTAAAGATTTTAACAGTCAAAGCGTTCATTTATTCTTTGAAGCCACAGACGACAAAACAGAATTAAGCTGATTCGATAAGCAAAGCATTGGTTGATGTTCAACTTCCGAAAGATTAAATATACAGAATATGTTAAAGTACCTCTCTAGTTTTATTTTTTTTTTTTTTAATCAATCTGTACTTTTTAAAATTTACTCTGCAGAACAAATCATTTTAATTTGTCTTGTTTTCTTTTTGGATACGACAAATTTCGTTATTTTCACATGAGAATTTCAGGTTCGCCTATCGCCCGGTTCGCACCTATCTACGTTATTTTGAAAAGGCGTATATGCTTATCTCTTGTTCCCTGTTTAGGACTGTATTTCCGGTTCCTCCAAATGTTTGCTTCTTATACTTGTCGCAGTTAGCTCCTCCTCAGTTCTTTTATCCTTCAACAGGGGTCTCTCTCCACTGCCTATAAATACTGGCTGACCCTTTTCTCTCTCTCTTTTTCGACTTAGGCCTTGGGCCGCTAACTCGCACGGAGGCGAGATAAAATCTCTCTTTTTTTTCACTTAGGCCAATATGTGACCTCTCAGAGATACAGCGTTTCCCAAATTCTGGGAACGCGCTAAGAACAATACACGTACGTACGAACACTTATAACACACACACATAATTTCCCCATACAAACTCTATGTAACAGTCCATGTCTTTGTTTAACTTGTTTTGTTATTGATATATATTTGTTTACCCATATATATCGGTCATGTTTGTTTGTTTTTTTTTGTCTTCTTTGGACAGTAATTAAAGTCCGACATTCTCATGTAGCTGGACCCGCCTGCAGGAAAGTTTTAACCTTCTGATATCTCTTCACATCTTCACCCCCAGCGGTCCGCTACATACTCCTAAATTCTCCGCTGAACTTTGACATTTTACTTTTCCTATTTTCCTTTTTTTTTTCTCTTCAATCGTAGTAGATTGGTTTGCGTATCGCCTGCTTCGCATTACTTTTGAACAGGCGTAGCGACATATCCCTTGTTTCCTGTTTAGGATTGGATTTCCGGTTTCTCTGAAAGTTTGCTTCAACTCTATACTCCTAAAGTCTCCGCCTGAACTCTGACATTTTATTTTTCCTATTTCTTTTTTTTTCTCTTCAATATGAGTTGATAGGTTCGCCTATCTATCGCCCGGTTCGCACTTCTTCGCGGTCTTTTAATAGGGGTAGAGGATTATCCCTTGTTTTTTGTTTAGGAATGGATTTCTGGTTCCTTCGAAAGTTTACTTCAATTCTATACTCTTAACGTCTTCGCCTGAACTCTGACATTATATATTTTTCTATATCTTTTTTTTTTTCCCCGGTTTCCCATTTCTCTTTAGTAGGAGTAAATAGGTTCGACTATCGACCAGTTCTTATCCCTCCGCAGTCTTTTGAATAGGCTTATTCCTTGTTTCCAGTTCCTTCGAAAGTTTACTTCAACTCTCTACTCCTAACGACTCTGCTTGAATTCGGAAATTTTATTTTTTAGCACTTCTTTATTTTCCCTTCAATAGGAGTAGATATGTTCGCCCATCGCCTGGTTCGCAACTATCGGCGGTCGTTTGTACAGGCGTACAGGTTTAACCCATGTTTTCTATTCAGGATTGGTTTTCCAGCTCCTTCTAAAGTCTTTTTAATTCTCTTTCACTCCCAGTAGTCTGTTGCACCTTAGTGGCGTTATCGGCTTGATTGGGGTGAATAGATTCCAATAAAAAAAATCGGCGCAGTAGTTCCCCGGTAGGTGAAATATCAATTATTCGTTATAGCGCTTTTTTCGAATTATTTAGTCATGAAAAAAATTCCTATATAAACCAAGCTAAAAAAACAGTCAGCGGAATAACCGTTTACCGTACACCGTTCACTTTTGACTATGGCCCGTGTGTTTTCGAATAAATATATACACAATAAGTGTCAATTTGTTGTAGCAATAACATTTCAAAATATCTTTCCTCATAATTGTCGTAACATTAAAATTGTTATATAAACAATGATAAAAATACTTCATAATGGACAATCTACCGAAATATCCGATAGTGGGCTGAAAATAAAAGGCTGACTCTGAAGGAATGATAGCTAAAGCTGTGAACTCTTGCAGGCATTCATTTCAACTATTCTTATTAATATCTATCTTGCTTCTTACCAGGTAAACTGTTATTTAACAGTTCAAAGGAGACTGTCGATTCTGTTGGTAAAAAAAAAAGAGGGCAGATATAACGATATCGTCACTGCGTTAGTGCTTCCGAGCCGAGTGTTTTTCATGTTGGGGCAACAAATGATAGTCAAAGCAGGAGAATATGTAGAATGAGCAACCAGCTCACATCATTTCAACTTTCACTTCTTAACCGTGAATATGAGGTCTTGCGACGGGTCTGTTTTTCGTTTGATAGTGTCAAGTACGGAGTCAGTTATGATGCGGTCAGCCTAGAAGATACCGAAGATGGTCTTTTGCTTGTTTCCCAGTAAAAAAAAAAAAAGCGGGAAATTTATTATCACTGTTTTTTTCCTACTGGAATAACTGACCTTGCAATAACCATGAATAAATATCTTGAATATTTATGACATTGAATAATCATTCGATACTCTCGTAGTTATTTAACTCTGATCGCTTCTTTTAGGATTGTTTCATTTCTGCTCGATTTTGTGTCTCGTCATTTTATAGTTATTTTTCAAATAACTTTCATCAATCGTTCTGCCCTTCTCGTATGGCTAAACAACTGACGGATTTTGAGCGGCAAATTATCGCAGTTTTCAAAGATGAACATCCGAGGGGAGATTGATGAAATGGGCAGAAATGACTCCTGAATTTCTCCGTCAAATCAGTTGTCATCAGTATATACGGCGGTGGCCTGAAAAGTTCAAAGGCTGAATCTGAAGGAGTGATGCTAGAACTGTGAAATCCTGCATGCAAACATTTCAACAAGTCTTAATAATAACTGTATTGTTTCGTTCAATGTAAACATTTCAAAGAAGACTGTTCATCCTGTTCGCCAAAAAGTCACCACCTGTAGATATGAAGTCATCATTATTGTTATACTGGTTGCCAGCCAACCGTTTTTTTTCATGTTGGTAGTCAAATCAAGAGGGAAAGCGATCAGAGAGTTCAAAGCCACAGTCATACACAGCAACCATTAAAACGAAGGACTTGTATACTGGAGCATTGTCCTTATGGATCAAGATCGTTTTCGCCAGTTTCCTGGGACATTTATTGAGTTGAAAGCCTTTTCTTAACAGCTTAGCCAAATTGGTATAGTGCTCTCTATTGATGGTGTGGCCCTTTTGAAAATAATCAAAAAAACACTGCCTTCTGTATCCCACTCAAAACTGATCTCATCACATTCTGTGTAAATGAAACGACCATGACCCTCTTTCGAGCACGTGAGGAGAGGTCTTTCCGATGCATGGATTGTCTCATTATCTCTGAATCAAAGTGAAGAACCCAAACACTCATCTTAGATAAGGCAACGTCCAAGGAAACCAGCTCGATATGCCTCAAACAAGTTCAAATACGCAGACTATTCTCAACTTGCTCACGGGAAATGATAATAGCTTTGGCTATTTGATTTTTAATCAGTCGCCTGTCATCCATCATCGTGATGAAAGCGATGAATGTTTTCCTCGAAGGCGGTCGAAGCAAGACGCCCAGACATTGGGTTTTCTTCAATACTCGCCATTCCTATCCTACATTCAGCCGACCACTTTTGCACTGTTGACAAAGCTGGGGTGTCAAACCCCTAATGTAGCAGCCATGCCAGTTAAACCTTTTTTCTGCGGGTACTTGTTAACACTACGATACCAAATTTTGACAATTTTTCAAGAGACATTACTACTACAGGGGACCTTAAAAACGGAAATTTGGTAAATTTGTTAGGTCCAGAAATAAAGACACACAGAGAGGAATCGAGTTAAACAAATATATTAACAGAAACAGTAATACAAAAATATACAAACGGGAGTGTTACAGCAAGAATGTTAAGTCCGACTGTCAGAATTGACTGCTGGAAACTTCCCTCTCCAAAAAGGCAGCACCTGCTTTTATTTATAGCTGGGAAAGCCCATGTGTGCGTGGGTAAATTACCATAACAATTACCTATCTATCTATCGATCTATCTATCTATCTATCTATCTATCTATCTATCTATACTATCCTCCAAGTCTATAAGTCTACCATTCAACCTTGCATGGAGTATTGCTGCCATTTATGGTCTGGGGCCCCTGCGTGTTGCCTCAGGGTTCTTGATAAGATCCAGAGACGGATATGCAATGTGATTGGCCCTGATCTGTCATCTCGTCTGCAGTCGCTCTCTCACAGACGCGATGTTGCATAGCTCTGCCTTTTCTACAAGTACTTCCACGGTAATTGCTCCGAGGAGTTGCTTTCGCTTGTCCCTAAGCCTCGTGAATTTAAGCGTCCTACGAGGCTGGCATCCCGTTCCCACCCCTTCACCGTTGAAACTGTTAGATGTAGACGTCTTTTCTAATCCAATAGCTTCATGTCTCGCACATCTCGCCTATGGAACTCCCTTCCCTATTACTGCTTCCCTGACAAATACAATCTCCAACGGTTTAAGTGTAGCGTCAATCGTCATCTCCAGTTGCCTTGATCTATCCACTTCCCTTCTCCACTTCCTGACATCTTTCATTCCTATCTGCTCTCGCTCTATATCTCCCGTAACCCCCCTGCCTTGATCGACCCTCCGTCCTTCTCTTTCTCCACATCCCTTCCTTTACCACTCCTATCTGCTCTTCCTCCAACTCTTCTCTAACCCCATGCGTGATAGTGGCCACCGGCCTTGCTTGGGGTGATACGCTTAAAAAAAAATATATATATATATTCATCTATATTCATTACCTGTCTATCTATCTATCTATCTATCTATCTATCTATCTATCTATCTATCTTCACTACATATTCATCTATATTCATTACCTGTCTATCTATCTATCTATCTATCTATCTATCTTCACTACATATTCATCTATATTCATTACCTGTCTATCTATCTATCTATCTATCTTCACTACATATTCATCTATATTCATTACCTGTCTATCTACCTATCTATCTTCACTACATATTCATCTATATTCATTACCTGTCTATCTATCTATCTATCTATCTATCTATCTATATTCCCTACATATTCATATATATTCATTACCTATCTATCTATCTATATATCTATCTATCTATCTGTTGTGGCTTTGTTAAGGCCAGAAATAAAGACATAAGAGAGAAATTGAGTTAAACCAATACATTAACAGAATCAGTAATATAAAACGACAGTGTTACAGCAATAATGTTGGGTCCGACTGTCAGAGATGACCGCTGAAAATGTCCCTCTCCAAAAGGCAGTACCTGCTCCTATTTATAGCTGGGAAAGTCCATGCGTGCGTGAGTAAATTACCATAAAATTTCTTTAATTGTTGGATTTTTTCTTACAATTATTTGAAACAAAAGCAAAGGATAGAAATTTAAAACTTAAAAAAGAAGAAAAGCACAATTGTTAGATGTGATGTATAAACTGAAAAAAAATAACTTTTTTCATGTTAAATAGTTTTTCCCCAACATATAGTAAATCTAAAAGATACTGTTTTTTATGGGGCACCCTCTAGTTACGTGTGAAGTCTTCTTTGGACAGTCAGATATCAGTTTACCTTGTAGAAAAGAGGTCAGTTATTATTAAACATAGAATTAACGTATGCAAGTTTTCGCAGCTCAAGCATGACCACTTCATAGTCAACTTGTGAACTTTTCAGACCACCCTTGTACTTGGAAAGAAACAATGAAGTTATTAATAAGACGACTTAAAATGAATGCATGCAAGTTTTCACATCTCTAACATCAATCCTTCATTGTCTACCTATGAACTTTTCATCCCAACCTCGTACCCGGAACGAAACAATGCAGTTATTAATGAGGAGAGTTGAAATTAATGCCTGCAAAGTTTCACGGTTCTAGCGTCACTCCATCGTAGTCAGCTTATGAATTTTTCAAGCGACCCTGGTACCTGGAAATAAACAAAGCAGTTATTAATAAGAGGAGTTGAAATTAACGCCTGGACGATTTCCTAAGCCGAGCATCACGCCTTCATCGTCAACCGATTAACTTTTCGGGCCACATTCGTACAAACTTCCCGGCAACACAGGGAAACACGTTCATCGAATCAACCCCATTGCACCAAACTAGAGCTTCATGAATCAATAAGATGGCTAATTATTTAATTTGCGAAAAGGACTCGAACCACATCATTTGAGGAATTTCAAACACAGCAACAACTAAAATCGAAAGCACATGTAATTCGAAGAGAAAATAATGATAATACCAAGTCGCTCATGTTGCCAACATTTGGATTGTTTGGACTGTTGTCCTCATCTTTATCATCATACTCACGACGTTTCGGCCCTTGAACGCTCAGACCTTCTTCAGGATTTGTCTATATTTCTGAGATGACGTATTGTAACTATTTACTCTATTTACATTGTTCGGACTAATTTACTCATCTTTATTGTCGTACTCACGACGTTTCAGCCCTGAACGACCAGACTTCTTCAGGATATGTCTGTGTTAGGCTCTGGTTGTTTTACGTTCCGTCCGTTATACGCTCCAGCCTTCTTTTGGATCTAGCTACATTTCTGAGATGTTGGATTGTAACTATTTAGACTATTTACATTGTTCGGACTACTTCCCTCGTCTTTATTGTCATACTCACGACGTTTCGGTCGCTGAACGCTCACGCCTTCTTCAGTATTTGTCTATATTTCTGAGATGAGGTATTGTAACTATTTACACTATTTACATTGTTCGAACTACTGTACTCATTTTTATTGTCGTACTCACGACATTTCGGCCCTGAACGCTCCGGATTTTTTCAGGATCAAACTACATTTCTGCGATGTGGGATTGTAACTATTTAGACTATTTACATTGTTCGGACTACCGTCCTCGTCTTTATTGTCATACTCACGACGTTTCGGCCGTGTATGCTCCGAACTTCTTCATGATCTCTCTATATTTCTGAGATGGGACAGATGTCAGTATACCTTGTTGGAAAAACTGCAGTTATTAGTAAGATTTCAGATCTCTAGCATAAATCCTTCGTAGTCAACCTATAAACGTTTCAGCCCAAACCCGTATGCGCGTGTAACGGTTAATATTTTTGTGATTTTTGTTGTCACAATAGCGCATACATTTGGGTATGCAGCATGTGTCTGGTACGCCCCTATCTGATTAGTAGTCATGAGTGGTGCACTGGGCTTCATATAGTTGCACCCCAGATTCACTTTGTTGGCGGTCTGCTCCCAGCAACAATAATAACAATAATAAGTGGAAAATGAAAATTTCACGCTCTTCTTATTTTAATTTTCAGAAGAATCTTCATCATGCATCGATAAATATTTGAGCCTAACAGCAAACTTAGATAATTAAAGACGCTGATTCGAAGATGTATTGGGATGGCAAAAGACGCATTCCAAAAAGCTAGGCAGAGTATTACGAGATTTCTTTGGTAACAAACAATAGAGTACTGATACGTGATATCTGTCCTTCTTTACGGCAGCGAATATTGGACGTTCTCCTCAAAGATGAAGAAGAGACTCGAGGCAACGAGTATATATATATATATATATATATATATATATATATATATATATAAGTCCTGGGTATGACGATAAACTACATCCAGCAGCAAGTCCTCTGATCGAGTGATTGGATGTTTTTAAGATAAATTAAGCGAATTGTTTATAAATGTTAAATTAAACGAAGAGCCCGAAATGCGATTTACAGGTCGGGGACACTACAATCAAAAAAGTTGCGGTTATTTAAATATCTGGCAAGTGTTTTGACAACGGACGCTAAGGGCGTCGCTGAGATCCGATGACGTATTGGAATGGCCAAAGACGCATTCCAAAAGCTAGTCAAAGTATTACGAGACAGGAGGATTTCTTTGGTTAGAAACAAAAGTGTACTGAACTGCTGCGTGATATCTGTCCTCCTTTACGCCAGCAAATGTTGGAAGGTCTCCTCAGATATGAAGAAGGGTCTAGAGGCAACGGGGTATGGTTCTACAGAAGGATGCTAAGGATACCATGGAGCAAACATATAAGCAGCGATGTGGTTTTAGAGAAGATGCAAACAAAGAGAAAATTATACTTAACATCAGGAAGAGACGGCTGAAATTCCTGGGAGACGTAATAAGAAATGAAGGCTTGGGAAATCTGATACACACAAGGCGGATAGAGGGAAAGATGGACAATTGAAAGTAACACATGACATACTTAGCGGGCTTAAGCAAGTGGATGGCAGAGCAGGGTTTGGGAGAAGTAGCAAAAAGTCAAAACTTATTGAGAACTACTAGGGATAGGAGGAAGTGGAGAGCCATGATCGCCTACACCCGGAAGGGACACGGCGCATAAAATAAAAAGAATTTATTAGATTGCGTATGAGGAAAAAAAGTTTCGCATTTCACCTTAGTATTTCACAGTAGAATCACATATATATTCGATCTAACGTTGCTGGAAAAATGATTGTTTCGTCGGGTAGCACCTGAAAGCACCCGGTTCTTTCTGAAACTACCCGACTCTTTCTGTAAGTGCCAGGCACATGCGTGGTATTCTATATCAAGCATAGATTTTGGTCCGCCTTATCTTCTTAAAGGTTCGAAATAAAAAACAATGAGACATCATTTTGGATACTGTGAGTAATAATCGTTTATTGTACATCTTTTGATTAATCAGCGTTGTTTATATTAAGAACAATTAATAACAATAATATACTTACTACGAAATTAATAGTTCATAGTTTCCATATTTTAATGTTCTGAGTGGTAGAGGAAAGGATGTGGAGAAAGATAGTGGATCGATCAAGGCAAGGGGGTTACAGAAGATTTGGAGCGAGAGCAGATAGGAATGAAAGGAGAAAGGATGTGGCGAAGGAAAGTGGATAGATCAAGGCAACTGGAGATGTCAATTGACTTTACACTTAAATATTTGGAGATTATATTTGTCAGGGAAACAGGAATAAGGAAGGGAGTTCCACGGGCGAGAGGTGCGAGACATGAAGCTATTGGAGTATAAGAGACGTCTACATCTAACACTTTCAACAGTGAAGGGGTGGGAACGGGATGCCAGTCTCGTAGGACGCTTAAATTCATGAGGTCTTGGAACCAGCGAAAGCAACTCATCGGATCAATTACCGTGAAAGTATTTGTAAAAAAGGCAGAGCGAGGCAACGGCGCGTCTGTGAGAGAGCGACTGCAGACGAGATGACAGATCAGGGCCAATTACATTGCATATCCATCTCTGGATCTTATCAAGAACCCTGGGGCAAACAGCAAGGGCTCCAGACCATATATGGCAGCAATAAGTTAATGATTGAATAAGATTATGGCGAGTACTACGAAAATAAAATATCAGTAGAAATTATTTTCATCTCATTACTAGCAGCATGGCCCGGCGTTGCCCGTGCTTGATTCGAAAATCGTACGACTCATACAGCAATCGCTATCACTTGACTTAAAATATTTTTGCCCTTCCTTGCCTTTAAAGGAATGCCCTTTGCCGTGCCGATGTTGCTACATGACTTACTTCTTGCCTATCTCACACTGCGAATTTTTTCTAAGCTCTATACTAAACATTAAATCTGTTACGAAAAAAGAACTAAACAAAATGACAACAAAACGATCAGCTTTAAAAAAGAACTCGTAACTGAAAAAACCGAATGAAAATGAATGTTAACAACAAATAATTTTTCACACCCAACCCAGTTCTGCGGAATCAGAATCAACGTTGAGTTTAAGCAAGCGAATGAGCCAATTGGAGTAAAGTGCCATGCAGATTTAAATTGGTCCCACTTGTGACGAATGCAGCTATCGATTTTCTTTGCATGCTAGCATGCTAGTTAATATTCGTGTCAGTCAGCTGTTGGCTTTCACGCTGGCTAATAGAATCTTCCTGCCTATTTGTGGCAGCCAGCTATAGGCTCTCACTATGGCCAGTAGAAAATGACCGCAAACTACATGAAAACTGCCGTAGAAGCATGAAAAAATCGATTATTTTCTCTATCGATGGGAGTTGGAAAATGCAAAGTCGGTCTTGGCCTTTATTCTAACATGCAGCATGTGCATGTAAGTTTTGGGGTAACTCCATCGAAAATTGCGCCCGTGCATTTGTTACACACACACACACACACACACACACACACACACACATATTATGCATTTTATAGATAGAGATTAAACATTTGAGCTTAACAACGTTAATAAAATATTGCAATAACAATCATAAATATTAATGCTGGTGTGTATTTTAAGAAGTAAGGGTGTACAAATGAAAAGATTTGAAATTGACAACTTAATCTTGCATCGATAAATATTTGATACTAATGACAAACTTGGATAATTAAGGACGCATAAGACTAAGTCTGAGGAAAAAACGTTTCACATTTCAACTCAGACCTTAAGTAAGACTCATATATATTCGATCCATCGCCAAATTTGCTGGGAAAATGACCGATTCCTCGTCTCGCACCTGAAAGTACCCAACTCTTTCTGAAAGTACCCAACTCATCCAGAAAGTACCCAACACATCCTGAAAATACCCGACACTTTCTGAATGTACCCGGCTCTTTCTGTCATGCCGTTTTGCACGTGCGTGTCATTGTTTCTGTTTGAGGAATAGATTTTGGTCCGCCTTTTTTTCTTAAAGGTTCGAAATAAATATCGATAAAAGACATCACTTTATATACCGTCAGGAATAATCGTTCATTGTAAAGCTTTTGATTAATCGGCCTTGTTTATATTAATAAAAATTAATGACAATAATAAACTAATTACAAAGTTAGTAGTTTTTAATGTCTGGAATAAATAAGAATAAAAGTCAGCAATTTAGATAGTTTCAAGAATATCGTTTAATGACCATTTTTGTTATTAACCATGCGGCACAGTGAAACGATCAGTTTTTCAACATCTTTAGCCATTGATCGAATATATATATATATATATATATATATATATATATATATATATATATATATATATATATATGTATTTATGTATATATATAAATATATATGTATGTATGTATGTATGTTTCATTTGATATGCATCTGTCAGCAATACTGCATTTGTTGGTTTCATCTGACTCTTGTAAAGAGAGTATAGCACGGGGAGTTAGATACTTACTGGAGCGCTACAATGAACCGACCATTTTCCCAGCTTCTTTAGTCATGGATCGAGTATGTCTATGAGTTTATCTTGACATATATATGACAGCAATAATCCATTTCTTTTATCTCATCTGGCTCTTGTAAAGATAGCGTATGGCAGGGAAGAATCAGATACTTTCTGAAAGTAGCCAAATGTTTTCTGAAAGTACCCCAGTGTTTGTTAAAGTACCCGACTATTTCTGAAAGTACCAAACTCTTTCTGAAAGTACCCGACTCATCCTGAAAGTACCCGACCCTTTCTGAATGTACCCGCCTCATTCTGTCATGCCGTTTGACCTCTTTGGTCATTGACCATGTTAATGTTTATAACAAATATATACAACCAGTAATACGCGTGTAAATTTTCTGATTAATCTAGTTTCTTTTGTTAATGTTTGAATAAGATTATGGCGAGTTCTACGACAATAAAATATCCGTATAAATTCTCATTAATAAACATTTGAGCTTGACAACCTAATATTGCAATAACAAACATAAATATTAATGCTGGTTGTTATTTTAAGAAGTACGGGGGTACAAATGAAAAGATTTGAAATTGATATTTTTTTTTATTTCACGGAGACTAACGTAATATTTTCCATTCCGCTCTTCCTTTCCCTTTTTACTTTCTTTCTTTCTTTTTCTCACTGAAACCAAGTAGCGTCTCTGATATGTCTATTCCGTTTTTTCGCGTAATCAAAATGAATAGTCAATTATTGGCAGGAAAAGTTAAACACTTCTATCTTCCCTTATTTACTTGCGTAATTAATTAATCTCTGCATCCTTCCTTCCTTCCTTCCTCCCTTCCTTCCTTCCTTTTCTAACTGAAACCAAATATCGCCTTTTATATGTCTTTTTCGAGATTCCACGCAATCAAAACGGAATTGTTCATTATTTATGAGGTGTTGGTATGAAAAGCTAAACACTTCTTTCTGTATTAAATACTGTATTTCTTTTTCTCATTGAAACCAAGTAGCGTCTCTAATATATATTCTCTGTCTTTTCCCGCGATCAAAACCTCATAGTGCATTAGTTATGATGTATTGGCAGGGCGCAACGGTCGGTCTAACTGAGAAACTAAAACAGGGACAAGCGGAATTATACAAGATAATTTATAAATATAGCAACATTTTTTTTTAATCATTTTTTTAATAAATTTTGTAGACTTAAATTTTCGAAATAATATAATCACTAAATAAAAGGCAAGTAATCACAGAACAATACAGTGTACAAGGTGAGTTTATCCTAAAACTTTTTTTTTATTAAGGAATACAGTATATTGACAATTAACACATGCAATATAATTTATCACGAAGGGATACACATCGACGCTTTTCACTAGGTTTTGGGCTCTGCAACGGCATCATATATCTTAAAATGACTGACGACTCGATATTTTAAATCAAGATTTCACAAATACTCTCACAGAAACAGTCCGCATGCGCAGAGGAGACGCTTCCCTGTAAGCCTCTGATTCGCTGTAGACCTCTTCTTGAAATATCCTTCATCATAAATTTTGCTTCCATAATAAATAATGACAAAAACAATATATCACCCTAAACTAGATACACAATAATTTATCCTGCATTGATATAAATTGTCAAGTGACGATATATTTCCAGATGAAATACGTAGCGAAAACTTATTTCATATAACTCAGGATGAATTCCATATTTCACAAAGAAATCCTCGTGTAGTATCTGATGGTCACTTCGTTTCGTGATGTAGGGGCTGACTTGGTCGAATAACTTTCAGGCCGATGCGATCGGGAGTTCTAAACTGATGGTAGGGCTACCCTTGGCAGTAAGGTGGAAGACGAATACCCAGATTGAGAGCGACCAACTCCTAAAGAATCCAACAGTGGAACAAACGGATTGCGATGACAACAGATCTCAACGGTTGAACTAGTGGATGAAAAGGGCTACGCATAACGGACATGCTACAGAAGGTGTCGCTCGAAATTATAATAATATTCAGCGGCAGTCCGTTGCAAGTTCCTAACCGTATTCTGAACGTCTCATATCCATATGTGCCGCAGAGGAATGTCACGCAGTCAAAACGTGTGGGTCGCTTGCTGGCAATTTGAGGTCCACCTTAAGCAGATTCACGACATCGACACGTCTGCTCTGATTTTCTTTCACCTCCAACCAATTCTTACAAAGGCAAACGGCGATAGGGAATGGATGACGGGAGCAGATTTGGGTGAAACTGGAAGCTTCTAGTCGTGAACTTGCCCGTTGAAACGAAACGATCAGAAAAGAAGAAACTAAACTCGGTAAATTTGATTTTTAATGTCCAAACGCCCGCGCGTTAAATATCTCTTAAAATTTTCCCAAATCGTCATAATTCCGTGTAAATGTACACGCTGAACTCGAATTAACAATTAAATTATGAAGATACCTACCGTTTTGGAGTTATCGACTAGTAAAAATCGAACTTCTTGTTGGTCATTCGTCCCCCATTACTGCCATAATGTTCACTGATTCACTGCGTAGTACTTCCGTCGGCGTAAGATTAGTTTTGGCCTATTTACAGCTATATCTCTTTTTGAAATCACTACGCATTATAGTAAAGCAATTTTTTTTTTGATAAGTGTAGTCTTATTTATAACAGAAAACTTTAAACAAAAACAAATTTAATAATACAATAAAACCTTTTTTTCTCTGTAGAATAGCAATGACAAATTAAAAGAACAAATTAAATAATACAATAAAGCATTTTTTATATTTTAAAATTGAAAATAAAACAAACAATAATTAATGCGCGAACTTGGTAAAGTCGAAACGAAATAAGTGTTGATTGTATTATTTAATGTTTTTTTAATTTGTCCCCCTTTTCTACACAGAAAGAAAACCCGACCCCTAAGCCTAAACTTAACCGGTTTATTGTATTATTTAAATCTATTTAAGATTTTTTCCCGCAGTAGGTTGCCATTTCTTTCTGCGGTAGACCAGTTGTCGTTCTGCAATTTATTTATAGCTTGGGGGGAAAAGAAGAGAATTTATACCTTTCCCAAGTTTATTCGCACGTAAGTGTATGCAATGGATTCGACTGGAATTCGATTCTCAGATTCCTCAATCCGAGCCGCTATCCATTACTCCACCCTTAGACATGATCGTCTAAGCGTGTATCACATGTTGACATATAACTGACTGACTTACGTGATAATACCAATGGGAAACGTATGAATCCTCTTCTTTTCCCCCAAGCTATAGTTAAATTGCAGGACGGCAACTGGTCTACCGCAGATAGAAATGGCAACCTACTACGTGGAAAAAATCTGCTTCGTGAGTCATATATCAAAAGATACATGATCGCCTAAGCATGTATCACACATGACATGACGTCCTAATACCCTTGGGAAAGGTATAAATACTCTTTTTCCCCCCATAGCTATAGGTAAATTGCAGGACGGCAATTGGTTTACCGTAGAAAGAAATTGCAACTTTCTACTGGAAAAAAATCGGAAAATCGGAAAAAAATAGCATAATACAAACTTTAAAAAAATAGTACCTCCAAAAATCATGCATCATTTTGACACGTGCTAAAAGCAAAATCTAAAAAACCTACCTCCTCTTGTTAAAAAAAAATGTTCATAAATCAGTCATGTATCACGTATCGTCAGTCATGTATCACGCATGGCATATAATTGACTGACTAACGGTGGACATTGGGCTTCTATCGGATGAACGTTAGTAAAAAAACACAACCCCAAAAAACAGGTTTCGAACACATCTGATTGAAAAATATTTAACAAACTTTTTTCGTTTCAACCTAATAGAAAAAGAAATTAAAAATTAATTTTGATTAGATTGCCGGGTGGTAACTGTACACGTTTTCCGCCGTCCTAAAAGCTTATCTAATTTAATGTTGCTAATCTTGATTTATATAAAAAAGTCAGCATTTTAGACAGTCACAAGAATATCGTTTATTGAATTCTTTGGTTATTGACCATACGGCACAGTGAAACGATCAGTTTTTCAACATCTTTAGCCATGGATCGAATATATATATATATATATATATATATATATATATATATATATATATATATATATATATATATATATATATATATATATATGTTGGTCTCATCTGACTCTTGTAAAGATAGCGTATAGCAGGGGGATTTAGAGACTTACTGAAGCGCTACAATGAACCGACCATTTTCCCAGCATCTTTAGTCATGGATCGAATGAGGTTAGCTTGACATATTTATGGCAGCAATAATCCATTTTTTTAATCTCATCTGGCTCTTGTAAAGATAGCGTATGGCAGGGAAGAGTCAGATACTTTCTGAAAGTAGCCAAATGTTTTCTGACAGTACCCCAGTCTTTGTTAAAGTACCCGACTATTTCTGAAAGTACCCAGGTCTTTCTGAAAGTACCCAACTCATCCTGAAAATACCCGACCCTTTCTGAATGTACCCGCTTCTTTCTGTCATGCCGTTTTGCACATGCGTGTCATTGTTTCTGTTTGAGGAATAGATTTTGGTCCGCCTTATTTTCTTAAAGGTTCGAAATAAATATCGATAAAAGACATCACTTTATATACCGTCAGGAATAATCGTTCATTGTAAAGCTTTTGATTAACCGGCCTTGTTTATATTAATAAAAATTAATGACAATAATAAAGTAATTACAAAGTTAGTAGTTTTTAATGTCTGGAATAAATAAGAATAAAAGTCAGCATTTTAGACAGTCTCAAGAATATCGTTTATTGACCACTTTGGTTATTAACCATACGGCACAGTGAAACGAAAATTTCTCGGCCTGAATGTCCGAGAAATTTTCATAGAATCGAACCTGTATCGCGTGATGTGCCTTAACCGTTCGGCCACGAAGAATCGTCTGGTAAGCAAGGTCGATTTTACTATCTTTAAACTTAAATCTTCCATGAATCTCTTCTATTCATATCTGCTCTAGCGTATCAAATATAAACAAATGACGTCATATATTTTTGAATGTCCAATTCAAAAATATATATATATATATATATGCATGTATGTTTAACTTGATATGCATATGTCAGCAATTCTCCATTTCTTGCTCTCATCTGACTCTTGTAAAGAGAGTATAGCAGGGGGAGTTAGATACTTACTGGGGCGGTACAATTGAGAACTACTAAGGATAGGAGGAAGTGGAGAGCCATGATCCACTACATCCGAAAAGGACACGGCACATAAAATATGAAGAATTTATAAGATTGCGTATGAGGATAAGAAGTTTCGGATTGCATTTTAGACCTCAAGTAGGATTCATATATATTCAATCTAACGTTGCTGGACATGTATTATAGCATCCTGGAAATTCTTTTTTCTCACACATATTTTACTTATATTATATGGACTAACGTGTATATATATATATATATATATATATATATATATATATAACGTAAATCATTCATACGAAAAACAAATATAAATTTTTTCTACTAGCCCGGCTTTCAGTCGTTTCGAACGACCATCATCAGGTAGACTGAAAGCCGGGCTAGTAGAAAAAATAAGACCTGATGAAACCGTAATTTATAAACAAGGATCATACCATTCATTAACGGATTCGAAGTTGATTATATATTTTATTATTAAATATTGTTTGCGAGAGTGATTCTCGTCATATAATTAGCTTCAATATTTGTTTTTCGTATGAATGATTTACGTTATATAAATTGAACAAGCACTACATAATTGATATATATATATATATATATATATATATATATATATATATATATATATATATATATATATATATATATAGGATGTTCATAAGGTTCGTGTGCACTTTAAAAAATTTATAACTTTATTTGTATTTGCGATAGAAATAATTTGTAAAAAGGATTAGAAAGAAGTAAATCTATATTTTTTAAGGTTTTATTGAAATTTATTTAAGTTTCCACATGTCCTCCATCATTAGCAATACAAAGGGTAATACGATTTTGCAGTTCACACAAAACATTTGCCAACTGATTTACAGTAATGCCTGAAATCACATTAGTTATTTTAGCTATACTTAAAACTAGGTACATTAAACTTTATAACATTTTTTACAGATTATTTCTATCGCAAATAAAGTTATAAATTTTTTAAAGTGCACACGAACTTTACGGACACCCTGTATATATATAAAACTCAAGGATTTATCGGATTTCAGTGAAATCTTCAGAATTTATTCATTCATTAATGAATTTTATATTGAATCTTTCTTTAAAGTTTTGATGAAATATTTTCTTCAGGTAAGTTATAGCTTTTCCAATTGTCTTAAATCGACGCTATCGAAATTACGATGTCCCTAAACGTTTACGTCCTTCAAAGTATTAAGAAAACAGTAGAATTTCGGTAGAAACAAATAAAAGTGCACTGAACTGTTACGTAAAATCAGTCCTGCTATATGGCAACAAATGTTTGACAATTCCCTCAGCAGTGAAGAAGTGACAGAAGTATTCGGAGAATAGTATGGACGGGACATCTGAGCAACGATAAAGTTTTAGAGGAAATAGAAACAAGAAGGACACTTATATATAACACTAGGAAGAGACGGTTTAAATTTCTAAAGCACATAATGAGGGAGGACGGCTTGTAAAATTTGATACTCAGAGGACAGATTGAAAATGAGAGGTTTCGTTTGGTTTGTTTTACGGCATATCAACCTCAATGGGTTATTTAATGATGACAAGTTTTTTATTGATGGTAATATTTTTCAAAAAATTATTGCTGGTAATCATTTTTCCTTCATTTATTGCTGGTATTAATTTATTGGTGGTAATAATTTATTGCTGGTAATAATTTATTTTCTGGTAATAATTATTTGCAAAAATGTATTTTTTGATAATATTTGATTTCTCCAAAAATGTTTTGCTGGTAATAATTTATTGCTGGTAATATTTTATTGCTGGAAATAATTTATTTTCTGGTAATAATTATTTGCAAAAATGTATTTTTTGATAATATTTGATTTCTCCAAAAATGTTTTGCTGGTAATAATTTATTGCTGGTAATATTTTATTGCTGGAAATAATTTATTTTCTGGTAATAATTATTTGCAAAAATGTATTTTGCGATAATATTTGTTTTCTTCAAAAATGTATTGCTGGTAATAATTTATTGCTGGTAATAATTTATTGCCGGTAATAATTTATTTTCTGGTAATAATTATTTGAAAAAATGTATTTTGCGATAATATTTGTTTTCTTCAAAAATGTATTGCTGGTAATAATTTATTGCTGGTAATAATTTATTGCCGGTAATAATTTATTTTCTGGTAATAATTATTTGAAAAAATGTATTTTGTGATAATAGTTGTTTTCTTCAAAAATGTATTGCTGGTAATAATTTATTGCTGGTAATAATTTATTTTCTGGTAATAATTATTTGCAAAAATGTATTTTGTGATATTTGTTTTCTTCTTCAAAAGTAAATTGCTGGTAATAATTTTTCATCAAAAACTTATTGTTGGTATTAAAAAATATTTTTACGCTTTCATAGTCTTTTGGTCCCAGTTTAGGGGTTAAATCATTTGCCCATAGTTTGGACCCTTACAAATGCTTCCACACCGGGTGAGAAAACCAGCAATTAAGAGGTGGTTCCACCATCCTCAAAACCTCCTGATCAGAGGCTTTGCTGTTGGACGTAGTTTATCGTCTTACCCAGGACGCAGTTTGTTTTGGTATGGATTATTTTACGGCATATCAACCTCAATGGGTTATTTAAGTTATTGTTATTGTTTGTAATATTTTTGTTTCAAATTTTATTGCAGGTAATTTTTTTTTCCAAAAATGTATTGCTGGTTTTTTTTTTAATACAAAAATTCATTGCTGATAATAATTTTTTTTACAAAAATGTATTGCTGGTAATAAAATCTATTTTTACATGTTTTGAACCCAGTTTGGGAGTTAACTATTTACCCATAGATGGGACCCTAACAGGTGCTACCAACGCGGGTCATTGTGGACCTGGGAAGACCAGCAATTAAGAAGTTCCACGCTACTCGAAACCTCCTGATCACAGGCCTTGCTGTTGGGTGTAGATTATCATCATACCCAAGATGCGGATGTAGTTTATTGTCTCGTGGAAACCAAACCTCACTCTACCCTTATGACTCTCGAGAAAGCCAAACCCCTGACTACTCTTATGACTCTCGTGCAAACCAAAACTCTGTGTAACCTTATGTCTCTCCTGTAAACCAAACTACTGTCTACCCTTATGTCTCTCGTGCAAACCAAACCTCTGTCTACCCTTATGACTCTCGTGCAAACCAAAACACTTTGTAACCTTATGTCTCTCGTTTAAACCAAACTACTGACTACCCTTATGTCTCTCGTGCAAATCAAACCTCTGTCTACCCTTATGTCTCTCGTGTAAACCAAACTACAGTTTACCCTAATGTCTCTCGTGCAAACCAAACCTCCGTCTACCCTTATGACTATCGTGCAAACCAAACCTCTGTCTACCCTTATGTCTCTTGTGCAAACCAAACCTCTGTCTACCCTTATGTCTCTCGTGCAAACCAAACTTTCTACCCTTATGTCTCTTGTACAAACCAAACCAGTGTCTACCCTTATGTCTCTCCTGCAAACCAATCATCTCTCTACTCTTATGACTCTCGTTCAAGTCATACCTCTATATAAATCTCTATTTTGAAACTGTATTCGGCAGTAAATATCTTGAAAAATGTTTATATGCCGTATAAGAAACAGATCAAGCCAAACGAAATAACATGGTTGTGATATAATGCCGGCGAATATTGGCTATCTCTTCGTTGAGTCTTTTTTTTCTTTTCTTTTTTTCTTTTTTGTTTTCGTTTTTTTCTCTCCTAAACAGATACGGATCATGCTAATAATCCTGTTTTGCTAACTGCTTCCATAACAGAACTAGTGCTATTTGAAGAATACTGGTCGGTTCCTCTCCTCATCTGATTAAGTTGATTAGTTGATCAACAAAACATTTTACTTCGAGCGCAGATCTATACGGGAAAACAACACATTTTTTAAAACGCAAATAACATTTTGCTAATGTAAAACGGAATGCCATCATTTTTTTCCCTGTATCTCACGAAGTTATACTTACACATTAGTCTAAACCCACTTACCGTCACTTTTCATAACACTAGAATATTTTTTCTCGACGGCCGTAATGAGAAACACCCTTCAGTCAGTACCACGATAATTTTAGCGGCATACAAAAGTTACAATCGCCTGCCTTAATGAAGACAGCTCCTTTACTTATTTATTTAGTTCTTTCTTGATAAACACCGAAGGGGGTGAAAAAATCAACACACACGATCGATAATTATTTATTCACATCAATCAGCCAATTTGAATTTAGTTGCCGTTTTGCCGAATTTCGAAAGAAAACAAAAGATTGCGCCTGTAATTATTTTTTCTCTTTGAATACCGACATAAAGAGTTATTCCCCTTTATCTACACTATCTATATCAGGTGGAACGTCATCTTCATTTTTTTCTTTATGTTATCACAACGTTTCGGCCGTTGTGCTCATCCGAACTTATGGGATTCAAGTACTGAATTGTGAATTTTGCGATAAAATAATTGTGAATTCAATTCCTGGGCCGTACTGGGAATCTGGGCCAAAAGGGGCGGAACAATAAAGTGAACTAGATGAGATATCCCTAGATATGGACAGCGCTGTCAGAACAATCCACACCCAGAGTTTAAATATAGTTCTCGGATTTAAATTCTCTGTAGGTTACTGTTGTGGGCCCAGAATAGGTCCGAAAGAAAATTCGAACTCAGCAATTTAGTGAAAACATATTAAACAAAAGAACGGATAAAAAAAGTGTTGTACGTCCGACTAACGGCAAGGTACAGTAGTCAACTCGTCAACCGTAGACAGCGATATTTACTTGACCCCCAACTCCCCACGAGGGAAAAATATGGTACAAGGCCGGCCAAAAAAGGCCCGTAGAAACAGTAAAAACATAATCGGGTTGGTCAACCTCCCCGAACGATACTCTGCACTTCGGCGGAGCCTAGTCCGGGTTCCTCTCTGCTCAGAGGCAGAGAGTTCGACCGTCTTGCTGGAACAAGTCACAGCTAGGCTGTCAACTGTGGACAGCGATATTTACTGCTTCCCTGAGATGAGGTATTATGTACACTGTTTACATTATTCGGACTATTGTCCTCATCTTTGTCGCCATATTTATTACAACGTTTCGGCCTTTCAGTAACTGTCTATATTTCTGGATGAGAAATTATGTACACTATTTACATTATTCGGACTATTGGCCTCATCTTTGTCGCCATATTTATTACAACGTTTCGGCCATTCAGTATCTGTCTATATTTCTGAGATGAGGTAATATGTACACTGTTTACATTATTCGGACTATTGGCCTCATCTTTGTCGCCATATTTATCACAACGTTTCGGCCTTTCAGTATCTGTCTATATTTCTGAGATGAGGTATTATGTACACTATTTACATTATTCGGACTATTGGCCTCATCTTTGTCGCCATATTTATTACAACGTTTCGGCCTTTCAGTAACTGTCTATATTTCTGAGATGAGAAATTATGTACACTATTTACATTATTCGGACTATTGGCCTCATCTTTGTCGCCATATTTATTACAACGTTTCGGCCATTCAGTATCTGTCTATATTTCTGAGATGAGGTATTATGTACACTATTTACATTATTCGGACTATTGTCCTCATCTTTGTCGCCATATTTATTACAACGTTTCGGCCTTTCAGTAACTGTCTATATTTCTGAGATGAGAAATTATGTACACTGTTTACATTATTCGGACTATTGTCCTCATCTTTGTCGCCATATTTATCACAACGTTTCGGCCCTTCAGTATCTGTCTATATTTCTGAGATGAGGTATTATGTACACTGTTTACATTATTCGGACTATTGTCCTCATCTTTGTCGCCATATTTATTACAACGTTTCGGCCCTTCAGTATCTGTCTATATTTCTGCAATTAGGTATTATGTACACTATTTACATTATTCGGACTATTGTCCTCATCTTTGTCGCCATATTTATTACAACGTTTCGGCCATTCAGTATCTGTCTATATTTCTGAGATGAGGTATTATGTACACTGTTTACATTATTCGGACTATTGGCCTCATCTTTGTCGCCATATTTATCACAACGTTTCGGCCTTTCAGTATCTGTCTATATTTCTGAGATGAGGTATTATGTACACTATTTACATTATTCGGACTATTGGCCTCATCTTTGTCGCCATATTTATTACAACGTTTCGGCCTTTCAGTAACTGTCTATATTTCTGAGATGAGAAATTATGTACACTATTTACATTATTCGGACTATTGGCCTCATCTTTGTCGCCATATTTATCACAACGTTTCGGCCTTTCAGTATCTGTCTATATTTCTGAGATGAGGTATTATGTACACTATTT
>OZ038518.1:1252500-1315000 GCA_964036315.1 Acanthosepion esculentum | reverse complement strand
GTAAAAAATATCAAATTGTATTTTTAGGTGTTTGCTTTCTCGGAGGTCACAGGCAAGAAATGTTTGATCCTGAAACGTTCACTTTAAATGCAGTGGGGGACGTTCAACCGGGATGGTCAGTTCTTCTGGAACTGGATTTTGGTTAATGTATACCTCAAAACCCTGTCCCGAGTAAGACGTTAAACTACATCCGCGTCCTGGGTAAGACAATAAACACCGCCGTATAGGATTTTTGCCTTTTTACTTTTAATTACTTTTGGAGTAATGTTTAATTTAATAATGGAAGTACCTTGTTATCAAGTATATATGGATGTCTTTTTTACAGGGTCAACAGAAGATACATATGAACAATCAACGGATTTTTTTTAATCCATTATTTCTTAGTAGCTTTTAAGGAGGTTTTGAGGCGCGTGGAACCCCCTCTTAACTGCTGGTGTTCCCAGGTCCACCCTGACCCGCGGTGGTAGCACCTGTTAGGTTCCCAGCTATGGGCAAATAGTTAACTATTACCAGCAATACTTTTTGGAAAAAAAACTATTACCATCTATACAATTTTGAAAGAAAAATATTACCAAAAACATATTTTTGACAAAACAAAATATTAGCAGTAATAAAAATGTTGTCGGCATTAATCCATTGAGGTTGATATGCCGTAAAACAAATTAAACCAATCTAAACCAAAGAATACGTATTCTATTCATACGAATCTATCCTAAAAATGTTGTCGGCATTAAATAACCCATTGAGGTTGATATGCCGTAAAACAAAATAAACCAAACCAATCTAAACCAAAGAAGACATATTCTACTCATACGAATCTATCCTAAAAATGTTGTAGGCATTAAATAACCCATTGAGGTTGATATGCCGTAAAACAAAATAAACCAAATCAATCTAAACCAAAGAATACATATTCTATTCATACGAATCTATCCTAAAAATGTTGTCGGCATTAAATAACCAATTGAGGTTGATATGCCGTAAAACAAAATAAACCAAACCAATCTAAACCAAAGAATACATATTCTATTCATACGAATCTATCCTAAAACTGTTGTCGGCATTAAATAACCCATTGAGGTTGATATGCCGTAAAACAAAATAAACCAAACCAATCTAAACCAAAGAAGACATATTCTATTCATACGAATCTATCCTAAAAATGTTGTCGGCATTAAATAACACATTGAGGTTGATATGCCGTAAAACAAAATAAACCAAACCAATCTAAACCAAAGAATACATATTCTATTCATACGAATTTATCCTAAAAATGTTGTCGACATTAAATAACCCATTGAGGTTGATAAGCCGTAAAACAAAATAAACCAAACCAATCTAAACCAAAGAATACATATTCTATTCATACGAATCTATCCTAAAAATGTTGTCGACATTAAATAACCCATTGAGGTTGATATGCCGTAAAACAAAATAAACCAAACCAATCTAAACCAAAGAATACATATTCTATTCATACGAATCTATCCTAAAAATGTTGTCGACATTAAATAACCCATTGAGGTTGATATGCCGTAAAACAAAATAAACCAAACCAATCTAAACCAAAGAATACATATTCTATTCATACGAATCTATCCTAAAAATGTTGTCGACATTAAATAACCCATTGAGGTTGATATGCCGTAAAACAAAATAAACCAAACCAATCTAAACCAAAGAAGACATATTCTATTCATACGAATCTATCCTAAAAATGTTGTCGGCATTAAATAACACATTGAGGTTGATATGCCGTAAAACAAAATAAACCAAACCAATCTAAACCAAAGAAGACATATTCTATTCATACGAATCTATCCTAAAAATTTTGTCGGCATTAAATAACCCATTGAGGTTGATAAGCCGTAAAACAAAATAAACCAAACCAATCTAAACCAAAGAATACATATTCTATTCATACGAATCTATCCTAAAAATGTTGTCGGCATTAAATAACCCATTGAGGTTGATATGCCGTAAAACAAAATAAACCAAACTAATCTAAACCAAAGAATACATATTCTATTCATACGAATTTATCCTAAAAATGTTGTCGACATTAAATAACCCATTGAGGTTGATATGCCGTAAAACAAAATAAACCAAACCAATCTAAACCAAAGAATACATATTCTATTCATACGAATCTATCCTAAAAATGTTGTCGACATTAAATAACCCATTGAGGTTGATATGCCGTAAAACAAAATAAACCAAACCAATCTAAACCAAAGAATACATATTCTATTCATACGAATTTATCCTAAAAATGTTGTCGACATTAAATAACCCATTGAGGTTGATATGCCGTAAAACAAAATAAAACAAAACAATCTAAACCAAAGAATACATATTCTATTCATACGAATCTATCCTAAAAATGTTGTCGACATTAAATAACCCATTGAGGTTGATATGCCGTAAAACAAAATAAACCAAACCAATCTAAACCAAAGAATACATATTCTATTCATACGAATCTATCCTAAAAATGTTGTCGACATTAAATAACCCATTGAGGTTGATATGCCGTAACACAAAATAAACCAAACCAATCTAAACCAAAGAATACATATTCTATTCATACGAATCTCTCCTAAAAAAGTTGTCGGCATTAAATAACCCATTGAGGTTGATATGCCGTAAAACAAAATAAACCAAACCAATCTAAACCAAAGAATACATATTCTATTCATACGAATCTCTCCTAAAAATGTTATCCGCATTAATTAACCCATTGAGGTTGATAAGCCGTAAAACAAAATAAACCAAACCAATCTAAACCAAAGAATATATATTCTATTCATACGAATCTATCCTAAAAATGTTGTCGACATTAAATAACCCATTGATGTTGATATGCCGTAAAACAAAATAAACCAAACCAATCTAAACCAAAGAATACATATTCTATTCATACGAATCTATCCTAAAAATGTTGTCGACATTAAATAACCCATTGAGGTTGATATGCCGTAAAACAAAATAAACCAAACCAATCTAAACCAAAGAATACATATTCTATTCATACGAATCTCTCCTAAAAATGTTGTCGGCATTAAATAACCCATTGAGGTTGATATGCCGTAAAACAAAATAAACCAAACCAATCTAAACCAAAGAATACATATTCTATTCATACGAATCTATCCTAAAAATGTTGTCGACATTAAATAACCCATTGAGGTTGATATGCCGTAAAACAAAATAAACCAAACCAATCTAAACCAAAGAATACATATTCTATTCATACGAATCTATCCTAAAAATGTTGTCGACATTAAATAACCCATTGAGGTTGATATGCCGTAAAACAAAATAAACCAAACCAATCTAAACCAAAGAATACATATTCTATTCATACGAATCTATCCTAAAAATGTTGTCGACATTAAATAACCCATTGAGGTTGATATGCCGTAAAACAAAATCAACCAAACCAATCTAAACCAAAGAATACATATTCTATTCATACGAATCTATCCTAAAAATGTTGTCGGCATTAAATAACCCATTGAGGTTGATATGCCGTAAAACAAAATAAACCAAACCAATCTAAACCAAAGAATACATATTCTATTCATACGAATCTATCCCAAAAATGTTGTCGACATTAAATAACCCATTGAGGTTGATATGCCGTAAAACAAAATAAACCAAACCAATCTAAACCAAAGAATACATATTCTATTCATACGAATCTCTCCTAAAAATGTTGTCGGCATTAAATAACACATTGAGGTTGATATGCCGTAAAACAAAATAAACCAAACCAATCTAAACCAAAGAATACATATTCTATTCATACGAATCACTCCTAAAAATGTTGTCGGCATTAAATAACCCATTGAGGTTGATATGCCGTAAAACAAAATAAACCAAACCAATCTAAACCAAAGAATACATATTCTATTCATACGAATCTCTCCTAAAAATGTTGTCGGCATTAAATAACCCATTGAGGTTGATATGCCGTAAAACAAAATAAACCAAACTAATCTAAACCAAAGAATACATATTCTATTCATACGAATCAATCCTAAAAATGTTGTCGACATTAAATAACCCATTGAGGTTGATATGCCGTAAAACAAAATAAACCAAACCAATCTAAACCAAAGAATACATATTCTATTCATACGAATCTATCCCAAAAATGTTGTCGACATTAAATAACCCATTGAGGTTGATATGCCGTAAAACAAAATAAACCAAACCAATCTAAACCAAAGAATACATATTCTATTCATACGAATCTCTCCTAAAAATGTTGTCGACATTAAATAACCCATTGAGGTTGATATGCCGTAAAACAAAATAAACCAAACCAATCTAAACCAAAGAATACATATTCTATTCATACGAATCTATCCTAAAAATGTTGTCGGCATTAAATAACCCATTGAGGTTGATATGCCGTAAAACAAAATAAACCAAACCAATCTAAACCAAAGAGGACATATTCTATTCATACGAATCTATCCTAAAAATTTTGTCGGCATTAAATAACCCATTGAGGTTGATAAGCCGTAAAACAAAATAAACCAAACCAATCTAAACCAAAGAATACATATTCTATTCATACGAATCTATCCTAAAAATGTTGTCGGCATTAAATAACCCATTGAGGTTGATATGCCGTAAAACAAAATAAACCAAACTAATCTAAACCAAAGAATACATATTCTATTCATACGAATTTATCCTAAAAATGTTGTCGACATTAAATAACCCATTGAGGTTGATATGCCGTAAAACAAAATAAACCAAACCAATCTAAACCAAAGAATACATATTCTATTGATACGAATCTCTCCTAAAAATGTTGTCGACATTAAATAACCCATTGAGGTTGATATGCCGTAAAACAAAATAAACCAAACCAATCTAAACCAAAGAATACATATTCTATTCATACGAATCTATCCTAAAAATGTTGTCGACATTAAATAACCCATTGAGGTTGATATGCCGTAAAACAAAATAAACCAAACCAATCTAAACCAAAGAATACATATTCTATTCATACGAATCTATCCTAAAAATGTTGTCGGCATTAAATAACCCATTGAGGTTGATATGCCGTAAAACAAAATAAACCAAACCAATCTAAACCAAAGAAGACATATTCTATTCATACGAATCTATCCTAAAAATTTTGTCGGCATTAAATAACCCATTGAGGTTGATAAGCCGTAAAACAAAATAAACCAAACCAATCTAAACCAAAGAATACATATTCTATTCATACGAATCTATCCTAAAAATGTTGTCGGCATTAAATAACCCATTGAGGTTGATATGCCGTAAAACAAAATAAACCAAACTAATCTAAACCAAAGAATACATATTCTATTCATACGAATTCATCCTAAAAATGTTGTCGACATTAAATAACCCATTGATGTTGATATGCCGTAAAACAAAATAAACCAAACCAATCTAAACCAAAGAAGACATATTCTATTCATACGAATCTATCCTAAAAATGTTGTCGGCATTAAATAACACATTGAGGTTGATATGCCGTAAAACAAAATAAACCAAACCAATCTAAACCAAAGAATACATATTCTATTCATACGAATTTATCCTAAAAATGTTGTCGACATTAAATAACCCATTGAGGTTGATATGCCGTAAAACAAAATAAAACAAAACAATCTAAACCAAAGAATACATATTCTATTCATACGAATCTATCCTAAAAATGTTGTCGACATTAAATAACCCATTGAGGTTGATATGCCGTAAAACAAAATAAACCAAACCAATCTAAACCAAAGAATACATATTCTATTCATACGAATCTATCCTAAAAATGTTGTCGACATTAAATAACCCATTGAGGTTGATATGCCGTAAAACGAAATAAACCAAACCAATCTAAACCAAAGAATACATATTCTATTCATACGAATCTCTCCTAAAAATGTTGTCGGCATTAAATAACCCATTGAGGTTGATATGCCGTAAAACAAAATAAACCAAACCAATCTAAACCAAAGAAGACATATTCTATTCATACGAATCTCTCCTAAAAATGTTATCGGCATTAAATAACCCATTGAGGTTGATAAGCCGTAAAACAAAATAAACCAAACCAATCTAAACCAAAGAATATATATTCTATTCATACGAATCTATCCTAAAAATGTTGTCGACATTAAATAACCCATTGATGTTGATATGCCGTAAAACAAAATAAACCAAACCAATCTAAACCAAAGAATACATATTCTATTCATACGAATCTCTCCTAAAAATGTTGTCGGCATTAAATAACCCATTGAGGTTGATATGCCGTAAAACAAAATAAACCAAACCAATCTAAACCAAAGAAGACATATTCTATTCATACGAATCTCTCCTAAAAATGTTATCGGCATTAAATAACCCATTGAGGTTGATAAGCCGTAAAACAAAATAAACCAAACCAATCTAAACCAAAGAATATATATTCTATTCATACGAATCTATCCTAAAAATGTTGTCGACATTAAATAACCCATTGAGGTTGATATGCCGTAAAACGAAATAAACCAAACCAATCTAAACCAAAGAATACATATTCTATTCATACGAATCTCTCCTAAAAATGTTGTCGGCATTAAATAACCCATTGAGGTTGATATGCCGTAAAACAAAATAAACCAAACCAATCTAAACCAAAGAAGACATATTCTATTCATACGAATCTCTCCTAAAAATGTTATCGGCATTAAATAACCCATTGAGGTTGATAAGCCGTAAAACAAAATAAACCAAACCAATCTAAACCAAAGAATATATATTCTATTCATACGAATCTATCCTAAAAATGTTGTCGACATTAAATAACCCATTGATGTTGATATGCCGTAAAACAAAATAAACCAAACCAATCTAAACCAAAGAATACATATTCTATTCATACGAATCTATCCTAAAAATGTTGTCGACATTAAATAACCCATTGAGGTTGATATGCCGTAAAACAAAATAAACCAAACCAATCTAAACCGAAGAATGCATATTCTATTCATACGAATCTCTCCTAAAAATGTTGTCGGCAATAAATAACCCATTGAGGTTGATATGCCGTAAAACAAAATAAACCAAACCAATCTAAACCAAAGAATACATATTCTATTCATACGAATCTATCCTAAAAATGTTGTCGACATTAAATAACCCATTGAGGTTGATATGCCGTAAAACAAAATAAACCAAACCAATCTAAACCAAAGAATACATATTCTATTCATACGAATCTATCCTAAAAATGTTGTCGACATTAAATAACCCATTGAGGTTGATATGCCGTAAAACAAAATAAACCAAACCAATCTAAACCAAAGAATACATATTCTATTCATACGAATCTATCCTAAAAATGTTGTCGACATTAAATAACCCATTGAGGTTGATATGCCGTAAAACAAAATAAACCAAACCAATCTAAACCAAAGAATACATATTCTATTCATACGAATCTATCCTAAAAATGTTGTCGGCATTAAATAACCCATTGAGGTTGATATGCCGTAAAACAAAATAAACCAAACCAATCTAAACCAAAGAATACATATTCTATTCATACGAATCTATCCCAAAAATGTTGTCGACATTAAATAACCCATTGAGGTTGATATGCCGTAAAACAAAATAAACCAAACCAATCTAAACCAAAGAATACATATTCTATTCATACGAATCTCTCCTAAAAATGTTGTCGGCATTAAATAACCCATTGAGGTTGATATGCCGTAAAACAAAATAAACCAAACCAATCTAAACCAAAGAATACATATTCTATTCATACGAATCACTCCTAAAAATGTTATCGGCATTAAATAACCCATTGAGGTTGATATGCCGTAAAACAAAATAAACCAAACCAATCTAAACCAAAGAATACATATTCTATTCATACGAATCTCTCCTAAAAATGTTGTCGGCATTAAATAACCCATTGAGGTTGATATGCCGTAAAACAAAATAAACCAAACCAATCTAAACCAAAGAATACATATTCTATTCATACGAATCTCTCCTAAAAATGTTGTCGGCATTAAATAACCCATTGAGGTTGATATGCCGTAAAACAAAATAAACCAAACCAATCTAAACCAAAGAATACATATTCTATTCATACGAATCTCTCCTAAAAATGTGGTCGACATTAAATAACCCATTGAGGTTGATATGCCGTAAAACAAAATAAACCAAACCAATCTAAACCAAAGAATACATATTCTATTCATACGAATCTCTCCTAAAAATGTTGTCGGCATTAAATAACCCATTGAGGTTGATATGCCGTAAAACAAAATAAACCAAACCAATCTAAACCAAAGAATACATATTCTATTCATACGAATCTCTCCTAAAAATGTTGTCGGCATTAAATAACCCATTGAGGTTGATATGTCGTAAAACAAAATAAACCAAACCAATCTAAACCAAAGAAGACATATTCTATTCATACGAATCTCTCCTAAAAATGTTATCGGCATTAAATAACCCATTGAGGTTGATAAGCCGTAAAACAAAATAAACCAAACCAATCTAAACCAAAGAATATATATTCTATTCATACGAATCTATCCTAAAAATGTTGTCGACATTAAATAACCCATTGATGTTGATATGCCGTAAAACAAAATAAACCAAACCAATCTAAACCAAAGAATACATATTCTATTCATACGAATCTATCCTAAAAATGTTGTTGACATTAAATAACCCATTGAGGTTGATATGCCGTAAAACAAAATAAACCAAACCAATCTAAACCGAAGAATGCATATTCTATTCATACGAATCTCTCCTAAAAATGTTGTCGGCATTAAATAACCCATTGAGGTTGATATGCCGTAAAACAAAATAAACCAAACCAATCTAAACCAAAGAATACATATTCTATTCATACGAATCTATCCTAAAAATGTTGTCGACATTAAATAACCCATTGAGGTTGATATGCCGTAAAACAAAATAAACCAAACCAATCTAAACCAAAGAATACATATTCTATTCATACGAATCTATCCTAAAAATGTTGTCGACATTAAATAACCCATTGAGGTTGATATGCCGTAAAACAAAATAAACCAAACCAATCTAAACCAAAGAATACATATTCTATTCATACGAATCTATCCTAAAAATGTTGTCGACATTAAATAACCCATTGAGGTTGATATGCCGTAAAACAAAATAAACCAAACCAATCTAAACCAAAGAATACATATTCTATTCATACGAATCTATCCTAAAAATGTTGTCGGCATTAAATAACCCATTGAGGTTGATATGCCGTAAAACAAAATAAACCAAACCAATCTAAACCAAAGAATACATATTCTATTCATACGAATCTATCCCAAAAATGTTGTCGACATTAAATAACCCATTGAGGTTGATATGCCGTAAAACAAAATAAACCAAACCAATCTAAACCAAAGAATACATATTCTATTCATACGAATCTCTCCTAAAAATGTTGTCGGCATTAAATAACCCATTGAGGTTGATATGCCGTAAAACAAAATAAACCAAACCAATCTAAACCAAAGAATACATATTCTATTCATACGAATCACTCCTAAAAATGTTATCGGCATTAAATAACCCATTGAGGTTGATATGCCGTAAAACAAAATAAACCAAACCAATCTAAACCAAAGAATACATATTCTATTCATACGAATCTCTCCTAAAAATGTTGTCGGCATTAAATAACCCATTGAGGTTGATATGCCGTAAAACAAAATAAACCAAACCAATCTAAACCAAAGAATACATATTCTATTCATACGAATCTCTCCTAAAAATGTTGTCGGCATTAAATAACCCATTGAGGTTGATATGCCGTAAAACAAAATAAACCAAACCAATCTAAACCAAAGAATACATATTCTATTCATACGAATCTCTCCTAAAAATGTTGTCGACATTAATTAACCCATTGAGGTTGATATGCCGTAAAACAAAATAAACCAAACCAATCTAAACCAAAGAATACATATTCTATTCATACGAATCTCTCCTAAAAATGTTGTCGGCATTAAATAACCCATTGAGGTTGATATGCCGTAAAACAAAATAAACCCAACCAATCTAAACCAAAGAATACATATTCTATTCATACGAATCTCTCCTAAAAATGTTGTCGGCATTAAATAACCCATTGAGGTTGATATGTCGTAAAACAAAATAAACCAAACCAATCTAAACCAAAGAATACATATTCTATTCATACGAATCTCTCCTAAAAATGTTGTCGGCATTAAATAACCCATTGAGGTTGATATGTCGTAAAACAAAATAAACCAAACCAATCTAAACCAAAGAATACATATTCTATTCATACGAATCTCTCCTAAAAATGTTGTCGGCATTAATTAACCCATTGAGGTTGATATGTCGTAAAACAAAATAAACCAAACCAATCTAAACCAAAGAATACATATTCTATTCATACGAATCTCTCCTAAAAATGTTGTCGGCATTAAATAACCCATTGAGGTTGATATGCCGTAAAACAAAATAAACCAAACTAATCTAAACCAAAGAATACGTATTCTATTCATACGAATCTCTCCTAAAAATGTTGTCGGCATTAAATAACCCATTGAGGTTGATATGTCGTAAAACAAACCAAACCAAACCTCAGAACCAAAAATAGGACCGTTGTTCGGGACCCGAAATAATAATAAAAAAAAAACTAAAAAACAATACAAAACAAAAGAAGCAAACAAAGAAACACGAA
Source organism: Acanthosepion esculentum (assembly GCA_964036315.1). NCBI lineage: Eukaryota > Metazoa > Mollusca > Cephalopoda > Sepiida > Sepiidae > Acanthosepion > Acanthosepion esculentum. Next base: position 1,304,241 of record OZ038518.1, on the reverse strand, counting down.
AACAAGACTGTGTTTCAAAGTTAGAATAACTTCCGACGCAGAGAGAAACTGAATTCCTGTAGCTTTTTTTTCTAGCTTTAGTAAAGACATATTGAAAATGTCCAAACTCACAGGATGCGTTCATAGTCATATCTGATAGAGAAAAAAAATGAAAAAAAAAGAAAAAGAAAAGAAAAGAAAAAACAAAACAAAAATGACCATAGAGAACAATAGCAGATAATTAATCAATGAACAGTTTTTGGGAAAAAATAATCCCACAAAAAAAAAAAACAGACAGAGACGTATTTTTTATATCTTATATTTCGGCGTTCCATACTTCATTGTTTACTTCAAGTCTTTCCAACATCAGTTTTTTAATTAAGTTTTTCACTACAAATAATAAGGCGTCCGGAATAACATTGACTCACAACGCTTAACAACAACAACGACAACAACAACGACAACAACGACAATAATAATAATAATAATAATAATAATAATAATAATAATAATAATCATTTAAATAAAACAATGCTATAAGCGATTCAGATGCCTATCTAGAAAGTAAGTACAAAATAATGGCAATAATTCTGGCCTTGAACACGACAGAAATCCAACTCCGAATTCGTAATGCAGCTACTCAGTTCAATACAATTCTTTCTTGGGAAAGGCATGAATCGAATCCTACCTGAACTGTCACATTTTGAACGGTGGAATATATAGGAATGAGGTCTCCGCCAGGTATTGAAAAAATTTAATGCGAGTATATGGCTTAAAATAGTTCATTCATCATTATAATTGTGATAGTGTGGACACCCACGTTACAATAGAGATACTATGGACACCCACATTATAATTACGATTCTATGGAAACCCACGTTATAATTGTGATACTATGGACACCCATAATTATAATTACGATTCTATGGAAACCAACGTTATAATTGTGATACTATGGACACCCATAATTATAATTACGATTCTATGGAAACCAACGTTATAATTGTGATACTATGGACACCCATAATTATAATTACGATTCTATGGAAACCAACGTTATAATTGTGATACTATGGACACCCATAATTATAATTACGATTCTATGGAAACCAACGTTATAATTGTGATACTATGGACACCCATAATTATAATTACGATTCTATGGAAACCAACGTTATAATTGTGATACTATGGACACCCATAATTATAATTACGATTCTATGGAAACCCACGTTATAATTGTGATACTATGGACACCCATAATTATAATTACGATTCTATGGAAACCAACGTTATAACTGTGATACTATGGACACCCATAATTATAATTACGATTCTATGGAAACCAACGTTATAATTGTGATACTATGGACACCCATAATTATAATTACGATTCTATGGAAACCAACGTTATAATTGTGATACTATGGGCACCCATAAGTATAATTACGATTCTATGGAAACCAACGTTATAATTGTGATACTATGGACACCCATAATTATAATTACGATTCTATGGAAACCAACGTTATAATTGTGATACTATGGACACCCATAATTATAATTACGATTCTATGGAAACCAACGTTATAATTGTGATACTATGGACACCCATAATTATAATTACGATTCTATGGAAACCAACGTTATAATTGTGATACTATGGACACCCATAATTATAATTACGATTCTATGGAAACCAACGTTATAATTGTGATACTATGGACACCCATAATTATAATTACGATTCTATGGAAACCAACGTTATAATTGCGATACGATGGACATCCACGTTATAATTATAATATGGTAATAGAGATATGGCAGCAGGACCCCATTTTCAGTCTGATCTGGCTCTTGTAAAAGAAGATAGCATGAGGAGCCAGGTGCTTACTGGATCGGTATGGGTGTTGCATTGTAGCTCAGAGCATACACCACGTTTGTTGACAGGGTGCAGCTTCTTTCGTCCAAACGCTTTTGGCTTAAAAATTACCCTTCAGCCAGATTATTACCCACGAGTGAAAACGAAAACGATTTCTAGCATTAAACCAGATTTTATTACTGGGTTGTACACTCAAGGTTTGAATAGAAGGAAAGAGAGACAAGGGAAGCAACGCATGACATACCTGGCGGGCTTAAGCAAGTGGATGACGGAACGTGGTCTGGGGGAGATGAGAGCTACAAGGCATAGGGGGAAATCGAGAGCCATGATCGCATACGTCCTGAAAGGACAGTGCACATAAAAAGAATGAAGCTACTGCTATAATCGCGCGAAGTTGCGATGACACGTCTGTGAGGAGAGAGAGGTGAACAGTCTAACGGGTGTCTTCCCTGTCCTCTCGTTCTCCGATGGCCCGCTTCGTCTCTCTCTGTGTCTTTTCTTGGGTAATGGTAAGTTTTGTAGCTAACATGGTTCTTTGACTTGGCGTCTTCGTTTAAAAAGGCGATTTATTTTCATTCATCGGTCGAAATGAATGTTCTGAATCCATTTTTGCGATAGTTGCAGAAATTTGACTGACTGATACTGCTACATGCACATGAATGGGGAAACTAGCATCCCTATTGTTATATCGTTCGTATAACCTCATCGTTCTGGTCAATAATATTCCAAGGGAAACACTGGAACAAATGATTAGTGAAGAAAATGTTTATTAAACAAGGATTAAGAGCATAATAAAAGCGAATACTGTAGTTAGTATGGCAATGTGTACGACTTTGCGACCACTTTGTAAATTTTTCTTTTTATGTGCCCGGTCCCTTCAAGACGTAGGCGATCATGGCTCTCCACTTTCCTCCATCCCTTGCAGCACTCAGAAAGCTCCTTCTCTCTGCTTCCTCCAGGTTCTGTCCTCCACCTGATCAACCTCGACGGGTATGTCACGCGCTACTTCCCCTTGTCTCTCTTTCCCTCTATTCGACCCGTGATTCTCCAGGCCCTACTCCCCCATTATGTATCCCAGAAACTTCAGCTGCTTCTTCCTGATGTTAAGTATAAGCCTCATCTTATTGTTTGCAACCTCTCTATGGCCTCATCGTTGCCCACACGCTGGATTCATGATATCCTTAACATGCTTCTGTAGAAACCACATCTCTGTCGACTCGAGTCTCTTCTTCATCTTTGAGGAAATCGTCCAACATTCGCTGCCGTAAAGAAGGACAGAGGTCACGAAACAGCTCAGTATTCTTTTCTTTGATACCAAAGACATGCATAATATCTTTAGAGATACACTCTGGAAGTGATTTGGGTTCCTCGGTGATAATTAAAAAAAAAACGTAAAATAACCATGCTTTTAAAATCGGTCTTTCTTTCTAGGTGCCGTGTCCTTTCAGGACTTAAGCGATCAAGGCTCTCCATCTTTCTTTATCCCTTGCAGCTCTCCCCCAGACCACGTTATGTAAACCACTTGCTTAATTAAGCCCGCTAGGTATATCACGCGTTGTTTTCCCTTGTCACTCTTTCCCTCTATCTGACCCGTGAGTATCAGATTCTCCAGGCCCCCCTTCCTCATTATTTGTCCCAGAAACTTCAGCTGCCTTTTCCTGATATTAAGTATAAGACACCGCCTTGTTTGCAACCTCTCTAAGACCTCGTCGTTGCTCACAGGCTGGGTTCATTATATCCTTAACATCCTTCTGTATAACTACATCTCTGTCGCCTCGAGTCTCTTCTTCATCTTTGAGGAACTGGTCCAATATTCGATGTCACATAACAGTTCAGTATTCTTTACCAAATCATGGCTAACTTTTCGATTACTGTTCCTATGAGCAGATATTCCACTTGGAATGGATGAGTCTCTGTTCAACAATTAGTGTAAAGATGGTCGGACGTTTTTCAACGCAGTACAGGTCCTTCGAATCTCACCTTGCCCATTATGACAAGGAAGGGACTTCTTAATAATATCGACCCATCTAGATGTTACTAGTGAAATTGGGTTCGACGAAAATGTAGTGAATACTTCGATGGGGGTGTTAGCACAAAGTCACAAGTCATAGTGACCGAGGTCTAGTCCGCTGTGGAGAAACTGTAAATGAAATCTGGTCAGCATATATCAGTCAGTTTAGACGATCATGTATCTTTCGATACCTGACTGACGAGTCATATTTTTTCCCGTAGTAGGTTGCCATTTCTTTCTGCGGCAGACCAGTTGCCATCCAAGGCTATAGAATCTGCTATTTACCCATAGCTCGGGGGGAGAAGATGATTCATACTTTTCTCAAGTGTATTAGCACATAAGTGAACGGAATGGATTCGACTGGAATTCGAACTCGGCTCTCCGAGTCCTCAATCCAAGCCGCTATCCATTACCACACTTTCTTTCTTTCTTTCTTTCTTTCTTTCTTTCTTTCTTTCTTTCTTTATTTATTTATTTATTTACTTACTTACTAGATAGATAGATATTAACGAACCATAATAAATAGATAGATAGATATTACTAGACTATAATAGATAGATAGACAGATAGATATTTAAAGACTGAGAAAAATAAATAAATAGATATTATATAGATAGATAAATAGATAGATATTAACAGTCAGTTATCTGCCATGCGTGATACACCCTTAGTCGATACATAACAGACGAGCATTTTTTTCCCGCAGTAAGTTGCCATTTCTTTCTGCGGCAGCCTAGTTGCCATCCAAGTATATAGAACCCGGTCTGTTCTGCTATTTACCCATAGCTGAGGGGAGAAGAGGATTCATACCTTTCCCAATGGTATTAGCACGTAAGTGAATGGAATGGATTCGACTGGAATTCGACCTCGGTTTTCCGATTCCTCAATCCAAGCCGCTATCCACAACTCCACCGTGCATATATAGTTGCAGTATAAACCATGCTTGGGCTCTGTGGGTGTTGAAGGAACACAAGTTTTGCCCGAACTGTCAACTAATGCGGCAATTAGCAGAGTATCATCAAAGGCAGGAACTCTCGAAAAAAATGCGTCCAGCTAATCTCAACTGAATAGAGAACAGACTACTTCCAACAATGTGACGTACAGCATCCCATCAGTCGATGCACGCTCTAATATAGGTACTCCAATAATTCGCTAAAAAAGAGTATACCATGCTGAAAGGGCCCCAAACTGGATAAAAACCAAAGCCTATCGTCAAAATGTTTATGTTATTATTAAGAGGAAAGACCATATTTTTTGTTTATTCTATTGATTTCTAGCACGTTTGAAATTTTGGTTAAATATCATGATTTTTCTTGTGTCAGATATTCTTATCCTCATCTTTGCTGACCCAGTAAAGATGAGTATAAGAAATTTTTTGCGTCTTTTTTTTTTGCGGTAAAAGACACTAATTCGAAAATTCTTTCAAAAATCAGATCTTTGTTGGATTTTAATTAAACTTTCAGGACTCATTTACAAGTAAATGAAATTAATTTAGAAATGTTTTTCTTAGAAATAATTTTAGATCTGTTAATTTAATTAATGAAATTTCCATAGAATTAAATTTTGTCCCGTTTTATGTTTATATTAGTTAAGAACAATACTCCTTAGAGAATTTAACAGTTTCTCATTTACCGAAAATCTGCCTCGAAACTTAAACTAAAAATTAAATCAAACTAAAATCTTATTTCATTAAAAAAAAGATTTTAGCCGCTTTTCTAAATAAGATATATTCATGACACTATTATCTTAAGAACAAAGATTTCGATAGAAAATGAATTTTTACAAGTATTGTTTTCATTTTTTTCAATTTTAATTAAAATAACAAGTTGTAGATATTTTTTAATCTTTCAAAATTCTGCCGTAATTTGTCACTTTTAGATCATAATATTATTAAGTGAAAACTATATTTACGAATCATAAATTTAAAAGCTTAGTATAAATCACCACACGCCAATATTTTGAAAAGAATTTTGAATTTCATTTATGCGTGTAAACGTGCATATTTTTCATTTACGGGCGATCATACACGATATTATCAGAAATAAAAGCGATAACTATAAATTAAATTGACAGCTAAAAATATTTAAAATTCAATAAAACATTAGATTATGGAGAATATTTTCTTAAATTTTTAAAACTACTAAGTACTTCAAACATATATAAAAGGCATTCACGTTAATTCTTTTACATTTTTCACGCCTAAAAGCCACCATAGAATAAAAGAGAAATATCAATCTCTCATCAAGCTGTAAAACCCACAAAAGCTACTGTCTGGTTAAAAAATGCATTTCGTCGATATTTTTAATCTTAAAGTAAATAATAATTGTTTCAAATCGGATTGATTATACTTTAAATCATCTAATATCCCTCATATAAAGTTTCAGAAAAGTATATTTTATTTTTGGAAGGTTTTTAATAAAGAGATTTACATTTTTATAGCAGTTTGCTATATTATCTAAACTTATTACAATCTGAGGAGACGATTATTTTAAAAAGAATTTTAAATTGTTTTTGTATATGTATTTAATTAGAGAAGCTTTTAATTGCTCTTGTGAATAATATATATCAAGTGCAATATTGTCTTAAGAAAAATATTTTTCGGTGAAATATGAATTTTTACAAGAATTCTTTTCGTTTTTTTTTTTACAATTTTAATTATAACAATTTATAAAGATTTCAATCTTTTGAAATTCAGTTTCAGTGGTTTAAATCTTAGGGAATATTGTTATTAAGTAAAACTATATTTACTAATGATATATCCTCTAAGCTTATTACAATCTGAGGACCTGATTATTTTAAAAAGAATTTTAAATTGTTTTTGTATGTGTATAAACGTGCTGATTTTTATAGATGCGGTCGCCCATGCACGATATTATCAGAAAATAGGATTGTTAACTATAGCAAAATTCAATAAAACACGAGATTATGGAGAATATTTTCTTAAATTCATGTGATTACTGAGTAATTGAAAGGCGCTCACGTTATATTCCTCAATTATTTTTACAGTTAATCCCCACCCCGTAGAATAATATTAGATAAAAATTATCTGTCATCGATCTGTTACGGACCCGTTAAAATGCTGGCAGTATAAATAAACAGCTACTGCCGTTATAAAAAAAAAAACATTTCTGCGATATTTTAAGCTTCCAGTAAATAATAGTTGTTCTAAATCAGATTAATTTTACTTTAAATCAGTTAATATTCCTCAAGTAAAGTTTCAGAAAAGTATATTTTATTTCTGGAAAATTTTTAATAAAGAGATTTACATTTTTATAACAGTTTGTTAAAATGGCGCAAAATTCACAAATTTTAGAAATTTAAAAACGAAAACACTTCCAATCAATTTAAATTAGATTTGAAATACAGCATAGTATTATGTTTATTGAAAATATCAAATTTAATCACTCGACTTGAAATTAAAACTAAAATAATTCGAAACTGGCAAAGGTCAACACGATCCCAATGGCCAAGTCGACGGAAGAGGACAGCGCCTGCCGAACTGGCGTAAAAACAGACCCAGCATCCGCCAGCCCGATGCAAGCAGGTTTGCCAGATCTTGTCTGTTTCAATCCACTTTGAGTCGCGAAGGAGCCGCTTCTGGCCAACTATCTGGCCATCTCTTCTCCAAGCTTAATGCAGCGTTATAGCACAGTTGCCGTCACTTTTTTCATGTCTTCCTTAAGCAAATACTCATCAGCACATAACTAATATGTCAAGGTAGAGTATTACGAGACTGGAGGATCTCTTTGGTAACAAATAAAAGAGTACTGAACTGCTACGTGACATCTGTGCTCCTTTACGGCAGGGAATGTTGGACGGTTTCCTCAAAAATGAAGAAGAGACTCGAGGCAACAAAGGTATGGTTCTACAGAAGGATGCTGAAGATATCATGGACCGAGCGGGTGGGCAGCATTGAGGTTTTGGTGTTGATACAAACAAGGAGGAAGCTTATACATAACATCAGATAGAGGCAGCTGAAACTCCTGGGACACGTAATGAGAAAAGAGGGCTAGGAGAATCTGATACTCATAGGGTGGATAAAGAGAAAGAGAGACAAGGGAAAACAACGCATGATATACCTAGCGGACATAAGCAAGTGGATAGCTGAACAAGGCCTGGGGGAAGTAGCAAAAGTACAAAACTTATTCTAAGCTACAAGAGATAGGGGGAGTGGAGAGCAATGATCGTCTATTCTCTGAGGGGACACAGCACATAAAAAGAAAACAAAAGATATCACGGCTTGTATTCATTTAGTCATCAATCTTGTTTTATTCACTTCAGGTTTACCGTATATGAAAAATCGTCCTTTGATCGCGACAGCCATGATCTTTCTCTGTTCAACCATTTTGTTAGTATATCTATATGAGAAATAATGGGATGACGTTGACAATTTTCCAGATTGAAAGCGTGACTGTTCTGGCAGAAAGAGTAAAGTAAAACAGGGGACATAAAACGATTTAAACCGAGATGAATAAACTGTCAAAATATCTGCGTGTTGTCCACTGTGAAGCTTCCACCGTCATCGACTCGTCAACCACGTCCTACGCTGGCCATGTTAATCGTCTTAGTGTGGTTACACGGACTGTTAACTTTCTGCAGTTGTGAAGCCGTCCCGTTGCGTTCCTTCAACAGACTTGAATAGTGTCGCTCATATATAGTCAATTCGATCTAGTCGTTTAACTCTGTTTGTTCAGTGCATTTGGGGGCGCGGGGAAGTCATTCATTAACGGAAGTGTGTGAACAAAAGAGACACAAATATCGAATGGTGTTACCGGACATTTATTCTGTTTGGTATCCAAATAATTTGGCTTGCCTATACGGTGTCCTTTTTCGCCAAGCCGGTTACTGGAGAAGGAGAGGAAGGCGACAAACTTTGGCTGGACTTTCTTTACGTTTATTTATTTATTTTTTACGGCTTATCAACCTTTTGCAGGTCAAGTAAAGGCTGCCTGAAACATTATTTTTCTATAAGAATTTTTATTTTTTCAAGTGAAAATATTATTAACAATTTTTTGTAGCTAATAACGATTTTCAGAGTCAATTGCTACTATTTAACCCACAACTTGGGGGGGAAGATGTGGCTTCATATATTTCTCATTCGTGTAAGGGAATATAACGAATCCGACTGGAATTCGAACTCGGATCTCTGATTTTCATTTTCGAGCCGTTATGCATGACACCACCCTCATATCCAAACTTAGAGCAACTGTACATTATTTACATTATTCGGACTATTGTCCTCGTCTTTGTCGACATATTTATTACGACGTTTCGGTCGTTGTACGCTCCGGCCTTCTTCAGGTGGCTGGAATGTCGAACTGGCATCCATTAGACATGGCACGTGGAACTAGAAGAGTCTACCCCAGTGAGCCAAATAAAAGGTTCTGTTCGACATTCCAACCACGGGAAGAAGGCTGGAGCGTACAACGGCCGAAACTTTGTATTAAATATGGCAACAAAGATGAGGATAATAGTCCTAATAATGTAAATAGTGTACATAATACCTCATCTCAGAAATTTAGACAGATACTGAAAGGCCGAAATGTTGTAATATATATGGCGACAGAGATGAAGACAATAAACTGAATAATGTAAATAGTGTACATAATACCTCATCTCAGAAATATAGACCAATTTTCCCCGCTTAAATATTTCTTACATTACCAAGTTGAACGTATAGGATTTTTAATTAAGAAAAAATGGAGACACTTGAAAATGTCCAGCATACGTTTTCATCTGGCAAAACAAAGCAAAGAAAGTTCAATTTGGATTAATATGGCTTTCACAATCATTTAAAACCTCACTCATATTAGTTCATATTTTTTATTTATTTTTTAGACATTACAGGATCATTATTTTTGTACAACATTAGGAAAAATAAAAATATATATATATCTTGCAAATTTACCTATCTTTTTATTATCCGTGCACGCAGTCAACTGGAGAAAGTTATTTGCAAGTTTTAACAAACGAAGAAAATGGTTTTCCATAAAATTACAAAAATAAACGGTGTTTAAACTCTAATCTTCTTTAACAGAAAAAAAAGTCCTCAGCGAAGAGTATTGGCTGACCTAATATTTGGTCAATGACACAGTGGATAAAGGCGTTAGGTAGATCCAGTGAAAGAACCCAAAGAGTGTGAGTTCAATACCCGGTTAAGGCAGTGGAGAACTTTCAGAGGTTAATTAACAGGAGATAACTGATAACTGACATCCATTAGACATCGCTCATGGAACTAGAACAGTCTATCACAGTGAGCGAAATAAAGGGTTCAGTTTGACATTCCAACCACCTGAAGAAGGCCGGAGCGTACAACGGCTGAAACGTTGTGATAAACATGGCGACAATGGTGAGGACAATAGTCCGAATAATATAAATAGTGTACATAATACCTCATCTCAGAAATATAGAGAGAGTATTGGCTGACCTAATATTTGGTCAATGACACAGTGGATAAAGGCGTTAGTTAGATGCAGTGAAAGAACCGAAAGAGTGTGAGTTCAATACCCAGTTAAGGCAGTGGAGATGGGAATTAACAGGAGATAACTGCCAACTGACATCCATTAAACATGATCGAAATAAATGGTTCAGTTCGATGTAAATAGTGTACCTAATACCTCATCTCAGAAATATAGACAGTTATAGCAGCTGATATTCTCAAGTGATCACCCATCTAGGTATTGACCAGGCTCGACGTTGTTTAACTTCGTGATATGGTCGTAGGTCACAGCAACTTTGCTGAATCTTTCCGGTTATTTTCATAACCCTGAGATATCTGTAATATTACTATTTATACACAAGCATATATACGGTGGTAATATTTGGCGGCACACTTCAGAGGATCGCGCGGCACGCTAGTGTGCCGCGACACGGCGGTCGAGTATCACTTGTCTAAAGCAAAAAGTAAAATAGCGCCTCAAAACTGTCCTCTTAGATTGTCCGAACATATCCATATTTGGGAATAACGCCAACGTGACGTCATTGGCAAGCCGTACCACAAATTTATTTATTTTTTATTTATCTGCTTCTTTTTAATTACAACTGCCTGTTTCTGATGATATTTATTAGTTTAATATCCATTTCAGCTTTCCTTACAAATTCCTTGTTTGCATGCACCATCTGTGACATTCTCATCATCATTCTGTAGAACTATATCTCTGTCGCCTCGTCATGTGATAAAATTATCCAGCATTCAATGCCATATTGAAATACTGCTTTACATGCCGGTTCAGCATGTTGCCTATATGGTTGAGAGTCGTGTCAATGGTTGTGTGTGTTGGATATAAGGTTGAGTGAATCGTGCCAATATTTGTGCCTTTGCGGTATAAGGGTAAGTGAATCGTGCCAATATTTGTGCCTTTGCGGTATAAGGGTAAGTGAATCGTGCCAATATTTGTGCCTTTGCGGTATAAGGGTAAGTGAATCGTGCCAATATTTGTGCCTTTGCGGTATAAGGGTAAGTGAATCGTGCCAAGATTTGTGCCTTTGCGGTATAAGGGTAAGTGAATCGTGCCAAGATTTGTGCCTTTGCGGTATAAGGGTAAGTGAATCGTGCCAATATTTGTGCCTTTGCGGTATAAGGGTAAGTGAATCGTGCCAAGATTTGTGCCTTTGCGGTATAAGGGTAAGTGAATCGTGCCAATATTTGTGCCTTTGCGGTATAAGGGTAAGTGAATCGTGCCAAGATTTGTGCCTTTGCGGTATAAGGGTAAGTGAATCGTGCCAAGATTTGTGCCTTTGCGGTATAAGGGTAAGTGAATCGTGCCAAGATTTGTGCCTTTGCGGTATAAGGGTAAGTGAATCGTGCCAAGATTTGTGCCTTTGCGGTATAAGGGTAAGTGAATCGTGCCAAGATTTGTGCCTTTGCGGTATAAGGGTAAGTGAATCGTGCCAAGATTTGTGCCTTTGCGGTATAAGGGTAAGTGAATCGTGCCAAGATTTGTGCCTTTGCGGTATAAGGGTAAGTGAATCGTGCCAAGATTTGTGCCTTTGCGGTATAAGGGTAAGTGAATCGTGCCAAGATTTGTGCCTTTGCGGTATAAGGGTAAGTGAATCGTGCCAAGATTTGTGCCTTTGCGGTATAAGGATAAGTGAATCGTGCCAATATTTGTGCCTTTGCGGTATAAGGGTAAGTGAATCGTGCCAATATTTGTGCCTTTTCGGTATAAGAATAAGTGAATCGTGCCAATATATGTGCCTTTGCGGTATAAGGGTAAGTGAATCGTGCCAAGATTTGTGCCTTTGCGGTATAAGGGTAAGTGAATCGTGCCAATATTTGTGCCTTTGCGGTATAAGGGTAAGTGAATCGTGCCAAGATTTGTGCCTTTGCGGTATAAGGGTAAGTGAATCGTGCCAAGATTTGTGCCTTTGCGGTATAAGGGTAAGTGAATCGTGCCAATATTTGTGCCTTTTCGGTATAAGGGTAAGTGAATCGTGCCAAGATTTGTGCCTTTGCGGTATAAGGGTAAGTGAATCGTGCCAATATTTGTGCCTTTGCGGTATAAGGGTAAGTGAATCGTGCCAAGATTTGTGCCTTTGCGGTATAAGGGTAAGTGAATCGTGCCAATATTTGTGCCTTTGCGGTATAAGGATGAATGAATCGTGCCAACTGTTCTGGTTGTGGGGTATAAGAGTGAGACCGTCCTGTATGTAGTCGTGACTGTTGGGTATACACGTTAGAGAATCGTGCCAACCGTTGTGGCTGTTGGGTACAAGCAGTCGCCTTCAATCTTATACACCGCAGCCACAACCACTGTCCCGCCTCTGTTACCATTATAACCACTCAGTCACAACTACTGGCACCAATCATTGGGATTCGAAGAATTGGATTGTTTACAGCGACAACGCAACCTGTCATCGAGCTATCCTTACACGTGAATTTCCAGCCAAGAACAACATTGTATCTCTTCCGCATCCGACCTATTCGCCAGATTTAACAACTGTGGACATCCATCTCTTCTCCAAGCTTAATGCAACTCGAAGGTCGGCGTTATAACACCGTTGCCGAGACCCAGAACGAAATGCAGAAGGTTCGCGACCCGCTTAGGGAAAACGACTTCCAGGCTGGATTCCAAAGTTGCAGGAACGCCCGAACCGGTGTATAGCCATGCAAGATGTCTATTTCGAAAGAGATTATGTTAAAACGTAGGTAATTATTATATTTTTTTAAAAACGTAACTACTCTGGGAACGTTTTGACACAACCTCGTATCCAATGTAAAATCCGTTATAAGTACCTGGAACTCTAGAAGTCATCTCAAATACTCAAGGAACAAGAAAAGTAGAATGGAATTTTTAAAATAATTTCTCTTATTATCGGTATTTTCTTATTTTATTTTTATGTTAATTATTAAAAATGTTTCCTTTGGACGATATTGAAATCTTGTGCTATTTTTAGCTCATTGGAAAATTGCCGTTTGCTACCTGTAACGACAATTTGGCCCTAAAATCTCATTTATACCATAAGATTAATTATTTGGAAACAATAGAGTTTTATTTATCAGTTTTAAACATTCATTTGTAGCAGGTGTTAAATCATACCCGGCTGATGATAAGATGAATAATTATTAAAAAAAAATAGGTGATTAAATAATTAAATAAACAAATACAATTTAAAATCTGTGATAATCTGATAAGGACTGTGTCTCTAGGCATTTAATATATGTTTTAATTAAATCAAAATCCTGTCAACTTATAAAGCTCAATGTCTGTACTCATTGGTAGTCAAATATATATTACATAAATTATTGACATAAATATATCCAGCAGCTCGGCATCCGACGAGGTAATTGGAGGTTTTGAGGAAAGTGAAAACAGTACTTAAGCGCTGTTGTTGCCAAGTTCGTCCTGCCCCGCGTGTTAGCAACTGTCAGGGTCCCAACTCTTGGGAAATAATGAAGCTCAAAACGAAAAAGACGTCATTACTATTTAATAGTAAAAGTACCACTAATACATTTTTATAGCAAAATTAAAAACAATATCTTTTTTATAGCGTTGTAAATGAGTTAATCAAAAACAAAAGTAGAAAACCGGAACTAGTTTAACAACAAGTTTATTACCTTTTCGTACAGGGGAAAATGATGTCGAATAGAAACTTGGGAAGAGAATGTTTAGCCGTGAATGACTAAATGTTTTCAGCAAAAGTTTCTGCTGCTACTGTTACTCCTCTTGATGTAGGAGTATTTTTTAAGTCTTTCGGCCGACGACGGAGTCAAAACTTGTAGGGAAATATTTTCCCTAACGACAATATAATAAAAATTGTCAATATATATATATATATATATATATATATATATATATATATATATATATATATATATATATATATATACAGCATATCTTTCTTCAAGCACCTTTCATTGAATAATGTAAACATACCATACCTATTTATTTGTATAATAATCCTTTCTACCTTGATCTCTGACGAAGCTTTAATAATGTGAGACATGTTAGATTTCTAACTATTGCCTACTTGTTATTCATCGTATCTTATATATATAGATATATATATATATATATATATATATATGTGTGTGTGTGTGTGTGTGTGTATGTGTGTGTGTGTGTATTGTAACTGAGTTATCGAAAACAACAGATGAAATCTGGAATTGGTTTAACAAGTTTATTACCTTTTGGTACAGGAAAACGTGATGTAGAATAGAATCTAGGTAAAAGAATATATATCCGTTTATAGCAAAAGCTACTGCTGCTAATGCTACTGCTGCTACTCGTCTTTCTGCAGGATTATTTAATGCTTCTCGATCGAAGGCCGAATCCAAACTTGTAGAAAAATTTTCTCACTCACAGGGTGTAGCAAATTTACCAACAAGATATTTTATAGTAAAATTGCTAATATATTTTTAGATCAAAACAACAATGCAACACTAAAATGTATAAAAATACATCATTATAGTAAAATTATCATCAATACATTTTTATAAAAATTACAGCAATACATTTTTGTCGTGAATTTAACAGAAATGCATATTTTTAAAATTAGCAATATGTATTTTATCTCCTACAAACTACATGTAAAAAAAACATAAGTTTTCTCTCAATATATAAAATTATGTACAAAATATCTTGTTATATATGAATAAAGTATCGCTGCCCACACTGAAGTTTAAACAATGATCAGCAAAAGGCAAATACCTACGATCCCATTTTGAATAAGTAGATCCCGTGATATGTCTATATTTCTGAGATGAGGTATTATGTACACTATTTACATTATTTGGATTACTGTCCTCATCTCTGTCGCCATACATATTACAACATATCGGCCTTTCAGTATCTGTCTACATTCCTGAGATGAGGTAATATGTACACTATTTACATTATTCGGACTATTGTCCTCATCTTTGTCGCCATATTTATTACAACGATTCGGCCTTTCAGTATCTGTTTACATTCCTGAGATGAGGTATTATGTACACTATTTACATTATTCCAGCTATTGTCCTCATCTTTGTTGCCATATCTATCACAAGGTTTCAGCCCTTCAGTATCTGTCTATTTTTCTGAGATGAGATATTATGTACACTATTTATATTATTAAGACTATTCTCCTCATCTTTGTTGCCACATTTATTACAAAGTTTCGGCCCTTCAGTGTCTGTCCATATTTCTGAGATGAGGTATTATGTACACTATTTATATTATTAAAACTATTGTCCTCATCTTCGTCGCCATATTTATTACAGCGTTTCGGCCTTTCAGTATCTGTCTATATTTCTGATATGATGTATTATGTACACTATTTGCATTATTATGACTATTGTCCTCATCATTATTGCCATGCTTATTACAAAGTTTCTGTCTTTCAGTATCTATCTATATTTCTGAGATGAGGTATTATGAAAACTATTTACATTATTCGGATTATTGTCCTTATCTCTGTCGCCATATTTATTACAACGTTTCGGCCTTTAACTATCTTTCTATATTTCTGAGATAAGGTAGTATATAAACTACTTACATTATTCGGACTATTTTCCTCATCTTTGTCGCCCTATTTATTACAACGTTTCGGCCCTTCAGTATCTGTCTATATTTCTGAGATGACGTATTATGTACACTATTTAAATTATTAAGACTATTGTCCTCATCTCTGTCGCCATATATGTTGCAACATTTCGGCCTTCACAACGTTTCGGCTCTTCAGTATCTGTCTATTTTTCTGAGATGAGGTATTATGTACACTATTTACATTATTAAGACTATTGTCCTCATCTTTGTCGCCATATTTATTACAACGTTTCGGCCCTTCAGTATCTGTCTACATTCCTGAGATGAGGTATTATGTAGGCTATTTACATTATTAAGTATATTGTGCTCATTATCACAGAGTTTCGGCCGTTGTACGCTCCGGCCTTCGTCAGATGGTTAAAATGTCGAACTGAACCATTTATGTCGCTCACTGGGGAAGACTGTTCTAGTTGCACGTGCAATATTTAATGGATGTCAGTTATCTCCTGTTAATTCCCCTCTTCAAGTTCTCCACTGCCTTAACCGGGTATTGAAATCACACTCTTTGGGTCCTGTCACTGGATCTAAGCAACGCCTTTATCCACTGTGCCATGTGAGTTCAATACTCGGTTAATGCAGTGGAGAACTTGCAGAGGGGAATTAATAACAGTAGCCCCAATAATGTAAATAGTGTACATAATACCTCATCTCAGAAATATAGACAGATACTGCAGAAGGCCGGAACGTACAAACGCCGTAATGTTGTAATAAATATGGCGACAAAGATGAGGACAATAGTCCGAATAATGTAAATAGTGTACATAATACCTCATCTCAGAAATATAGACAGATATTAAGAGAAATAATGTTGAAAAACCTAAGAAACAGATGTAAATGACGATGTTTAGATAAGACGGAAACAAAAAGGACAGATTTATTTGAAATCCGAAAGAGTTGAAAACTTTTAGGGCGGATAATGAGGAAAGAGTGCTTAGAAAATATGACACTCTTAAGACATCGAAGACAAGATAGGCAGAGGAAATCAACGCATAGCCTTACGAACTTGTGTAAATGGCTGGCAGAACTAAGATTGGGAAGAATAGCGAATAGACAACATTTACTAATACGCACAAAAGACGGGGCAGCATTGTAGAGTCATGATAGCCCACGTCCCGAAGTGACACGATATATAGACGGGAACTGAATATTATAGATTACCTCTGTCTGGATGTTTGGAACGTGGGGGTAACATTATTTGCATGCCAAATATTATCCTCATCTTTACTGCTGTCACCATAACGTTTCGTGTCTATCGATGGCCATTAAATTAAACCATTAAATTCTCTCAAAATCGCCTCACTGTAAAGGTTGAATAAGTCCGGTGAGCCGACCCATCCTTGTCTTTCGCCGCTTTCTGTTATTGTATACTTACTGAATTTGTTTTCTCTTCGTATGCAGGCGGTTTGCTCTCAACATAAGTTCTGGATTATTCTAGTATCCTTCCAAAATATGTAATGGTTAACGAGTAGTTCCAACAGTTCTTTGTAATATACAGGGTGTCCCTAATGTCTGAGACACATAAAGGAAATCTTATTAACTATATTTCGTTTTAGCTCCACAGATTAAACATTGTTTTATTGAAAGCAGAAATAATTTATTTCTTTTTCTGGGGTCTGCTGAAGGAGAAATTGTACTCACTGAAAACCACAGATGCAAAACAATTGATTTAACGTATAAAGAGTGAATGTGCCAAAATTTGAACTCATCCAAAACAAAAATGCTGTCTTTTAATCGTCTGAGAGAGCTTTTTTGATTTCCATCAGCATGGCAGATGCTCACCCCCAGAAGCGTGATTCCTTGCGAAATCTCGGGCTAACGTTTCCCCCACCTGACATGAAGTGGATGGATTACATTGAATCAATTGCTAGATCAGTTGCTAGAAAAGTTGTTGTTTTTTTTTCTTTCGCCAGAATACATTTTACACACGTATAAATCCGTCATTCCTCCATGCACTGAATATTGCTGTTATACAAGGTGTCCCTAAAGTCTGGACACTTAGAAAATCTCATGAACTATATTTTCATTACCTCCACAGATGAAACATGTCTTTGTCGAAAGAAGAATGATTCTCTACTTTTTCTGGGGTCTGCTAAAGGAGAAGGTGTACTAAATATAAATCACAGATGCAACACACTTGATTGAGTGCATAAAGACTGAATCCGCAATAATTGACGTCAATGTGTAGTTATTGAATCGAGTTCATCTGAAATTTTGTAAAGCGCATGCGCATCAACCATTGCATCACAAATGATGGAAATCATATTGAAGATGTTATTTGTTAATATTCCAATTCAATAAAAAAAAAACTGCTGAAAATTTAGTTTCTTGAAAATATGCATTTTTGCCGATGTGTCCAGACTTTAGGGACATCTTGTATATTATCAAACGCTTTTGAATAATCTATAAAACACGGTGTGTACTTACATTCAGGGAAAACTGGGCGAGGTATAAGTAAAGAGTAAAGAAAAAAAACGAAGCGATAACCCTAGACATAGACAATAGAACGAGAACAGTCCAGTCGTGACGATTTAATAAAGGGTTCAGTTTCTAAATTCTCTGTAAATTAACCGGACCAAAAATGGGGTATTGATATCATATCTGAGCTGGGGCTGCTCAGTCCCGACTTTCCTCACTTCAAAGGCGTTTATGTTGTATCGAGAGAGATGACTCTCTTCTTCATCTGTGAGAAGCTTGTCCAGCATTCACTGCTTTATAGGAGGACTGATATCAATTAACAGTTCAGTACACTTTGTTTTTATTTTAATCACTACATTTTTGTTTCTTATTACGTTGCTTAACTTTTAGAAAGCGTCTTTCTCTATCCCAAATGTTTCTACCGGATTTCCGGATCGGACATTCCATTCTCTGTTAAATCTTTTCTCACATACTTAAATTGTTGCACTTGTTTGATTTGGCTATCCCCAATTTGTAATTTGCTTGTTAGACTGTTCCTTTCTGCTAACGACCATGCATTCTGTCTTCTTGTTACTGATTTTTAGATTTTTCGCCACGCTTTCCTCCAGTACTTTCTGTAGGAATTATTGTAGTTTTATTTCTGTGTCTGTTATCAACACTATGTCACCACTGTGGCCGCCAATGATGAATCGTTGTGGGAGCTCTAATTATATTAGAATCGCTTCACTCTGTCGTTTGAATATGTCCGGTGAGAAGACACATCCTTGTCTTAGACCATTTTCTATTTTTCTATCTTTACAGTATTCATTTTCTATCCGAATGCAGGCTGATTATTGCCAGTATAGCTTCTGAATTATTCTAATATCCTCCTCAAATATGTCAAGATTACCGAGCATTTCAAGCAGTTCTTTGTAATATACTTTTTCAAATGCTTTTTTATGATCTATATAAGAAAGGGTTCTGTTGTAGAGTAGCGAAAACCCCATCAGCAATCTACAAGTTGGACTGGCTCACAGCCTTAAATAGTCTACGATTAAGGATTTATAAAAGTTGGTTGATTAATAAGATGATCCTAAGCTGATTCATATTCGGGCCGATCTTACTTCGTTTCGCTTTTGCGCATTTGACCCTCCTCTCTTCCGTGTAAATTGACTTGTTAATTATTTTGTAACTTATTGTTTTGTGTTTTTGTATGTATCCGTTAGCACCGGTGTTGAATAAATAAGCACTCATTCTTCTTTGTGTATCATTGACCTCGACGATATAACAGGAACAAAACCTTCTGCATTTGAATTCGTCTTTGCGATATAATTTTGAGAATGAATATTTTTAAAAAAGCCTAATTATGGTGCCTTGTATGTTGTATTTAATGACACAAGTATAAAATATGCCAAATACAAATATTATATATATATGTAAGTAATTGATTTAGGCTTATTTTATAGTAAAACGTCGAGCTTCGAATCCTCAAAAGAATGCAGAAAGCACTGGAAGGCCGTTTCGTCATATCTGGTACTCATCAGCAGTGCGCACCCACCACCGAGAATCGAACCGGGATAGCTTCGATAGAACGCGAACGTCATGCCAACTGTACCACGGGACACGGTGACGAAGAAGACATAAACTAGACTCGATATAGCGCCGCTACTCACTCAGTTCCGTTCAGCGGTACCCATCCAAGTATACAGAGTTATCCAGAGTCCCCGAATAACCTCCGAACCTGTGCCCCAAGAGCCACAACTACTATTTTGACACTTAGCCGCTCTATCATAGAGCTTAGCTGGATCTAGCAAGATATACAAGTAATTGATTTTAGGGATTTAGGCTAATTTTATAGTAATTCGTCGAGCTTAGAATCCTCAACAGATTCGGGGACTCTGGATAACTCTGTATAATTGGATGGGTACCGGTGAACGGAACTGAGTGAGTAGCGGCGCTATATCGAGTCTAGTTTATGTCTTTTTCCGTCACAGAGTCCCGTGGTACAGTTGGTATGACGTTCGAGCTGTATCGAAGCGATGCTGGTTCGATTCTCGGTAGTGAATGCGCACTGCTGATGAGTCCCAATAGGACGAAACGGCCGTCCAGTACTTTCTGCGTTCTGTTTAGGACTCTAAGCTCGACGAATTACTACACACACATATATATATATATATGACTCAAACGCACTATATAAACACAAATTCAACAAGTCTTTTCCATTTTCAAGAAAAACAAGGAAAGGACTCAGGTTGACATTCCTAAAGATTAAACACAAAATCTACGATTCATTTTCAAGAAAAACATGGAACGTGTCTCGGGTTTACCTTCATAAAGACTAAACGTTCTGATTATATATAATTCCAATTGTAAAGAAAAAAAATATATATATATACTTTTCTTTACAATTGGAATTAATATACATTCAGTGAATGACAATTTTTACCTACGAGTTTTAATTTAAAAATTCGTAGGATTTTTCAAACTGTAGTGGGATACTGTTTAGTTGAAGGAAGAAAGAGAGGTATGATACAGGGGACTTAATGGAAGGTATGGAGAGAAGGAGGCAGCGTTACTGGAATTATTATATGGATATAGGAGACCCTGGTAGAGAAAGGAAGGGTGAAACCAATGAGCTGACATACAACCTGGTCACTCGGTCAAAGTTTAATTCGACGGGAATTCACGTAAATTAACGAAAACGTGAAAGAACAATCCAGAGGTAACTTTAGTAAAATGAAAGAGAGTTAATTCGGCATTATTGGTAATAAACTTAATGAAAATAATTATTGGTTTTAAAAATATTATACGTATATATATATATATATATATATATATATATATATATATATATATATATATATATATAAAATATTATTTTGTAATTTGTAGGGGCAATTCCAAAACGGATATAAATCCAAAGACAGCCCAATGTAAGAACAGACCAAATATAATAATAATTATAATAATAATAATGATGAAAATAATAATAATAATCGCATTTATATATATATATATATATATATATATATATATATATATATATAAACTGCTGGAAAATTTTCAACATGAGCTACTGATAAAACTGAGTTGGAAAAGCTTATTGTTTGCAACAAGACATTTTTAACAGATTCGCTCTCTCTCTCACTCCGTCTCTCCCCTTCTCAATCTCTCTCGCTCTCTCTCTCTCTCTCTCACACACACACACACACACACACACATACTTACATATATATATATATATATATATATATATATATATATATATATGACACGGCTATTCTGCTCACTTCTCTAAGATCCTGAGGCATATTTACTTTTTTAAAACTATTCTCATTTCTTATCAAATATTTTTTTTTAAATTTAATTAAAACTAAAAGAAAAACACAATAGACCTCCAGCTCAACGAATTTTCACTATTTCTCCCCAAGGAATGGAGGATGGCACCGACCGTGCTTTTTGTTCTTTTCTTTTGTTCGTACTAATTAACAAAAAATGAGATTAGTCTGACACGCCACTATACCCAGTCCTGCATTTAAAAACAAACTACCAAGAAATGGCACTTTCATGTTATCCACCGCGGACATAAGGAATGGCATAACGTCTTGGCATATTCTACCTCAGTGATGCGTAATATTTTTTAAGGGCATTTCAACTCCTTTCGAGTTATTTAATGCCAGGATGTGTTTAATGAGGGATGTTTGGTATTAATTTGAAGGTGGGGTTATTTCAATTTCTTTTTAGATTGATAGGTTCAGTTTGCAGAATATTAAACTTTTTTTTTTCGTGAAAAGTGTCTTTCTCATAAGCCGCTTATTCACTTTGTATAACTCCCTTTGATCTGGAATCACGGTGTAAAGCGGCTCGTATCGACGAATCGTTCGAATTCCAGTCGAGTTCATTATATTTACTTACATGATACTACTCTAATTGAAGGTCCGGATCCATCTTTCCCCCCCCCCTACATGGGTATACCGGGTGTAACAGCAAAAATGACCAAATCGTGTAAAAGCAAAATTATCCACTTGCTAGATTAAGCTTTGGACCGTTGCATCTTAGAAATGATTAAAGATATATTACTGGACTTCTCCGAGGTTTTTTTTATAACGTTTGAGCAATAAGAATGTAACAGGTGTTTCATTAAGACGGATAAAAAAACAGCAGTAAATAAATCAGTGTTATTGGCAAAAGTTTATTTATTTCTCTATTGGATCGTGTTATTTAAGTCATGGCAATTTTCTGTGAAAAATAATATTACCCAAATGTCCGCCAAATCTGAAAGAGAAAGAAAAAAAATCATTAGACGCTTAAACTTAATTCACATTTAAAATCGGTCCAATTTATTGGAAAACACTATTACTCTCCAAACTTAACAGAAGAATCGTAATCATAAACGAAAAAGCCATGTTCATCATTAATTAATCATTGCTAAGGATCAGAAGCTCATAAAGGATTGAAATAAAGTTCAAGTATATATATATATATATATATATATATATATATATATATATATATATATATATATATATATATTATCCTAGGATCATTTCAATTGTTATGCCAGGATCGTTTCCAAAATTATTTAAGATGATCTTCGCCTTCTCTAACCGTCTAACTTTCTGACCTGGAGTGACAAGGTCTCTAGCAGGTTTCACGTATGATTTCATTTTCAGATGTTTTTTCTCTGCTCTTTGGACTGACATAGTTGAAATTCCTCTCCCACGTGCCAAACGTCTTATGGATTGAGTTGGGTCTTTTCTAATTGATTTCTTTAGCTCAAACTTGAAACGAGGATCCCTCTTCCTGCTGTGACCTGCTGATCCAGTTTTTCTCTCTACTGTTCTCACTTTTTTAAACACATTTACCGTTCTGATGGTTCTTGAGTGGATTTTGAAAATAGAAGCGCGAGGATAAGTGTTGGTACCATTACTGAAGACCTGAATAATCGTTTTCCTCTCACCATTGCTCAGTTGGGTAGACATAGTGGAGCTGGCACAAAGCGATTTTAAACTGTTTTCTTTCTCGTCTTATCTGAAAACCTGATTGCATTACTAACAATTCTACTCTTTTGTACATATATTCTATTTGTAATATATATCTGTGTTATTCCATACCTGTGTTCGAGTTATTCTTCATTGGTTCTACCTTGGACCATCACCGTGGTACAAGGACCTGGACCATAACACCTTCATAAGGAAGAAGGACATAACCTAGGTGTCATGTTCAGGTTCAAGAAAAATAAAAGAAATGAACTCATGTCTACCTTCGTAAAATCAAGCAAAAATCCACGAAGCTTCGCTCACAAAAAGAAAACCTCTGTGTTTACATTCAGAAAGAAGAAAATTCAAATTCGTGAGTCTTGTAAATGTTCACAAAAAATAGAACATAACGTGTGTTTAAGTTAATAATGGACAAAAAAAAATTAATGACTACTTTTTTTGCTGTTCCCGAAAATTAACTACATGTGTTTACCTTCATAAAGAAAAAAAAATTTCATTGCTTTGAAATGTTTATCTTCATGAGCATAAAAAATTTACGTATCTTGTTTCTCTCCCGAAAAACAAAACAAAATTTAAACGAGGTTTCTTTAACTTCACAAACATGTCATCAATTAATGAGACTTTCTCATTTTACTAAAAGAAAGAAAAAGAAATTTTTTTGCTTATCTTCAGAAGAAAAAAAAGGCAAAAACCAATTGCACGTGATATATTTGTTTTCACGAACATAAACAACAATATTCGGTTGTTTTTCTTTATCTTTATGGTTAGCTGGCTGCATGACTTGTTTTTTTACGGTTTATCAACCTATCGAGAGTTATCTAAAATGGGAAAATATTTCGCATTGGAGTTGGTTGTTTTACAATACCCGATGTTCTCGAGCGATTACCCATCTAAGCACTGACCAGGCTCGGCACTGCCTAACTTTGTCTCCACCAAGAACAAAAACAAAGACTGACGTACGATGTCTATCTCATGAAGAAGCAAAACAAAATTAACGGGTCTTCTTCAGGAAAAAAAAAACAACCCCAAAAACAAAAGAAAATTACGAATTCTTTTTGCATTGCCCAAGAATAAAAACAAAGTTCATGAACTTTATTTTTCTTCACCAAGAACGAAAATAAATTTCCCGAGACTTTAAGCAAGTCTCGCGAAGGAAGAAAAAAATCACGAGATTTTGTCTTCACAAAGAAGAAAAGGGGAAATACAGGAATCTTGTTTCTTTCTTCGAGAAAGACAAACATACATTTCCAGAGACTTGTTTATCGCGTGAAGAAACAAAAATTCACGCGTGCGTGTTTTGACACTGAAGAAAATAAAATTTAACAATCTTGTTTTTTTTTTCTTCCACAACAAAAATACATTTTCCGAAACTTGTTTTTTTTTTTCGTGAAGAAACCAACAAAATTCACGCCTTCTTGTCTTCATAAAGAAAAGAATGAAAATTCACGAGGTGTGTTGATGTTTACAAAATCTTTGTCTAAGGAAGGGAACGGGGTTTGACAGTTTGCAGGCAAGGGCAGAGGTAAGGTTCAAACACCAGTACCCACGTACTGTAAAACTTGTGCGACCAAAGACACGGACAGGCCCACTCCCGGCACGCCTAAGGGTGATGTCTTGGCAACATGTCTCTGGACAGAGAACGATTGTCCTTTGATAAGATCCAGCAAATTAGACAGCA
This sequence comes from Acanthosepion esculentum, assembly GCA_964036315.1. NCBI lineage: Eukaryota > Metazoa > Mollusca > Cephalopoda > Sepiida > Sepiidae > Acanthosepion > Acanthosepion esculentum. The sequence goes on along the minus strand of OZ038518.1, from coordinate 1,279,271 downwards.
GAAGGCGGATCTGGAGACACGGCTGTCACCATCATCGTCACCACCAACATTATCATCATCATCATCATCATCATCATCATCATCATCATCATCATCCCCACCAGCATCATCATCAACACTTTTGCTGAGGGCCCTCCCGTACTCTCCTCAAAAGTGGACCGCAACTCCTTTGAAAGATGTGAAACCCCCTGGTCCATCCCCAGTCAAGAAAGACAATGCAGCGCCAAGGAAGAGACAGAGGAGTTCTTTAGAGGAGGCCGTTGTGAAGAGGTGAAAAAGCTGTCCTATGACACGGGGAAGAACGTCTCCCGTGTGACAAATGAAAATATGGAGAGGACAAGAGAACTAGAGATTTGAAAGTCCTCCTGGCCACAAATAAATGCAGTGACAAGGGTTTTGAGGATCCTGTCAACTTTTCTCGTGCCAAGAGGGTCTTAAATGTCGTCCGCATATGGTTGGGATCACAGCGGACATGGACGATGAGAGAGGAGACAAAGAAAAGTTTCCCGTATCCTCACCAATTGTCATCACAGACAATGAACTGAAAAAACTGAAACATTTTTGTTATTGGAGGATCACCGTTTTATTTAACCTCTTCAGGGTTTTACAGTCATAATGAGGGGTATGTGAACAGGAGGTGACGTCGGCTGCATATCTCAAGACTGCATCATCAAGTCTGGGTGTGGCAGCCGTTCTATGGGAGAAACCATCGGCGACTTCGCCCCGACTATGTTTCAGGATGTGGCTCAACCCTAAGGTAAGTGTCTTCCAATGGTTCTTTGGATAACGAGTATAGATGACCGAGGCCTGAGGTCGGAGTCACACAGGGCGAGACTCGTGTGCGATCTTCAACCACCCGGAGTGAATGCGTGTTGTTTGCATGAGATCCGTCTATGAGAATATTCTGTCAAAGAAATTTCACCTTTTCTCAGCTTATTCTTTCGCCCCAGAGATGTTTCTTGGCTGATCAGCATGTTCTTGACGGCGTTGTGTACGCACCTGTTCGCGAATCAAAGAGAAACGGCTGGCACCATCATCACCACCACCACCACCGACATCATCATCATTATTATCACCACCATCATCATCAACATCATCATCATCACCGCCAGCATCACATTCACCACCATCAGCATCATCATGACCATCCCCACCGACATCAACATCATCATCACCACCAACATCCTAATCATCATCATCATCATCACCGCCAGCATCATCATCACCACCATCAGCATCATCATCACCATCACCACCACCATCATCATCATCATCATCACCACCAGCATCATCATCACCACCACCATCAGCATCATCATCATCATCATCATCACCACCACCAACATCATCATCATCACCGCCAGCATCATCATCGCCACCATCAGTATCATCATCATCATCATCGTCACCACCAACATCAGCATCACTATCATCACCACCATGATCATCATCATCATCATCATCATCATCACCGCCAGCATCATCATCACCACCATCACCATCATCATCACCATCATCACCAACAGCATCATCATCATCATCATCACCGCCAGCACATCATCACCCTCACCACCACCATCATCATTATGATAACCACCAACGTCACCATAAAAAATATAGGTCCCTTCGCTTCATCGGATTTTATGTGCCCAACGACCAGGTGGAGCGGGCGGCTTTTTTTTTCGGCCGGTCGAGTCGTTTTTTGACGACGTCTCGGCAGATAGTCTTAGCGGGTGATTGCAACGCCGTCCTTGATCCTGAATTAGATCGTAGCTAGTTTTGAGGCAATACAAGAGAAGACCAGTCTTTTCCAATCCCCACTTTTTATTCCTTGTGCCACATTTTATACTTTAGTACGGATAACTATTATGATCAAATGAATTCATAAATGTCCTTTATTTTAGGAGAAACAAAAAGCGAAATTATCGTGTCTTTCTTATCATCACAAAACAAAAAAAAACATTAACGAGGAAAACACAACAAAAACCGCCATTGGCTTCTTTATTTCCTCGAGAAAGCAAAGCAAAATTCACGACACATATTTATCTTCCAGAAGTAAAATATTCACGCCTCTTAGTTAACTTATCGAAAAAACGAAAACAAACTCGAACAAAATCTTATTATTTTCACAAAGAACAGAAACAAATCAATTTTAAGCAAAAAGTAGAGATATTTTTCTTTTCTCGTTTATTTTTGCTTTCATTTTATCAATTTGGGGTTTGTTTTTTTTCAAAATTCTGACAAGCTTATTTAAAAAAAAAACAGTATTTGCCAGTTCCTTTGTCTTCTTCGTTTAAGCTTTTCGTATTCAATATTCGATTATTTTAATTTTATTAACGAAACCTTGATCTAATTATTGCAGTGTTGGCCACTGTCCACTTTCAACAATGTACTCTAGTTGTTGTCTTAAAGGCATTGAAGAGTAGCAATTCGAATCAAGGTAAGGTGAAGATAAATTCACAGAAATGATATATTTGTCTATAATTCCTTGATGAGATATTGGAACTCAGCGCTTCTTAATCTTTTTTTTTTCATTCATGGCCACGTTTTTCATCACGAGACTTTTCACGATCTCCGGTATTAAATATGAAATAAAACATACAAAGAGATATATATATATAAATATTTATAAAAAAAAAGTAATTATATACAAAACAAATCTAGTGATGCTGACAAAGTTAACCTGGCAGTTCTTCTCGAAAAGGACCTCCAATCGGTTGTGAACTGGGGCAAGAATTGGTTGGTTAACTTTAACGCCTCTAAAACAAAACTGCTCTCTATTAACCACCGCAGGGATCCATTCCTGCATCCCATTACAACGTCTGAAGAGCAACTTCTCGAGAGCTCCCCTCTGCGGCTGCTCGGACTCACGCTGTCCGCTTCACCTGAGATGGAACAAATACATCGAGTCAATTGCTTCATCCACCGCAAGGAAAGTTGGCTCCCTGTGCCGAGCCAGGAAATTTTTCTCCCCGGAATCGATCCTCCAAATCTATAAATCAACCATTCGCCCTTGCATGGAGTATTGTTGCCATATATGGTCTTGAGCCCCTGCTGTTTGCCTCAGGGTTCTTGATAAGATCCAGAGACGGATATGCAATGTAATTGGCCCTGATCTGTCATCTCGTCAGCAGTCGCTCTCTGACAGACGCGCCGTTGCCTCGCTCTGTCTTTTTTACAAATACTTTCACGGTAATTGCTCCGAGGAGCTACTTTCGCTGGTTCCCAGGCCTCATGAATTTAAGCATCCTACGAGGCTGGCATCCCGTTCCCACCCCATCACCGTTGAAACTGTTAGAAGTAGACGTCTCTTCTACTCCAATAGCTTCATGTCTCGCACATCCCGCCTGTGGAACTCCCTTCCTTATTCCTGTTTCCCTGACAAATATAATCTCCAACTATTTAAGTGTAACGTCAATCGACATCTCCAGTTGCCTTGATCTGTCCACTTCCCTTCTCCACAACCTTTTCCCTTTCATTCCTATCTGCTCTCGGTCCAAATCTTCTGTAACCCCCTTGCCTTGATCGACCCACTATCTTTCTCCACATCCTCTCCTTTACCACTCCTATCTGCTCTTCCTCCAAACCTTCTGTAACCCCTTGCGTGCTAGTGGCTTCCAGCCTTGCTTAGGGTGAAAAGCTTAAAAAAAAATTGTCAAAATAAAAGTAGTTTTAGGAATTTTTTATGGATTTGTTTCAAGTAAATAATGAACTAAATTAAATGTTTCAAATATAAAAATAATTTAAAAAAAAACTAAACTAAATTTTTAAAAAAGCAATATGACGGACGTACTCATTTTTTGTGCATATGAAATTCAGACAGTTATGCGCGATGCGTGATACACGCTTACGCGATCATGTATCTTTCCATACATGACTGACGAGACAGATTTTTCCCGAAGTAGATTGCCATATCTTTCTGCGTTTGACCAGTCGCCATCCAAGGCTAAAGGACCCGGTCTGTCCTGTTATTTACCCATAGCTGGTGGAGGGGAGATGAAGAAGAGGATCCATACCTTTCCCAAGGGTATTATCACCTCAGTAAGTCAGTTATGTGCCATGCCTGATACACGCTTAGGCGATCATTTATCTTTCCATACATGACTGACGAGGCAGATTTTTCCCGAAATAGGTTGCCATTTCTTTCTGCGTTTGACCAGTTACCATCCAAGGCTGTAGAACTGTAGTCTATCCTGCTATTTACCCATATTTGGGAAGAGAAGAGGATTCCCAAGAGTATTAGAACCTCAGTCAGTCATCTATGTGCGATGCGTGATATACGCTTAGGCGATCATGTATCTTTCGATACATGAATGACGAGGCAGATGTTTTTCGTAAGTGAATGTAATGGATTCGACCGGAATTCGAACTCGGGTCTCCGAATCCTCAATCCGATCCGCTATCCATTACTCCACCGTACATTATTGGGACTGTTATCCGCATCTTCATTGCCATATTCACAACGTTTCGGTCGTTGTACGCTCAGGTCTTCTTCAGGTGATGGGAATTTCGAAAAACGAACCCTTTATCTCGTCCACCCGAGCAGATTGTTCTAGTTCCACGTGCCACGCCTCTTCCGGATGTCTCAGTTTTTCTCGTTTAACTCAACTTTCCCTGATTTTTTGTTCACCACTGCAGGCCTGGTATTGAAATCACAACATTTTGGGTCTAGTCACTCGATCTAACCAACGACTTTATCCACTGGGCCATGTGTCCTTGAGACACCTGCTGATTTGAGTTAAAGGGAAAATAACGAATGGCGCGTGGAAATAGAACTATCTACCCCGGTGGGCATAATAAAGGGTTCGATTCGAAATTCCAATCATCTGAAGAAGACCTGAGCGTACAACGGCCGAAACGTTATGAATATGGCAATGATGAGGATAACAGTTGGGAATAATGTAAATAATGCAAGTAATCATAATACCTCATCTCAGAGATATAGACAGATATTGAAGAATCGGTACGGACCCGATATACCAAAAATATGGAGACAACTAGAAAAGTCTCAGCAGAAACTACGTTGTAAATATAGCAATGAAGATTAGCATAACATTCGGAATAATGTAAATAATGCAAGTAATAATACATCATCTCAACGATATAGACAGATACTGAAAAATCTGTACGGACCCGATATACCAAAAATATGGAGACAACTAGAAACGTTCCGGCAGAAGCTACGCTGTGAAGGCGGCAATGAAGATTAGGATAACATTCGGAATAATGTAAATAATGTAAGTAATCATAATACCTCATCTCAGAGATATAGACAGATATTGAAGAATCGGTACGGATCCGATATACCAAAAATATGGAGACAACTAGAAAAGTCTCAGCAGAAGCTACGTTGTGCTTGTTAGAATTTTTTTTTTTTATATTATTTCCTGGTGGTATTTTTTATTAAATTATTTAACCTCAAGCAAATTGGGAATGCCACTAGTTCGCGTGTGGAGGGGTACAGGTCGTGAAATTAAGAGAGAAGACTGAGTATAGGGAGGATTGAGGGAAGGACACAGAATATTAGGTTCGTTATTCACTGTTTTCCGCTTCCTCTCGAAATGTATTGGGAGTGTTAAATTATCTAAGCCTTTTTTTCTCATTATATGCCCTAGAAAACTAAACAGCCTCTTTCCGGTTCTAGGTATTCGGTGTCTATTTTGTTTCAATTTTCTCTAGAACTGTGTCGTTGCTCATACGTTCAGTTATTAATATTCTCAGCATCCTTCTGTAGAACCACATTTCTGTTGCTTCAAGTCTCACAGTTCCCTGTCATAGAGTAGCCTAGTATGCTTCTTTCTTCTTTTCTTTTGTTTCTGGGATCACTTCACCCCAAGTAAGGTGGGCGTGTCATTAGTACGCAGGGGGTTAAAGAGACTGAAAGTGAGGGAGAAAACTGATTATAGCGAGGACAAAATATGAACGGGTTTCACGAAGATAGAAGATTGCGATTCATGTTGAATTTCAATTTTTGAAGCTTGTTGTTACCAGGAAAGTAAGTAAACGGAAGGTAGTTTCACTGTCGGGAAGAGCGAGAAAAGAAACTGTTGGAGTGGAAGTGACGCTTGCATTTGACAATCACAACAGAAAACGGGTGGGACCTATATGCCAATCTAGTAACACGCTTAAATTCCTGTAGTCGGTGCACAAGAGACAAAAGCTCATCAGAGCAGTTGCCGTGAAAATATTTGCGGAAAAGACAATCAGGGAAAGCAAGCCACGTCGGTGAGAAAGTGTTTGAAGCCGAGATGCCAGGTCAGGATCGATCACATTGCAGATTCTTCTTTGGATTTTGTCAAGAACATCGAGATAAACTAGCAGGAATACCAGACCAGATATAGCATTAATATTCAATACCCGGACGAATGGTAGATTTGTACTTTCACGGTAATTGCTCCTCGGAGCTGCTTTCGTCTGTCCCCGGGCCTCGTGAATTTAAACGCCCCACAAGGCTGGCTTCCCGCTCCCACCCCTACACTGTGGAAACTGTTAGATGTAGACGTCTCTTCTACTCCAATAGCTTCATGTCTCGCACATCTCGCCTATGGAACTCCCTTCCCTATTACTGTTTCCCTGACAAATACAATCTCCAACGGTTTAAGTGTAGCGTCAATCGACATCTCCAGTTGCCTTGATCTATCCACTTCCCTTCTCCACATCCTTTCATTTTTCATTCCTATCTGCTCTCGCTCCAAATCTTCTGCAACCCCCTTGCCTTGATCGACCCACTGTCTTTCTCTTTCTCCACATCCTCTCCTTTACCACACCTATCTGCTCTTCCTCCAAACCTTCTGTAACCCCTTGCGTGATAGTGGCCTCCAGCCTTGCTTGGGGTGATACGCTTTAAAAAAAAAAAAAAATATGAACTCTGACAAGAAAAATCTGGAACGAAACTATAACGCGTTGCATCAAGGATTTTGTTTCTTTATCATACCTAAAGCTCCATTCATAACAGGAACAGTTTTATATTTTAAAATATCATTTTTTTTTCTATTTCCATCGAGGTTTTATATTTGCATAGTTTTTTTTTCAAAAACCTCCACAGATATGTTTATGACACATAGTTCACTCATATCAATCATTCTGCAATTTTTTTTTTCTTATCTGTCTTTAATAATTATATCTGGACGATTTGATCGTATTATTATGAATTAATAGAAAAATACAAGGGCGTGATAATATCTACTCCCTCAATTACAAATTCAGGATGATAACAGTTTGTAGCTGGGTTTATTCAGTAGTGATGACAGATAGATAGATAGATAGATAGATAGATATAGACATGTAATAAATATAGATGAATATGTAGTGAATATAGATAGATAGATAGATAGATAGATAGATAGATAGATAGATAGATAGATAGATAGATATGTCATAAATATAGAATGAAAATGTAGTGAATATAGATAGATAGATAGATAGATAGATAGATAGATAGATAATGAATATAGATGTATATGTAGTGAAGGTAGATAGATAGATAGATATAGACATGTAATAAATATAGATGAATATGTAGTGAATATAGATAGATAGATAGATAGATAGATAGATAGATAGATAGATAGATAGATAGATATGTCATAAATATAGAATGAAAATGTAGCGAATATAGATAGATAGATAGATAGATAGATAATGAATATAGAACTATATGTAGTGAAGATAGATAGATAGATAGATAGATAAGGTAATGAATAGAGATGAATTTGTAATGAATATAGATAGATAGATAGATAGACATGTAATAAATATAGATGAATATGTAGTGAAGATAGATAGATAGGTAGATACATAGATACATAGATACATAGATAGATAATGCATATAGATGTATATGTAGTGAAGATAGATAGATAGATAGATAGATAGATAAGGTAATGAATATAGATGAATATGTAATGAATATAGATAGATAGATAGATAGATAGATAGATAGATAGATAAACATAGGTAATAAATAGAGGTGAATATGTAGTGAATATAGATAGATAGATAGATAGATAGATAGATAGATAAAGATAGGTAATAAATATAGGTGAATATGTAGTGAATATAGATAGATAGATAGATAGATAGATAGATAGATAGATAGATAGATAGATAGGAACAGACTGTGATAGATATATAAATATATACATGGATAGGAACAGAATGAAATAGATAGATAGATAGAAACAGACTGTTATAGATATATAAATATATACATAGATAGGAACAGAATGAAATAGATAGATAGATAGATAGATAGATAGATAGATAGATAGATAGATAGATAGATAGATAGATAGATAGATAGATAGAAAGAAAATGATAGATAGATAGAACAGTGCCATAACTAACAGGCACGTCTACTGCCAGAATGTACGGCATTCATCCTTTTTTCTTATAATTTAAAGTAACATTTAGGAAACTTTCCAAATTGTTTCGATTTGTTTTCAGCTATTTTCGGTAAGAGATTTCTTTTTTTTAATTGTATTATGCAATTTCTAGCAGAATCTTTAAAATATTCCTGGACGTTTCCTCATCTTCAATATCGAAGTGGAAACAATTCAACTACCCAAAATGTAAATGAAGTCTTTGGAAATATCTTAAAAATTCTTTGTCAGTAAATAATAAATACATAACAAGAGAGACATTCATTGCCCTTCTTGTGTTATTTTTTTTATTGTATTTTAGTTTTTTTTCTAAGGTGTACTGCAAATTACTTTCCACGGTATATTTCGGTTTTACTGTACAGAAGACATGGCTTCATATTTTAAGCTACATTATGGCAAAGGACATTTGTACCCCACTCTTCTTGAACAAGCTTTGCATTTGGATGTACTTCGTAAGAGAAATTAAGTGTAATGAACAATTCTAACGAAATTAATAATAAATGAGATTATTATTACTAACATTGCGATTATTATTATAATTAGTAGTAGTAGGAGTAGTAGTAGTAGTAGTAGTAGTAGTAGTAGTAGTACTATTAGTAGTAATAGCAGTGGCATCAATTTGTTTTAAAATCAATGGAATTATTTCTTAAATGAGATTTCTTTCCTTTTTAGGGATAAAATTGCAAAAACAATATATTTATATATATATATATATATATATATATATATATATATATATATATATATATATATATATATATATGATGAAAATGTGGAAAAGACAAAGCAAAATCCGAATATGTGAGTTTACTGTTTCTTTATTTTGTTTTTTGTTTTGCTGTCAATGTCAGACGTTTCGGTCTAATAGACCATCTTCAGGACATGGTTATTGGAGACATATATTAAATTTAAGTTAAAATGAAGAGACGATAGATACAGGACTATCCAGAAACAGAAAAACTGAAATTCTAAATCCACATATTTGCTTACACATATATATATATATATATATATATATATATATATATATATATAATTGCAAAACAATATATATATATATATATATATATATATATATATATATATATATATATTGGATTTAATGTAACTATGATAACAAAAACATTTCGTTTTCATTGTTTGGATTGATAAAGTCGGAAGGTGAAACGAACGATTTTTTCCAATTGTCAATATTTTTATATAATGTTCTCATTTCCAAAACACGGTCGAGATATCCATGTTCATAGTTGATATTACTGAGTGTTTTGTATTTTTTATTAATAAGGCTATCATTATTTTTAACCTTATTTTTACATGGAAACGATGCTATAATATTTGTATTATCAACAAGTATGTTACGCAAAGGGTCCAGTATGTATATATGATTATATGAGACCTAATTGAGATATATATATATATATATATATATATATATATATATATATATATATGCAAATTTCATTAAAAACTACTGACAAGGTGCTTTTATTTAGTTTTTTATATAATTTCTCGTGCGATCTAATAAAGTTTTTCTTTTCAGAGGATAAATTATATAAAAACTGTCCGAAAAAAACACTAATATAATAGCATCATCTACTTGCAAAAAAAGGCTAAAAATAATGGAAGCCTTACTAATAAAAACAAACAAACCAACACTTAATAATATTAACTTTGAACATGGACATAATATCTTGACCGTGTTTTGAAACAAAAAAATGAATCACTTTATAAAACATACATATAACAAACTATTTCTAATTATAACAGTGGAAATATAATTCTTGAAAATAGCTAAATGTATAGCCGAAAGCGCTCGGATAAAAAGAACATTCGGACAGTTTTTATATAATTTATCCTCTGAAAAGAAAAAACTTTATTAGCTCGCACGAGAAATTATATAAAAAACTAAATAAAAGCACCTTCTCAGTCGTTTTTAATGAAATGTGCATGAAAGAAGGATTGCTGCCTAAATACACAAATATATATATATATATATATATATATATATATATATAAAAATATATATATATTGTGTTTTTGCAGTATATATATATATATATATATATATATATATATATATAGTGTTTTAAAACAAATTGATGATTGATGATACTAATATTACTACTATTACAACTACTAATAATAATAATAACAATAATAATAGCAATAATGGTAATAATAATGTGATTCATTATTAATTTCGACAGAATTGTTCATTACACATAATATACACACATATATATATACACACACATATATATATATATATATATACATATATACGTATGTATATGTGTATATAAACATATATTTTAAATATATCTATAAATATACATAAACTTATATATATAAACACACACGTACACATACACACACATACACACACACACACACACATATATATATATATATATAAATATGAAAGTGAACATAGAAATCAACACTTAGAGGCGACAGTCTGTTTCATGCTAGATGCAATCGTCAGGCAACTAATGCTGTTATTTTTCTCGGCTATTTATATATAAGGGTTTGTTACACTGTATATTTTCTCTTTTTGGTTTTCGATTTTTAAGTAACGCAGTATATTATTTTTTATTCATTTTTTTTTATCGTTATATAAAAGTTACAGTTATTTTCCGTCCGATTTTTTGTTTTGATTTTTTATAGTCTAATTTTTTGGTCATAATAGTTTGATAATTTGTTTATTATTTCTTTATTTATTGATTTTGTATCTTATTTTTTATTCTATTTCGTCTATTCAGTTGCCCGACGATTGCATCTAACATGAAACAGACTGTCGCCTCTAAGTGTTGACTTCTATGTTCACTTTTATATTTACACACGCTCTATCTCTGATATTGGGCACTTTATCCCATAAATATAGCACACTTTAAGACTATATTGCTTCATATATATATCGGGTGTGCCAGTAAATATTCCCAATATATATATAACGTTTTGGGAAGTTTTGCTAGCATACCCGATATATATATATATATATATATATATATATATATATATATATATATATATATATATTTGAATTGGACAATGTCCGACAATTTATTTCGGGGAACGAAAATTTTCTCGGACATTCAGGCCGTTAAATGTTATTTAATACTGTTTATTATTTAAAGAAACAGAGCATTTGCTTAAATACTTGTATCTATAAAAAGAACGTTAAACATATCATAAATGTCTTTATATATATATATATATATATATATATATATATATATATATATATATATATATATATATATATATCGGGTGTGCCAGTAAAACTTCCCAAATCATATAACAGCATTGGATAATTGTCCCTCCCACACAGTTTTTTCGTTGTTCTCAGATAAGTTTAGCCATCATTTGTCGCAATAATTACTGAAAATCTATTTGCATTACTCAGCTAGAAATAGAACACGTTCATTTTTTTTCTTAGTGCAACTATGATTCAGGCCTTCAGTAATTATACCAACATTCATTCTCTGGCTTCCATCTTCTCCGTCCATTCAAGAACCACCAAGATAATGGTGAATATGTTTTAAAAAAAGAGAGGAAAATTGAAGCTGGAAGAGGTATAATTATTTCAGGTTAGAGTTAAATACATTCATGTACATTATAGTAGAGTACAATATTATTATTAAAAAAAAACTCGTAGAATTCCAATAAGATAATTTTAATCATTTCTGTGATACAACAGTTCCCATCTTAATCAAACAATTTGGCAATTTTGCTTTTACACCCGATATATATATATATATATATATATATATATATATATATATATATATATATATATGAAGAAATATTCTCTTAAGGTGTACTATACTTATGGGATAAAGTGCTCAATATCAGACATAGAGCTTGTGTAAATATAAAAATGAACTTTGAAGTCAACAGTTAGAGGCAACAGGCTGTTTCATGCTTAACGAAATCGTCAGGCCACGATGATTGCATCTAGCAAAAGGTATATATATATATACACATACACACACACACACACACACACATATATATATATATATATATATATATATATATATATATATATATATATATGAAAAATAATGCCAAACCATTTTATATTCATCCTACTTCTAACCACCCTCCCACATATACCTTTGTCTTTAGAACGTAGGATTAGCAACCACTAATCGCCCGTAGTTGTGTTTGATAAATATAGCGGTGTGTATAACAAAGTTTAATTAATACTGGTTAAAAATAAGCTGAAATCATGTTAGAAAATATGATGATAGTGGTTCAAAAAAAGAAATAGGAAGATCATTTGGTACACCCTTCCCCCATTCAATCAATTAGTCAGTACTAAGTTAGGCCATAAGTTCCTCCAGTTGATTGATAAACACATTCCTAAAAGTAACCATTTTAGTAAAATATTTAACAGAAACACATTAAAACTAAGTTATAGCTACACCAATAATCTTGAGAAGATTATAAAGTTACACAATAATAAAATGTCAAAGCAGTTTAATAACCTTGATCATAATTCACTTTCCAGTACAAATATTAATGATATTGTCCAATGTAATTGTAGGAATTCTAACCAATGCCATTGCTAAACAAATGTTTGACTAAATCTCTTGTTTATCTTTGTACCATTTCTACAATAGCGAATCCGACTGTTGAAAAATTCTATATTGGTAGTACTAAGAATTCTTTCAAGATTAAGTGGTATCAACATGCCTTGTCCTTCAGCAATAATACTTACAGAAATAATTCAACACTTTCTAAATATTTTTGCAGTTTAAAAGATGATAATAAGACCCCTAAGGTGAAATGGAAAATTTTAAAAACAGCATGTACATATAGATCTTTATATGAACCCACTTTTCTGTGCTTACATGAAAAGCTGGAAATTATCAGAATATTAAAAAAAAACTCTTTTTCAATCAAAGGAATGAATTAACTGTAAATTGTAAACATAGTTTACCTTTTACCTTACAATTTAGTTAAACTTTGGAATTTGATTACGCTTGTTTCTTATATTTATATTTTAGTTTTATTACATTTCAACATATATAGCTTAACTTTCTATTTGTAAGATTCATTGGGATTTGATATAATTTTGTATTAATGTCCTGGTAGTATTCATAACATCTTTTACGAATGTTGTGTGTGTGTGTGTGTGTGTGTGTAATTTATATATATAGTACTTATATATTATATATGTGCAGTAATTATTGGAAAGCATTTCAGATGCATCAAGGAAGGTCTTCAGTGATGCACTGTCTTCATTGCCGATTTCGGGTTTTGCATCATATCGGTTCAAACAGCAACCACGACCTGATTTCAAAAGATTCAGACCGCCTCCGTGATAGCGTTGTGCTACGCACATCGACATTGCAAAAAAAGACTTAAGATATGGCTAGGATTCCACCGTTCTTATTGATATACGTCAGTCAACATCAGCCAATGAAATAAGGATTTTCCCCCTTCCCTCGTATATAGTCTTGTCTTTTGCTTCATCCAGTTTTGATTGTACAGATATATATATATATATATATATATATATATATATATATATATATATATATATATATATATATATATATATATATATGTAGGTAGGTAGGCTTTCCTACTGCCCGGTCTACACTCCTCCCTCCTCTATTGGACACGACCAGTGTTTAGGAAGGAGTCCCCAGATCTCTCACTCTCTCTGGCCTCTGTACTGGTGCTGCTGTGTTTCTCCCGTGATGTGTGCAGTCTGTGGCATTGCCTGTTCATTCTGAGGGTACACGGTTGACAGTTCCCTGGTTACTGTTTCCGACTGGTAGTTAGGAGCCCTAACTCTTGCGTAGCGTCTTGAGCGTCTGCTCTGATCAACAGTTGCATAATATCGGGGTGTCTGTAGTGCCATGTCGCGCATGGATAGATGTCCATGCAGCAATCTCCGGTGGGCAACCCTGAGGCCACATTATGATTCAGGCTGTGCCAAACCCTCTTTGCCCGCGTCATGAGTGTTAACCGTCGGCTTCCTGTAACCCAGGCCTTCTCTTCTTCCAACACCAATTATCCACATGACTTACAAAAACCATAAATTTAAACCTAAACCAGCCCTCCAAAAAGCACCCAAACCTTTAAATATCTCCTTCTCCAACATCCGTGGTATTAGAACCAACTTCTGCAGTGTGGAATCTTTCCTCATCGCAAAGTGCCCGGATATACTGGCCCTGTGTGAGACCAATCTTGACTCCTCTATCCCTTCCTCTGATCTCTCGATCCCTGGATACCTCCCTCTGCTCAGAAAAGACTCTCTAACTCACATGCATGGCCTTGGTGTCTACGTCAAAGACCATCTCCCTCTGGCTAGAGAGTTTCTCTCTTGAATCGCCGGACCATTCGTACTTATGTCTTCGGCTATCTTCTTCTGTGAGCTATCTTTTCTTCCTCTATCGCTCTCCATCCTCTCAGGACTGTGGTATACTCGATGTCATTTCTGACAGCATCAACAAGGCCCTCTCTCTCCATCCGTTCGCTCACATATTTGTGTTTGGCGATTTTAACGCCCATCACAACAAGTGGCTTAAGAATGCTAATACCGACCTCTCAGGCAACCATACTCTCAACTTTTCAGTCTCTCAATCACTCACACAGATAATCGATTTCCCCATGCGTTTTGCTTACAACCGGGACTGTAAGGCCTCACTCCTCGATCTGTGTTTTACCTCCATCCCTGAGTCTTGTAGTGCCACGCAGCTCTGTCCTATCGGTAACTCCGATCATGCTGTAGTGTCTGTTAGTATCTCCTTCAGCCCCACCCCCTGCAAGGAGCCTCCTACCACCAGAACCTCATTCTGCTACCAGCGGGCTGACTGGGATGCGTTTCGTGATTTCCTCCGCGATGTCCCCTGGGATGCTATATTTAAGCTCCCCATTCAAGAATGTGCTTCAGAGGTCTCTTCCTGGGTTAAAGCTGGAATCGACGCTTTCATCCCCTCAAGGAAATTCAAGGTCAAACCGCGCTCCTCCCCCTGGTTCACAGCTGCTTGCTCAGCCGTCATTGCCCATAGGAACCACTTCTTCCACCGTTTTCGTATTGATATGTGTGACTGTAATAGACGCCTATTTACCTCTGCCCGTAACGAGTGTAAGCGTATCCTCGACGATGCCAAGTCACTATTTGTTGCTCAGATGAAGGAACGTATTGCATCCCGCAAATTTGGCACCAAAGATTATTGGCGCCTTTGCAAGAGCGTTCTGTACAATAACAAACCCTCCATTCCTCCCCTGTTCAATCAGTTTGAGTTTCTGACCACCTCTGCCGACAAGGCTGAATGCTTTGCTCGAAAGTTTTCTTCCAATTCAACGCTAGACTCTTCCGGGGTACCAATGCCCAATTTCCCTACCAGAACCGAGGCTCTTATGAACGGATTGCACATATCCGCGTCGTTGGTATTGGGCATTATTTCTAACTTAGATCCCCACAAGGCTACTGGTGGTGACGGGATACCAGCCATTGTCCTGAAGAAATGCGCGCCTGAACTGGCGCCTGCTCTCTCTAAATCATACAACCTCTGCCTCAAGGAGTCTTGTTTTCCTGACTGCTGGAAGTCCTCAACCATTGTTCCTGTCTTTAAGAACTCTGGTGACCCCCCCGACCCTTCCAATTACCGTCCTATCAGTCTCCTACTCCTCTTCGGCAAAGTCTCCGAGGCCATTATCAACACCGAAGTGATTAATCATCTGATATCCCATGATCTGCTCTCAGACAAGCAGTATGGTTTCCGCTTTGCCCGATCTACGGCCGATGTGCTTACCGCCATCACTGAATTTATCTACCAAGCTATTCATAATAACGGTGAAACTCGTGCCGTGGCCCTAGACATCTCCAAAGCGTTTGATAGAGTTTGGCATGCCGGCCTTCTTCGCAGGCTCTAGGGTTATGGTATCACAGGTCGCTTGTTTGACCTAATACAATCATTCCTGTCAAACCGGGATTTGAAGGTTGTTCTTAGTGGATTCATCTCCAAATCCTATCCCGCTAACGCAAGTGTTCCTCAAGGCTCCATCCTAGGCCCTACTCTGTTCCTCATATTTATAAACGACCTTCCTGACGCCATAGACTCCCAAGTCGGAATCTATGCTGACGACACCACAATTTACTCCTGCCTCAAACACAAATCTAGTGATGCTGACAAAGTTAACCTGGCAGTTCGAATAGAAAAGGACCTCCAATCGGTTGTGAACTGGGGCGAGAAATGGATGGTTAACTTTAATGCCTCTAAAACAAAACTGCTCTCTATTAACCACCACAAGGATCCATCCCTGCATCCCATTAGAATGTCTGAAGACCAACTTCTCGAGAGCTCCTCTCTGCGGCTGCTCGGTCTCACGCTGTCCGCTGATCTGAGATGGAACAAATACATCGAGTCAGTTGCATCATCCACCACAAGGAAAGTTGGTTCCCTGTGCCGAGCCAGGAAATTTTTCTCCCCGGAATCGATCCTCCAAGTCTATAAATCGACCATTCGCCCTTGCATGGAGTATTGCTGCCATATATCGTCTGGAGCCCCTGCTGTTTGCCTCAGAGTTCTTGATAAGATCAAGAAACGGATATGCAATGTGATTGGCCCTGATCTGTCATCTCGTCTGCAGTCGCTCTCTCACAGACGCGACGTTGCCTCGCTCTGTCTTTTTTACAAATACTTTCACGGTAATTGCTCCGATGAGCTGCATTCGCTTGTCCCTAGGCCTCATGAATTTAAACGTCCTACGAGGCTAGCATACCGATCCCGCCCCTTTACCGTTGAAACTGTTAGATGTAGACGTCTCTTCTACTCCAATAGCTTCATGCCTCGCACATCTCGCTTGTGGAACTCCCTTCCCTATTCCTGTTTCCCTGACAAATACTATCACCAAATATTTAAGTGTAACGTCAATCGACATCTCCAGTTGCCTTGATCTATCCACTTCCCTTCTCCACATCCTTTCACCTTTCATTCTTATCCGCTCTCGCTCCAAATCTTCTGTAACCACCTTGCCTTGATCGATCCACTGTCTTTCTCTTTTTCCTCATCCTCTCCTTTACCACTCCTATCTGCTCTTCCTCCAACCCTTCTGTAACCCCTTGCGTGCTAGTGGCTTCCAGCCTTGCTTGGGGTGATAAGCTTAAATAAAATTTTAAAAAAATTAAAAAATGTATTTCCGGATTCAACGAAACTTCAGACCCAGAAACATTAGCCATGAGTTCTTGCATACTTACTAAAAAAATTCCTCTTAAGCATATGTGGATAAAAATAATGCACATTTCAATTACCACACCACTGATACATTTATGAACCTCTTGTTCCTCTTCTTCTTCTTCTTCTTCTTCTTCTTATTATTATTATTATTATTAGTAGTAGTAGTAGTAGTAGTAGTAGTATTAGTAGTAGTATCTTCTTATCTTCTTATTATCTTCTTCCTCCTCCTCTTCTTCTTCTTCTTCTTCTTCTTCTTCTTCTTCTTCACAACTTCCTCCTCCCTTTCTATCTCACCGAACGTCATGCATTTGTTTATTTATTTTTTTAAAATAATATAGTGTTCATTAGATTTTTTCATCAAGACTTCTTACATGTAATTTATCAGATACATTTTCTATCGTGCAACCTTTATAATTGTTGTAGCTTACCTACGGACCATAATTGATATGTCCCCATTCACATAAATACAATAGTAAATACTGTATGTTGTTCTGCAGTTAGAGATTCATTATGGATTTCACTTGACTCGCCTCTAGCAGTTGAATACTTCTACGCACCGTTGGCGAATCTTATATGTGTTGTTCTTGTTCTAAGTATTATCGTTCATTACCAACCTTCGTCTGATTATTCTATTCAGGAACCTTCCTTAGGTTGCAACAATAATACAGAAAAATACTTGTTGAAAACAATATACTACGCCAAATAATAAACAAAAACTTCAAATTCTCGAGGCCATCTATATAAAAAAAAATCAACCAACCAACACTCAACAAGATTTATTACGAGTGTACCAGCCATATGTTGAAGTATTAAACTAACATTTAATGGCATTTCTCATGTCTAACAATTTCTAGATAGCTGCCTTATATTGGAACGCTTGTTTTGCAAAAAAATACCTTAGCTACAACGGATAAATTTAAATATTTATAACATAGTTGCGTTCGCAATGAAATGCAGATTTCATCACAGTTACAATAAGCTTCTCTTTGTAAATCACCTCTGAGAATGATCTCTGGGGAGATCGAAAGTACTTGGGTAGGAAAAAACTACGGCGCTTTCCTTGACGAATGTCATCTTAACAACAATAAACTGATAGGCAAAACTGGACAGGACCATCATGAAAAATAAATGTTACTGATTAGACAATTGGATAAGATCAGTATGAAAATAAGTAGACACAATATGTCTATAGTATTTTGTTATATATATACAAATTTTCCGAAACAAAAAAATCATCTCATGTGACGAGCGCTGTCTCTGAGCGGCGAACACGCAAGCCGGTGACAACGTGACGCGTCAAACCGGGGGTATCGGCAGGAGAGTATCAGTTGCGGTATAGCTTTCGCTATAAGCCCTGATAAAAACAGTAGGTAGCCGGAGTAAGAACATTTACAATGAAAATGCCATGTCTCACTTGAGAAATATTTTAGAGCGTAGACAAAATTCATTGAACATTTGTTTTAGTGAGAGAGGGCTCGTGAGTCACAAGCAGAGAGGTGCTGAGAGAAAGAAAAGAGTTAAGAGAATAACACCCCAGAACAACAGTCAGACGATTTTTTTTGATTTTTTTTTTTTTTTATGGAATGGGACTCCCCTTCCAAACAATAACATCTCACCCCTTCACGTTCCTCAACAACTCTCTCTTACGCCATCAACTCTCCGCTGCACAGGTATGGTAAAATTAAATTATATTTTCGTCTGTATTTTATCATTTAAATATTGTGTTTATTTTTTCTGTACTAAATTTAACGATTTTCATTGGTTTTGCGTAGGAACTTATACAAAAATTTAAATAAGCTATTATCTGGTGTCTAGGAAGAGATTAATCCATTTCACATTGATTCCTAAGGAGAAAATAGTTTCAGTTTACGAACATTTCGGGTCACACATACATACATACATACATACATATATATATATATATATATATATATATATATATATATATATATATATATATTTATATATATATATATATATACATATATATATATATATATATATATATATATATATATATATATATATATATATATATATATATATATTTCTGACAATAGCTCAATTAGATCTCATTTAAATATTCATGGTGACCTACCGGACACTATTCGGAATATACTTGTCGGCTGTATGCGTATGCATGTGAGTGGTTCGACCACTGTATTTGGCCATTATGTGTGCATGCTGTGTGTTTTTGTGTGTGGCATTATGATCTATTTACTGCTGGCTTAAGTTTCTTTATGGACTTCCTTTCTTGCATTTGTAGTTTAGAGTACTTGTCTGTTTGATATATTGGCATGATTCTAAATTCACCCTGGTGAGGTTTATAGATGAGCTGTGATACAATGAGTTTTCTATTGTCTGGTAATTTGTTAAACTTTTAATTCTGCAATCAACGCTATCACTTGATAAGACGCTAGGAGTGTTCAAACAAAATGGCTTTGTTTGTAGGGATGTTATAACATATTTATGTTATAATTTTTGAATAAATACTATTTGCTCTAATCTGTACTGAGCACTCTTAAGAATAGTGGTTTTGATTTTTGGAATTTCATTTCGTCTACACCACCCCTACAGATGAAAAATTTAAAGGGTGGAGATGGAAGCCAACACTCAGAGGAGACAGACTGTTTCATGCTAAATACAGTCGCCATGTGCGTTGGATTTTTGCTTGATTATTTTTATATACAGTTAAGTAAATCATTGTGGGTAGTCTATTGTATCATTCCAAAGGTTATAATGGGCGTTAGAGTTTCTGGTTATTCTAGAGAATACTGAGTGTAAATGATTGTGGATCGGAATTAATTTTTTTTTTTTCGTGCGGGTGGAGAGGAGGGCTGTTAACTTTTTATTTATTTATTTATTTATTACTGATATTTTGTTGTTGGTATAAATATATTTTAATCGTGTTCCATAATTTTCACCCCTCACATTTTTTTTGTTGATGTGCGAATTGTCCATTTCTTTGCTCTCGACAAAAACGACTTAATTCCGGCAAATAGTAATTGTTTTATATATATATATATATATATATATATATATATATATATATATATGTAATTATCGGACTGAGTTTATTTCATTATATATATATGCACATTCTGAAATGGACAAAGTCCGACAATTATTTTTAGACATTTTTTATGTCTATACGTTCTTTTTATAGATAGAAATATTTAAGTAAATGCTCTGTTTATAATAAACAGTACGTCCGAAAAAATTTCATAGAAAATATGCGTCCTCCGATAGGGATCGAACCTGTGTACTATACGGAGCCATCATATAGCCTGACATCCGTTTAACGATTGAACCACAGAGGAGCTTTCGGTTAGCAACACAAGTTGATGTCAGTCCCAGAACAGCTGCCAGGTATCTTCACAAGCTGGGCTACTCCGTCCAGCCAATATCAAACGAGGAAAGGATTGAGCTCATGAGATGGTGGAGAGACCTGTGACATTTTGGACCACTGTCATTTTCTCTGATGAGTCAAGATTCGCATTATTTTCCGACAGTGGAAGAGTATGGAGACTCTGTAGTCAAGAGTTTTATTTAAAAAGACTGCAGCCAACGGTGGGTCTTTCAGTAATGGTATAGGGTGCAATTTGGAGTGATGGTCGCTCAGAGCTTGTGGAGTGTGAATGAGACATTAATTCAACCAAATATGTTTCTATATTAAAGAAAGGGCTCCTTCCAATATTCTCAAGTAGTAGAATGACCAACGTTGACTCCCTATTTATGGAAGATGGAGCTCCATGTCACACTGCTCAAGCAACGCAACATTGGTTGAGACAAAATGGGATCAATGAACTTCCATGGCCAAGTCAGTTCCCGGATATTGACCTTATTGAACACCTTTGGGGCATATTAGATCGAAAACTCCGCAAAAAGAACAGGAAGCCATCTTCTAAGCCCGAACTTTTAGGATTATTGCGTGAAACATGGCAAGAAATCCCTCAAGATGATATTCGTGAACTCATCGCTAGCATGCCTAGAAAGGGTCCTTGCATTAAAAAAAGCAAAAGGGATGTCAACCAAGTATTAGTTACTAAATTTATGACCATTTATAATTACTTCATTTGTATAAATTACTTGTTTAATAAATTAAACGGTTTCTGTGAGCGTCTATTCAATTCTGTCATGTTTGTATATATATATATATATATATATATATATATATATATATATATATATATATATATATATATATATATAGTCAAACCTAATGAGGTTTGTATATATATATATATATATATATATATATATATATATTTATATAGTAAAATCTAATGAGGTTTGCTCTACGTTTGTATTGAGCTCTTTAGTTAGTTGTTTACTCGTATCGGGGTTTTTTCTTTGGGCCTTGAACCTGTATCTGTGCGATTATTTTCGACAGACTTTCATGTTCCTGGCTCTTTCTTTTTTAAAACCATTTTTCGCTTCGTGATTGATTTGGCTATTGTTAAATCAAGAATTCGAAGTTTTTTCGACACGAGTATAGTTACCTATATATATATATATATATATATATATATATATATATATATATATATATATATATATATATATATATATATATTTCTTATTACTTAAACTTTATAATACAACTAACCGAATTGCCCGCACTTTGCTGCGTATCACACTCTTTGTGTAAGAGAAGGATGATTGATTTTAAATCACTTCTATAATTTGTGGAGATAAATGTTGAATTTCAATATGTGACCTCCATCTTCTGCCTTTCTCCTTCTATATTTTACATAGAAGTTATTCTCTTGTTCAAATTTAAATCAAAGGGAGAAACATTTACAGTGGAAGGTTTGTTTAAAACCATCTTGATCTGATGCATTTGATATGTATTTGATTCAATACTTATTGAATGAATTGATGACCAGATTTCAATATTGATATGGCAGTCTCTGTGCATGCGTGTGTGCGTGCATGCTTGTGTGTGTGCGTGCATGCGTTCATGTGTGCGTTTGTGCGTATGCGTGCGAGTGTTCGTGTGTGTGCGTGTGTGTGAATTTTATAAGTTCATCCTGTGTGTGTGGATGACAAAAATAACTCACATTTTCTCACAAAACACAGGAAGATTAAAAACAATGTTTGTCGAATATTTTGATCCTATAATGTACCGTAAAATCACAATTAATCCCTTTTATTCCCAGTCGAGAGAAAATATGAAAGACAAATCCATAATGTCACCAGGTTGGGTTTTTTTTTTGGGGGGGGGGGTCTTCATCTGAACAGAAATCCATTTCATATTTGTGATGCCGTAACCTTATAACCTGCGAAATATTTGCCTCTTCCTCGACGGCTTTTTACACTCCGTAATTCACGTTTCAGCTTCGAAACATTATAGGGGGCGCCAACCCGACTAGAAACATTTATGCGAAACCGAGGCTAATCCCTGGGCATGCGCAATACTGGATTGATCGTAAAAGCAAATGTGGTCCATTCCGTTATGGCGTCCGCCGTTTCAAGCGAAGGGGGAGAGATAGAGAAAGAAATAGAAAGAAAGAGAGAAAGAAATAGAAAGAAAGAAAGAAAGAGAGAAAGAGAAAGAGAAAGAGAGAGAAAAATTGAAAGGGAGAAAGAGAGAGAGAAAAACTGAAAGAGTGAAAGAGAGGTATACAAAGAGGGAGAGAGGGAAAAAGAGAGAAAGAGAGAGAGAGAGAAAGAAAGAGAAAGAGAGAGAGAAATTGAAAGGGAGAAAGAGTGAGAGAACAACTGAAAGAGAGAAAGAGAGATATAGAAAGAGGGAGAGAGAGAAAGAGAGAGAAAGAGAGAGAGAAAGAGAGAGAGAGATTATTATACGTAGTTAATACATATACTTTGGACTTGATCTAACTAATCAACATATTTGCAAGCTTTTATCTCGCTCTCCGTCGGATTTACAATGAACATCGATATTAATTTTTCAAATATGCCCCACGTCCTTCTAGCACGTAGATGATCATGGCCCTCTGCAACTTCTTGTCCATTGTGGTTCTTGTCACTGCATAAGTTGGAGAATTGTTTCTATTGTTCCTTCCCACTACTCTCTTGATTTATTGAAGGTTAGTAGCACGGGGAGTGCCATTGTTGTAGTTCAGCTGGCGTGGAAGGCAAACGTCGTCTTGTCTTCTTCAGGGTGTCCTATCACCCTAATTGACTAACGAAAGTAAGTTTTGGCGATATATATATATATATATATATATATATATATATATATATATATATATATATATTCCTTTCCAAATCTCTGTTCCCCTTTCTTTCCTTAAAAACTTAATTCCACCTCTTATTTCTTACATCTTTAATTCTCTTTTTTTGTTCTCCGTATCGTTTGCCTGTAAGATGACCTATTAAAAAGGTCAATGTCTGGTCCTTACTCACCTTACTCACTATTAAGTATTGTAATAATGTTTTTAAAAATAATTCCTATGTCTCACTTCCCTCTCTAATTTCGACCATATCTGTCACACTCTCTCTGTCCCCACTCTCTCTATATCACCTTACATCAACTTAAAACTACACTTCAAAAGTGTACAAAAAATATATGTAAATTTAACTTCATTTTTTCACCCAGGGAAGTGTGGTCTGATGAGCCTGGAAAAAGAAACTCCCTGAGGAAATAAATTATAACCAATGAACCCTTAAGGTTGTCTGTTCTCATTGAATTAATCGCTCTGATTTAACATTGATTTCTCTGGATTTCATCCTCCTTGGCATTATCCATACGGATTACCAAGATTTTCATTACTTATATATATATATATATATATATATATATATATATATATATATATATATATATATATATTATGAAGACTTTATTAGCAATATTAATGTAATTAATGGCGAAATATCTTCGCTAACAGACTTAATATTAGCATTCACTTACTAATACTCCATTTAATGACGATATCCTTATGTATAAAATTGTTGTCAGATGGATCTGGTGTATTTTTAGAGCAGCAAGTACTTTCGAAAACTTCCTGTTCTCATCGTCAGGCCGTAATTTTTTCATTCGAAATAAAACTCCAAGACGAAATAAATGTATTATAAACCGAATTTTTTTTTTAATTTGGTATTTATTAACGGTTATATAATATTGGAACGTGCAAGCCGCAACACTAGAGTTCAAATGTTTAAAAATGCGCAACGCTAGAGTTCAAATGCTTAAAAATTCGCAACGCTAGAGTTCAAATACTTTAAAATTCGCAACTCTAGGGTTCAAATGCTTAAAAATTCGCAACTCTAGAGTTCAAATGTTAAAAAATTCGAAACGATAGAGTTCGAATTCTTAAAAATGCGCAACGCTAGAGTTCAAATGCTTAAAAATTCGCAACGCTAGAGTTCAAATGTTCAAAAATTCGCATAGAGTTCGAATTCTTAAAAATTCGCAACGCTAGAGTTCAAATGTTCAAAAATTCGCATAGAGTTCGAATTCTTAAAAATTCGCAACGCTAGAGTTCAAATGCTTAAAAATTCGCAACGCTAGAGTTTAAATGTTCAAAAATTCACAACGACAGTTCGAATTCTTAAAAGTTCGCAACGCTAGAGTTCGAATGTTCAAAAATCACAACGCTAGAGTTCAAATGCTTCAAAATTCGCAACGCTAGAGTTCAAACACTTAAAAATTCGCAACGCTAGGGTTCAAATGCTTAAAAATTCGCAACGCTAGAGTTCAAATGTTCAAAAATTCGCAACGATAGAGTTCAAATGTTTAAAAATTCGCAACGATAGAGTTCGAATTCTTAAAAATTCGCAACGCTAGAGTTCAAATGCTTAAAAATTCGCAACGCTAGAGTTCAAATAATTAAAACTCTAGCGTTGTGACCCTGGGTTTCACTCCCTTTTCAATCGTCAGTAAAGTATGTTATCTTCCGATTCTTCTGAACCATTAACAGTTCTGCTAGCAGCACACTCCTATTACACTATAGTCTATATGGAAACGGGATTCTTGTTAAACATGGGACACAAACGAAGTTATCGGCTTAAGACACTTTCCAACCTCCACATAGCTTGACTATGCTTTCTCTATAAATACTTTCATGCTAATTATTCTGATGAACTTTCTTCTCTGGTACCTGGACTTTACGAATTTAAGCGCAATACTAGATTGGCGGAAAGGTCTCATCATTTTACAGTTGGAATGGCTAGATGTAACCGTAAGTTCTAGGCTAACAGTTTCTTCTATCGCACTACAGAAATTTAAAATCAATGCCAATCGTTATCTTCTCTCTTCTTAATTCTTGTTCTTTTGTTTTTCTCTTTCCTTAATAGTATTTTTATATTCAGCAACACCTTACGTCTTCGTAGCTTTATTGCATTGGTTGAGGCGAAATGACAAAGAAATATGTTAATGCTTTTGTAGGTTTATTCAAATTTCTATTTACTTTTATTAAATATGAATTAATTATTAAATATAATTATCCTTATTTGCGTTTCGATTTATGTTTTTTTATGGTGAAACTGTAGGCGCTCTGTCAGTCACACACTTTCTGCGTATCATTATTTGAATTGGTTGATTCGTTTATTGATTCCTTTTTTACGGCTTATCAACCCTTTGCATGTTATTTAAGACCAGAAAATATCTTTAGATTCTGAGATTTTTTTAAAAATAATAGTGATTTAACGATACCAGTCTTACTAATTGATCCATGGTTGAGAGGAAGAGGCAGAAACCTAACTAATCAGACAATTAATTAATTAACTGATTTGCTATATTTTTTTTACGGATTATCAACATTATATTCATCTACGAGAAAATTTGACAGTAAAGCCCTAAGACGCAGGGGGGTTGCTGAGCGTAAGAGAATATGAAAAAGTAGAAAATGATCGATACTATTGATAATTTAATTCTGTTTCTAGCAGATTTTTCGTGTCACTTTCTAGAAGTCTTTTCGTGTCCGTTTCTAACAGTCATTGAGTGTCCGTTTCTAGCAGTCTTTCCGTGTCTGTTCCTAGCAGTTTTTTTGTGTCCGTTTCTTGCAGTCCGTTTCTAGAAATCTTTTCGGTATCCGTTTCTCTTCGTGTCCGTTTCTAACAGCCTTTTCGTGTCCGTTTCTACAGTCTTTTCGAGTCTATTTCTGGTACTCTTTTCGTGTCTATCTCTAGCAGCCTTTTTGTGTCTGTTTCTAGAAGTCTTTTCGTGTCAGTTTCTAGCAGTCTTTTTGTATGTTTCTAGAAGTCTTTTCGTATCCGT
>OZ038518.1:1235000-1250000 GCA_964036315.1 Acanthosepion esculentum | reverse complement strand
TATCGAGAGAGGGAGATAGAGAGAGATAATACGTGGACAGACTGAAATAGAACAGAATGATGTAGACAGATACAGATAGATAGATAGATAGATAGATAGAAAAGAAAAGAAACTAGATAGATAGATAGATAGATAGATAGATAGATAGATACGAACAGAATTATATAGATGGATATGAACAAAATGTGATATATATATAAGTATATAGACATAGATAGATAGATAGATAGATAGATAGATAGATAGATGTGGCTAGACTAAGATAGATAGATAGATAGATAGATAGATAGATAGATAGATAGATAGATATGGATTATATATATATATATATATATATATATATATATATAGAGAGAGAGAGAGAGAGAGAGAGAGATAATACGTGGACAGACTGAAATAAACACGGACAGAATGATGTTGACAGATGCAGATAGATAGATAGATAGATAGATAGATAGATAGATAGATAGATAGATAGATAGATAGATAGATATGAACAGACTGGGAGATAGATAGATAGATAGATAGATAGATAGATAGATAGATAGATAGATAGATAGATAGATAGATAGATATGAACAGACTGGGAGATAGATAGATAGATAGATAGATAGATAGATAGATAGATAGATAGATATGAACAGACTGGGAGATAGATAGATAGATAGATAGATAGATAGATAGATAGATAGATAGATAGATAGATAGATAGATAGATATTGGTACTGAAACTGATACAGAAATACACTAAGAAAAGTAAAGTAAAGAAATCTGGGCGAGATTTTTACAGAATAAAACAAAAAAAAATGACAAAAAGAGGAAAAGAAGCAAAAGAAAGAAAACGCGTTCAGTAATAAAGACGGAGGGCAGAAAGAGAGATGGTAGAACAGAAAGAACTTTTCTTTTTATTTTACAATTCTAATAAGGGAAAGAATTGAACGAACGAAACAAAAAAGTCACATTTGGACATCTGTGACTTTGTCAATGAGAAAAGACATTTACACAATTGAAGCAGATTAAGTCTTTGACGTAGAGGCCGGCTTCAAATAAGAACATAAAATTTGGTGAAAAAAAATGAGCAAAAAAAAAAGAAAGAAAGAATCTTGGAATAAGTCAGTGTTGCTCAAATGTATAATAAGCGAACTGCCATTGGTTATTGTCGACATATTCAGCCCCAGGTAAGTGGCCTGGAACATTTCAACGTCAGCACATCGTTCCTAAAATTGAAGAAGTATTTCATCGATTTCTTAATCTTGAACGAAGCAAATGAATTATACTCAAATCTTATACAGGCTCTTTTTCTTCTCTGAGTACCCTTCCTTCAGGATGTGAGCTTTTAAGGCTCTCCACAACGTCCTAACTCCCGTGGCGCTTATCAGCATTTCTAACATTGCCAAGACCCCCCACCCCACCTCTGTTCCGCAATCCATTCACACAATTTCGTCAGGTAAAGAGCGAACTGCATTCGCCTAACAATTTTTGGCCTGTGATCGTAATGTTTTCCAAACCCTACATCCTCATTATGCTGGCATAAATTTTATTCTCAACTCGTACGAGTTCTTCTTCTACTGGGTGTAATAGCAAAAATGTTAAAATTGTGTAACAGGGATAAGTATCGATCTTACATGATGTTTAATATCTAAAGAAAACTACTAAACTAATTGTATTTCTTTTTTACAGGTTTTCAGATAAGACGTTTTGCCATCTTGACATCATTTGTCGTAAGAATCGCCGAAGAACCCTTTGAGTTATTCAGCTAGAAAGAGAACAGTTTTAGATCATTTTGTGTCAGCCCAATGGCTTCTCAACTGAGCAATGGTGAGAGGAAAAAGATCATTCAGACATTCAGTAAAGATACCAAAATTCATACTCTGGCTTCCATCTTCAAAGTCCATTCAAAAGTCTTCAAGAAAATAGTGAAATATTTTTTTAAAAAAAGGAACAGTAGAGAGGAAACTGGATCTGGAAGTCACAACAGAAACAGGGACCCACATTTCAAATTAGAGCTAAAGAGACCAATTGGAAAAAAATTGAAGTCAAATCATAAGATGTTTAGAACGTAAGAGGAGATTTTCAGCTATTAAAGTCCAAAGAGCAGTAAAAAAAAAGATTTGAAAATGAGATCATACGTGAAACTTGTGAGGCACCTTGTTACTCCAGGTCAGAAAGATCGTAAGAGAGAGAGAGAGAGAGAGAGAGATGATCATCTTGAGTATCTTGAGTAAGTTGTGAAATGACACTGGAATAATATATATATATATATATATATATATATATATATATATATATATATATATATATATATATATATATATATATATATATATATATATATATATATATACTCACTCGACTCTTCTGTTACTAGGATACCGACAGCCCGACAATACATGAGATTTGATTAAAGTGGTGAAGGTTTCGTGCAGGACCATCCACACTTTTTGAAGGGTCGAATACAGAGACATGGTGCACTAAGTGCCACAGAGTTGAATACAGAGTTGTCCTTCTTCTACACCAGTTGCCATCAAAGGCTATAGAACCAAGTCTGTCCTGCTATTTACCCATAACTGGAAGGAGAAGAGGATTCACACCTTTCCCCAGGGTATTAGCACGTAAGTGAATGTAGCGCCTTGGATTGAGGAATCGGAGAGCCGGGTTCGAATTACAGTCGATTCCATTACATTCACTTACGTGCTAATATATGTATATATATATATATGTCCATGAATTTTATTCACATTCAAAAATATCACACTAGTCCACGATATGCCGTGTGATGATTAAGTTTTCCAAGCCCTCATTCCCTATTATCTGTCCAAGAATTTTATTCACATTCAAAAATATCACTCTAGTCCTCGATATGCCGTGTGATGATTAAGTTTTACTTGCCCTCCTTCCCTATTATCCGTCCAAGAATTTTATTCACATAAACGTGGGCGATATAAGGCTTTCTACAACTTCCTATCTCTCCTTAAAAGCTTTGCCAAGTCTCTCGCCTCCTTTTCGGCAACCAGTTAAATCATATCTCTCTTTCTCGCGATATGCCCGGTGTTGGTTAAGTTTTCCAAACCCTTCTTCATCATTAAGTCTCCTTGAATTTTAATCTTGAATCAATTCTTCTTTTATATACCGCATCCCTTCAGAACATGGACGATATAAGGCTCTCCAAGACTTCCTATCTCCTCTGAACCCTCGTTGTATTTTAAACATTTGCCAAGTCTCTCGCCTAATGTTTCAGCAATCAGACCAAACATATCTGTCTAGCCAGCGATATGCCCTGTGATGGTTCCGTTTTCTAAGCCTCCCTATATCATTATGTGTCTAATTTATTTTCAGCTCGTGTCAGAACGTGGGCCTTCTAAGGCTTTACACAACTTGCTATCTCTTCTTGCCACTCGCATTATTTTAAAACTTTGACAAATCTCTCGCCTACTTTTCAGCAATCAGATCAAACATAACTCTCTAGCCCGCGATATAATGGTTAAGTCATTAAAAGTCCAAGGATGTTATTCGCATTCAAGCATGTCTATCTCACTAGCCCTCAATATAAGAAAATGCCCATTTATATATAAATTACGACTTCCCTCAAGAGACGCCTCCGAGGACGCTGTCACAAACATTTCAGTCCATGGTCAATCTTTATCTATCAGTCACATACTCATAAACGTCAGTTTATACGTCCTCTGCATGAATCCATATCACACATCTCACCCTCTACCTTGAATGGCTCTTAGGCCTTGAAAAGAAACGAAGCACGCTGTATATTATGGAAAGATTGTTAATGTTTCTATCTCAATTATCACTATATTATTATATATGATAATGATATGCTTACCTCAACGTCCAGTGGCCAATATATATATATATATATATATATATATATATATATATATATAGCATAATGAGAAGCCATCCACCTCGCCTCACCTGTGATAGCCATAACATAATCTACTATTTATTCTGCACAATATATCCCAATAGTGGATATATTGGCGAATCTGGAATTAGATTTAGATTTCGTTTCAACAATCATAAACTATCCATACGTCAAAACAATCATTATTCCCCCATAGCTGAACACTTTAATCAATCAAGACTCTCATTAGACAACTGTAAATGTTTATTGATAGATTCCGAATTTTGTTCCACATACACACGCAGAAAAAAAGAGAAATACTGGATTTTAAAATTAGACACATATTAACTAGGGTTAAACAAAGACTTGGGAATTTTAAATCTGCATAAATATTTCAATAGTTAAAAAGAATTTCTTTAGATATAGTTAAAAAAAACTTTTTAAACAACATCTATTATTATTATCGTTAGATTTACGTTAGAAATATTCAAACACAGTTGCATTCCACGTCACGTGACGTCCGCGTCTCGCGACGGACGCTACTTCAAAACAAACTTCTGAATACAGTTATTTATTTAATTTCTGGCGAAAGATCGGGGCAGATCTGAAATATCAAATATACATATATATAAAAATATAAATAAATACTTTCACAAAAAAACATTCGATTTTTTCTCCATATTATATATATATACATATATATATATATATGTGTGTGTGTGTGTGTGTGTGTGTGTGTGTGTGTGTCTGTGTGTGTGTCTGTGTGGTCTGTGTGTTTGTGAATATAAAATTGAACATTGAAGTCAAAACCCAGAGGCGACAGACTATTTCATGCTAAACGCGATATCAGGTCTGATGACTGTGTTTAGCATGGTTAAATTTATAATAAATGTTTATCGTTAATATTTAATAAATATTTTTCGTACTCATTATGTTGGTACACGTTCGTTTTTTCTTCTTTTATCAACTTATCTATTTTATATATTATAAGAAGCACACGTGAACCTTTTTTTAAAATTATTTTAACTATATAATAATAATAATAATAATAATAATAATAATAATAATAATAATAATAATGGACTCTCCCGTCGGTTTCCACGTATCTGACAGCTTAGTTGATTCAGTCATGAAATTTCGTGCCATAATCTTAAGTGGCATTTAAGACCCGCTAGTGATTTACAAAGGAGGCCGCATCCAGAGCAAGTGTGAGGATTGAGATCACTGTTGGATGCACTGACGTTTTAGATCTTGCTCTCGCTTCTTGAATATGATTCAGTCAAGCAGATTGAAATTTGCTGAATCCACTAAAAACGTTGATCTCCATTCTACCCGCTCCAAGGCTACGTGCTCAAGGGTGTTATATGGTATATTGTCTGTTGACAAGTTGCTTTTCAGCTTATCTTTGTATCTAGCCATGTGCGTCCTACATTTCTATAGCCCTGATCTAACTTGCTGTACATTAGGATCTTGGGTATCCTGTCGTCAGACATTCTCAGGTCATGACCAGTCCACCGTAACTGAGACTGTATGAGAAAAGTTTCGATTCCTCCAATATTACACCTGTTAAACAGGTCTACGTTAGATGTCCTATCTTGAAGGTTAACTCCACAGATTGCACGTAGACAGCTTTTATGGAAAACATCGAGCTGGCGTATATGGTACCTGTATGGAGTCGACGACTCTGAGCCATACAAAGAGAATGGCAAGTACAACAGCTCTCTAAACCCGAATTTTAGTATCCAGTGGAATACCTCGTTTGTCGAAAGCACTGGTAGCCTTGGTAATCTGATGCATGATTTCATCATCTAAAGTTCCACTGTAATTGACTTTGCTACCAAGATAGGTGAAAGACTTTACATAGTTCAGGGTTCTACTTTCAATGGTCTCTCTGGAAATTTGCAGCCTTGTGGTTTTTGTTTCTCACCACGCAATTGCTTCGGAGTAGGACAAGGTTGGTGCACAACTTCATTTTTCTTTATTCTAAGGGTAAGACCAAATGCTTTAGATGCAGCAGAGAAACGATTTATTAGATATTGGGCCTCCTCAAAGGATGTCACTACAAGAGCCGCATCATCAGCAAACAACAAATCACGAATAATTTGCGTACGAAGGTGGGTCTTGGCTTTGAAGCGCTGATGGTTGAAGAGACCACCAGTTGTTCGAAACTAAAACTTGACGCCACTCTCTGTGTCTGCAAATGCATATTTCAGCATCACAGAGAAGAAAAGGGCAAAAAGGACAGGGACCATGACACAACCTTGCTTGGTGCCATTTGTGACATTAAAGGATTCTGACATCATTGTTGACCATGTTCACCATAGTCTATGAATATAGAATCCAGCGCAGTACGTAATCTGTTCAATGAAACAACGTTAAAGATTAACACTCACGAGTCAGACATTCTACTGAATCTGACTATAGCGCCAATACCACCAGCAGCTATTCCGTAATTCTTCAGTCTTCTATATCAAAGGCTGGCAGTGCATATTCTGGAAAAACATGGCCGCCTTTATACACGTCTCATTGAATATTTTGAGCCTTCTGATTGGTTAACCCTTCTGTTGGTGAACTATAAAATGAGTCAGCTCATGTTGACTTGCTCACTATTACACCAGGGTACCCCAAAACTCCAACAAGCATACCACCAGACACGATATTAGCTTTCATTCTTTCATGAAAGGAGATGATGATCTTTAGCATGTTTTTAGGGATGCCGAGTTTCCTCAAGTCTTGCCAAAGAACCTCTCGATTCACAGTGTCAAAGGCCTTCGTCAAGTCGACAAACACTATGTACAACTCATGGTTTTTCTCGCCAACCTTCTCTGCAACTTGGCGAAGAGAAAATATCATGTCAATGGTGCCACGACCCGACTGAAATTGCGATTCATGATAGATGTCGTCAACAAGGTGTATAATGGTTCTGTTTAGAATCAGTCTCGCTAGAATTTTGCCTGCAATTTAAACTAGTGATATTTCCCCGATGATTATCACAGAAACACCTGGAACCCTTGTTTTTGTAGAGATGTTTGCCAGAGGCGTCTTTATAATTCTGCCTTCCATATCTCCACGAAAAGGAGATGTAACTTTTTTACCAATTTTTGGCCACCATGCTTATACACTTCGGGTGGAATAGGATCCTTAGAAGAATGAGATTTTCCAGATGAGATTTGCTTGATGGTGTCAATTAGCTCTTGATAAGTCGGTTCAAAAGACAACTCCGGAATTTCAGGATTTTTCTCAATTGATGTGATGGCTTCCTCATCAGTAACCGAAGTGTTGTTTAACACAGTTTCGAAATGCTCTTCCCAGCGATTTAAAATGTCTGACTTATCCGTCAAGAGAGTTTCACCATCTGCTGTGGGGATAGGAGCAACACCACTTTTCTGAGGACAGAAAATGCTCTTGAGACCAGCATAGAAAGCCTTTAGATTCTTTCTATCTGAAGATTCTTGGAGTTCAGTGGCCTTTTCAGACCACAAACGCCCTTTCATGGCTGTGAGAGCTCGTTGAACCTGACCTTTGCACTTCCTCAATCCTTGCTTTATGAGAAGAGTGTAATTGATCTATAAGCTCCTGAACTTCTGTATTATTGCCATCAAACCTGTCTTCATGTTTACGATATGGCAGACAGAGAACCTCCAAGGATATAGTTTACGTTGCATCACGCAGAGCCTTCCAAGATGATTCGATATCATTTGTAGTATTTACAGAATCAAGTGTAGCATCAAGTTTGTCAGAGAGCTCAATTTTCGTTTCAGTCGATTTAAGAGGCAGTACGTTAATGCGCTTGGGCACTGTAGATTTTATAATCCTTCGCTTTTGTAGATGCAGTGTAGATTTACTTCTAAGTATAGCGTGATCTGATAGATAGCATGTTGTGTGGAATGAACGCGTTAACGTAAAATCTTTTATGTCCCGTCTTTTGGTGATGACGCAGTCGATCAGATGCCAGTCTTTCGAACGACGATGCATCCACGTGGTCTTACGACAGTTGGGTTGCTGGTAGAAGGTATCAGTGATACTAAGGTCAAATTCCTTGCAGATAGTGTGAAGGCGTATTCCATTAGAATTCACATGACCAATACCATGGCGACCTAAAACGCCCTTCCAAGAATGATAATCATTGCCAACACAGCATTGAAATCACCTGTAAGGACTAATTTATCCTTATGCTGGACTTTGCAGATGACATCCCGAAGAAGATTGTAAAAATCGTCTTTTTCTTCATCTGAACAACCTAAGGTTGGCCCGTAGCAGCTAACCATCGTCTCACAGCTGTTGCACTCCAGATTGAGGGTTAATTCCATTATGCGATCAGATACACATTTAGGTAAGGAAGGCAGTGAGCTAGCAAGGTCTAACTTGATGGCAATGCCAACACCAGAGTGGCGTGGCTCTTTCTCAGTCTTACCAGCCCATAAAGAGAATTACCAGCCAGATGTGTTTAACTAGTGGCCGCTATGTCGATGTTATATTTATTTAACTCGAGAGAAACAGGAGCTGTTTTACGCACTGGTACTGAATCATTGTCTTGAAGAGTGCGAACATTCCAAGATATAAAATGGAAATTCTTCTTATATTTATTCTGATATTCCTTGCTGCTTCGACTGCTTCATTGGATAACTAGACAGCTGAAACGGGCTGCCAAGTCACTGTATGAGCAAGCAATGTTTAGAGCTCCTTTATTGCCCCCACCACATAATATGGAAAAGCATTGCAATCTTAAATAGAACTGTTTTGTCACCGATGGAGGACACGGACATCACAATTGCTCATGGGTTTGTGAAAAACGGCCATCACCCATCGGTCTGCCACTGTGTAGAGCTCCAGCTAGAGCCTTCCAGTAATATCCTTTACCTGACTCCGTCGCCTTCACTCTCTCGCCAGTGGACCTCGCAAGTGAATCTGTGTGGATAAGAATGAATCAAGGTAAACCGCTAAGAAACGCACACCAGTGATTTGATTAAAGTGGTGAAGGCTTGTGCAGAACCATCCACACTTTTCGGAACTAATGATACACTCAGTCGGTGCAAATAAATGCCACAGAAGAAGCAGGCAATAGACATCAGGCTTTTCGTGTAAGAGTTTTCCATCTCCGAGACCAGTTGTGTTCTATAACACTAAAGAGCTTGGTCAGCCCTGGTAGACACTATTTGCAAATAGCTGGGACCCTAACAGGTGCTACCACCCCGAGTCAGGATGGACCTGGGAATAAAAGCAATTAAAAGGTGGTTCTACGCTCCTCAAATCCTCCAATCTCCTGATGAGAAGACTTGCTGCCGGATGTAGTTTACCGTTATACCCAAGACATTAGCTATATATATATATATATATATATATATATATATATATATATATATATATATATATATATATAATTTAATTAGAAAACAGACAACCATAAGATTCCATTGATTATATATTATTTCCCCAGGTAGGTGTTTTTTCTTGGCTCATCATATCACATTTCCAAGGGTAAAAGAATGTTTTTTTAATTTACGTATTATTTTTATACACTTTTGAGGGGTAGTTTTCAGTTGATTTAAGGTCATAGATAGACGGGGAGGAGGAGTATGAAAGATATGGCTGAAATTAGAGAGGTAACGGAGAGATAGGAATAAATATAAATCTATTTTTATTAAGTTACTTAAGATACTTATATATAAATCGTTTCACCCCAAGCTAAGTAATAATGCCTCTAGAACGCGGGGGGGTCTTACAGGGAGTGAAAGTGAAATTAGAATGAGAAGACTGAAAATGGGGAGGATTGAGGAGAGGACAAAAAGGGACATGTTTAAGAAGATGGGTGATGGCGACTGACGTTGAATTTAGGTTGTCGAAGATTGTAGTTATCCGGGAAGCAAGAAATCGGAATGGAGTTCCACGGTCGGGAAGTGCGAGAAAAGAAACTGTTTTTGTTTTTTTTTAGTAAAAGTCGCGGTTGCATCTAGCAACCGTAAAACAGTGAGACCTCGGTGACAATCATGTTAGCACGTTTAAGTCGGAAGGAAGTCAGATGACATCGATGAGAAAGTGAATGAAGTGGAGATGTCCGGTCAGGACCGATAACATTACAGACAAGTCTTTGGAATTAGTGAAGAATCTCGAGATAGAGCATCGGGCATGATATCAGAACAGTATCCAATGCATGGACGCATGGTAGATTTAGAAATGTGCAGGATGGATTCTGCCCAGATTTGGCAAACGGCTGTGGGAGTGCTCGCATCTCATCGAAAACACTAGAAATACAGACTTATTTCATCACTGGTTAAGGAAAAATTCAGTTTATCTAGATGTTCAATTGTCTAGTTGATACGTGATCAGAACGAGTATCCTGGGTATGGCGATAAACTACATCCGGCAACAAGGTGTCCGATCGGGTGATTGGTGGTTTTGCGGAGAGTGTAAACACAACTTAATTGCTGTTTTTCCCAGGGATACACTGACTCGGGGTGGTACCACGTGTTAGGGCCCCAGCTGTGGGAAAAAATGAAGCTAAAACAAAAACGAAACATTGAAAGCATAAAAATACATTTTTATAGTAAAAATACTAGCAATACCTTTTATATAAAAAATTACCAGTAATACATTTTAAAACAAAATGTCAAGTAACATATTTTATAGTAGAATTACCAACAATACATTTGAAATCTAAATGACCAACACATTTTACCAGTATCTGAATACATAAAATTGCGTTCAAAATATATTTAGTTGAAGCCATAAAACTGTATCCAAATATTTAGATTTCTTCATTAAATAACCCATAGAGGTGTTGATATGCTGCCAATTCAAATAGATCTGCCAATGAGTAATAGAAAATCTCCCAAGGCTTAGAATAATAATAAAACAAGTTCAAAATAGAGTTTCAAATGAGTGCAGAAATACAAGTAAAACACAATACACTGACTGAAGCTTCAAAATATTTAAAAAAGAAAGCAAAAGCAAATGCAACCGACTAGATACAGAAACGATGACAAGATAAACCGCTTCATGACCAATCATCTGCCCGTATCAAACAAGCTGATCTGGACAAACCCCGTACCCATCAGTGGCTACGTATTGCAGGGTTAAAAGCTGAAAACGAAGGTTTCGTCTTTGCTGCACAGGACCAATGCTTGTTAACTAGAAATTCTCAAGCACTCATACTAAAATATTGTGCTAGCCCAAGATTCAGATTATGTGCTAAATATCCAGAAACAATTGATCATCTTGTACCAGGTTGCACGATATTGGCACCCACTGAATATAAAACCCGGCATGACAGAGTGGGCCAATATCTGCCCTGGCAAATATGCAAATTCTACGGGAAGGAAACTGAAAGAAACTGGTATGAACACCACCCAGCCCCGGTTACGGAGATAGGACCTGTTCCAATGATATGAGACTGCACAATACACAAAGACAGAACAATCAAAGCTAACCGCCCACACATTGTTATTAGAGACCGCAAACAAAAAACGTGCCTCCTTATTGATATGGCAGTCCATGCAGACTGCAATGCATCTTTGAAGATCTTCAAAAAGCTATCAAAATAGCATTGAAATCGAAATTTCAAAAATGTGGCACATGGGAACATCAACAATCCCTGTTGTAGTTAGAGCCGTAGGATTGATTGGAAAAGATTCCAGTAGACACATTGAAGCCAATACCAGAAAGAAATACAAAAAAATGTTCTCACGAATACAGCCCACACCTTACGAAGGGCTTTATTTATGTAAAATAAGTGTGTGTTTAAATTGGTCAGTGGAAAATGCCATGATGTCATTTCTAACCTTAGGTCTCTAAGAAAGAAAGAAATGTGTACTGTTATGGGACCTAAATGGACTCGTCCTATTACTATATATACGGAGAGATTATGTCTCTCAGGAGAGCTGTCCACCGTTGACGGCCTTGCTGCGACTTGTTCCAGCAAGTCGGTCGAACTCTCTGCCTCTGAGCAGACAAGAACACGGACGAGGCTCCGCCGAAGGGCAGAGTATCGTTCGGGGAGGTTGAGGAACCCGATTCTGTTTTTACAGTTTCTACGGGCATTTTTTTTGCCGAGTCTACAGGCTCTGGAATACCCACGTTAAACTCGGCCTTTTGCCACATCTATCCCTTTTGGGGGGACAGTAAATATTGCTGTCTACAGTTGACAGCAAGACGGTCGAAATCTCTGCCTCTGAGCAGAGAGGAACCTGACTAGGCTCCGTCGAAGGGCAGTCTCTCGTTCGGGGAAGTTGACCAAACCGATTCTGTTTTTACAGTTTCTACGGGCATTTTTGGGGCCGAGCCTACGGGCACGAAATACCCACGTAAAACTCGGCCTTGTGCCACATCTTTCCCTTGGTGGTGGCAAGTAAATATCGCTGTCCACAGTTGACGAGTTGACTACTGTACTTTGCCGTCAGTCGGACGTGCAACACTTTTGTTTAATAATATGTTTTCACTAAATTGCTGAGTTCGAGTTTTCTTTCGGACCAAGTCTGGGTCCACAACATGTACACACCAGAAATTAAAGGAAATAGTATAATAATAATAATAATAATAATAATAATAATAATAATAATAATAATAATAATAATGATGATGATGATGAATTTATGTTGAACCCAAAAGCAGATTCTATGATAAATATCCAGAAACAACTGATAAGCTTGTATCAGTTTGCACGGTATTGGAACCACTGAATATAAAACACAGCACGACAGAGTAGACGAATATCTACACTGAAAGTAAACTGACTGCAAGAGACTGGTATAAACATCACCCAGACCCGGTTATAAAGATAGGATCTGTAATAATTTCATGGCACTTTACATTACATCGAGACAGAACAATCAAAGCTAATCGCCCAGACATCGCAATCAAAGATCACAAGGATGGAATGTGCTTTCTTATTTATATGGGAGTTCCTGCAGATTGCAATGTATCTTTGAAGATTTTCAAAATAAATAAATAAATAAAAATCGAAGGATCTTAATGCGGACAAGTGCGGCACATGAGGACATCAATAATTGCAGTCGTAGATGGAGCCAACGGATTCATTGGAAAAGATTCACATAGACTCATTGAAAGGTTTCTTAGTAGTTCATACCTTAAAGAAATACAACAAAAGTATACACACATGTATAGTACGCATGTTACGAAGAGTTTAATTTCCGTAAAATACATACGATCTCATTTTTTATTTATTTTTTTTTTTAAATAAACAGTGGAAGATGTCATGAAGCCATTTCTGACCTTAGGTCTATGAAACCCAGATAGAAATGTGTATGCAACAGAAATCAATGAATAATAATAATAATAATAATAATAATAATGTTTTTTCTATTGATACGGCAGTTCATACAGACTGAAATGTTTCTTTAAAACTCGCCAATAAACTATAAAAATGCAAGAACCTTGAAATCTAATTCTCAAAAATGTGGCACAGGAGAACATCAACATCTCCAGTTGTAGTTGGGGCCCTCGGATTTGATTGTAAATGATTCTAATAGACACATTCAAGAGATACTTGGCTGCTCATGCCTTAAAGAAATACCAAGAAATATAAACATTGCGCTCACAAGTACAGCCCACACTTTACGAAGGGCTTTATCGATGTAAAATATTTTTTGTTTTTCAGGAATTGCTCAGTGGGAAATGGCAGATGCCATTTCTGACCTTAGGTCTCTGGACGGGACTCGGAAACAAATGAGTACACACCATAACTCAAAGGAAATAATAATAATAATAATAATAATAATAATAATAATAATAATAATAATAATAATAATAATACGAAATACACAGAAAAGAAACGTATTTAATTTATTTTCTGAATTAACGTGTAAACTTTAGATGAGTGGTCGTCAATTATCTTTTACTTTTTCACACAATTGTTCTCATCTTGGATGGTAGAGTTGTTATTATTGACACGACGTTTCGACCAACTAGACTTAGGTCATCATCAGGTGTCCCTTGGTTGGCTTGATATGGGATATCTGTGGATTATCGTGATATTTTGTCTCTGGTACACAGTTATTTTAGTTCCTGGGGAATCGGTGTTTCGCCACGATGTATTGAAGGGATTCCTGATACTCGTGCCTTTAAGAAATACCAAGAATTGCGCTCACAAGTACAGCCCACACGTTACAAAGGGGTTTATCTATGTGAAATACGTGTGTTCTTTTATTTTTCACAATTACTTAGTGGAAAATGTAAGATGCCATTTCTGACTTTAGATCTCAGGACGGGACCCGAAAAAAAATGAGTACACAGTAATAAATCAAAGGAAATAATAATAATAATAATAATAATAATAATAATAATAATAATAATAATAATAATAATAATAATAATAAAATTGAAATCTCAAAATGTGGCACATGGGGACATCAACAATCCCTGTTGTAGTTGAAGCCCTAGGATTGGTTGGAAAAGATTCCAGTAGACTCATTGAAGGGATCCATGGAAGCCCATGCCTTAAAGAAATACAAAAAATTGTTCTTACGAGTACAGCCCACACTTTACGAAGGGCTTTATCGATGTAAAATATTTATGTTGCTTTTTTTTAACTGGTCAGTGGAAAATGTTATGATGTCATTTCTGACCTTAGATCTCTGGGCAGATCCCGGAAAGAAATGTTTACAAACCAGAAATCAAAGGAAATAATAATAATAATAATAATAATAATAATAATAATAATAATAATAATAATAATAATAATAATATAATAATAATAATTATACGAAATACACAGAAAAGAACGTGTTTATTTTATTTTCTGAATTAACGTGTAAACTTTAGATGAGTGCTCGTCAATTATCTTTTACTTTTTCACACAATTGTTCTCATCTTGGATGGTAGAGTTGTTATTATTGACACGACGTTTCGACCAACTTCCCTCAGGTCATCATCAGGTGTTCCCTTGGTTGGCTTGATATGGGATATCTGTGGATTATCAGTTATTATAGATCTTTGCTGAATCGGTGCTTCACTACCGTGTATTGTGATCAAAAGACGAGGAAGGGGTTTGAACCGGGCGATAGGAGAACCTATTTACTCCTATTAAGGAAACAAAAGTAATTAGTTTCCCTGATTTACTTCTTCTTTCCTTCCTTCATTTTTGCTTTTATTCGCCATGTCTTTCTTACCTTTCTTTTCCCCCTGTCAAC
>OZ038518.1:1205000-1230000 GCA_964036315.1 Acanthosepion esculentum | reverse complement strand
CTCACATCGGGCGAAGAAATCAGGCATTGGGCTGAACACCTTTGGTCTTGCTTGCGTTTATTCTTTCTTTCTTTCTTTTTCTACTTTCTTTCTTTCTTTCTTTTAAACATATCTTGTTTTTTTTTTTTACATACTTACTCCTACTTTTTACCCTTCTTTATTTTCTTTTTCCTCTCTTTATTTCTCATTCTTTTCTTCCACCATGGTTTTCTTTTTGCTTCTTCTTTTTTTCTTTCTTCTTTCTTTCTTTCATTCATACATTTCTTTCTTGTTTTTTATTTAATATCCTCTGCTTTTTACACTATTTACATTATTCGGACTATTGTCCTCATCTTTGTCGCCATGTTTATCACAACGTTTCGGCCGTTGTACGCCCCGGCCTTCTTAAGGTGATTGGAATGTCGAACTGAACCCTTTATTTCGCTCACTGGGGTAGACTGCTCTCGTTTCACATGTCATGTCTAATGGATGTCAGTTATCTCCTGTTAATTCCCCTCTCAAAGGTCTCCACCGCCTTAACCAGGTATTGAACTCACACTCTTTGGATCCTGTCACTGGATCTAACTAACGCCTTTATCCACTATGTCCTTGAGGACAGATGGGACAGGGGATAAAGGCGTTCTTTTATTTTAAGATTTTGGACGTTTTCTACGGTGTGTTATTCTTCTATACTTCGTGTCCTTTCAAGCCGCTGGCGAACATGTCTCTCCACAAATTTCTGCCCTCTGTTACTTCACAAGGATGTGAGAATACCATGGACAGAAAGAAGAGTTTTAAGGAGTATGAAAACCGAAAGGACACCAGCACTTGAATGAAAAAGATACGAGATTTCTGTGAATCTTAATCGGTGAATCCTGTGTCAGGACCCAAAGAGTGTGAGTTTCATCTTTTCTTTCTATCAACCTCTGTAATTTCTTTTTTACATAGCGTTTTCCGTTATAAATCATTCTTTCTTTCATTCTCTTCTTTTTACCCTCCTTTTTTCTTTCGTTTACCTCATTTCACTTTGCTTTAATTCTTTTACCCTTTCTTTCTTTCTTTCTTTCTTCCTTTCTTTCTTTTTCTTTTTTCTTTCTTTCTTTCTTTTTTTCTTTCTTTCATTCTTTTTCATTCTT
The DNA here is from genome assembly GCA_964036315.1 of Acanthosepion esculentum. Classification (NCBI taxonomy): domain Eukaryota; kingdom Metazoa; phylum Mollusca; class Cephalopoda; order Sepiida; family Sepiidae; genus Acanthosepion; species Acanthosepion esculentum. Next base: position 1,228,885 of record OZ038518.1, on the reverse strand, counting down.
TCATCCTTTCTTTCTTTCATTCTTTCCTTTCTTTCTTCTTTTCTTTCTTTCTTTTTCATCCTTTCTTTCTTTCTTTCTTTCCTCCTTTCTTTTTCTTTTTTCTTTCTTTCTTTCTTTTTTTCTTTCTTTCATTCTTTTTCATTCTTTCATCCTTTCTTTCTTTCATTCTTTCCTTTCTTTCTTCTTTTCTTTCTTTCTTTTTCATCCTTTCTTTCTTTCTTTCTTTCCTCCTTTCTTTTTCTTTTTTCTTTCTTTCTTTCTTTTTTTCTTTCTTTCATTCTTTTTCATTCTTTCATCCTTTCTTTCTTTCATTCTTTCCTTTCTTTCTTCTTTTCTTTCTTTCTTTTTCATCCTTTCTTTCTTTCTTTCTTTCTTTCCTCCTCTCTTTCTTTCTCTCTTCCCTTCTTTCTTTTTCTTTTTTCTTTATTTCTTTCTTTTTCCTCTCTTTCTGTCATTCTTTTTCATTCTTTCATCCTTTCTTTCTTTCATTTTTTTCTTTCATTCGTTCATCTTTCCTTTCTTTCTTCTTTTCTTTCTTTCTTTTTTCATCCTTTCATTCATTCTTTCTTTCTTTCTTTCTTTCTTTTTCTTTTTTCTTTATTTATTTCTTTTTTCTTTCTTTCTTTCATTTTTTTTCTTTCACTCTTTCATCTTTTTTCTTTCTTTCTTTAATTCTTTTTCATCCTTTCAAACGCATGTACCAATGTCCTTTATCAGGTTGGGGGCACCAAGGAAAGGTCCGTAAACATCAAATAAGTCATTATATTATTATATCCGATTTAACTCGTTTTCAATCAACACGCTTTCGACCTGCTTCCTCTCTACGCGAACGTAAGGTGCCTTTGGTGAATGGAAACAGTCCCTTGGTGGGTTCTTTACAACCTACCATTTCATAAGCTCAGTGAATAACAGGAATTTTGTGGAAACCCTTCACACGTTTGGCAATTCTAACAGCCCTTTTGTCTGTGTCATGAATTTCTTTTTCCTTATGCGAGCCTTAATAATCCTCCTTTCTTTGAAACACATGTCAGATGACAGTGACATATGAACACAAGAGTACGAAACTTTATTCTTCGGGGGAGCAAGAGGATGAATACGAATATGTGAATAAACCTAACAAGAAATTACCGCTACTTTCGCTCGATTTTCTTTTTCTTTCCGAACAATGACAGGTATGTTAAAACTTCAGTCAATTACTGTAATTCTCCAATTTCATGACGGTCAGTTTCCTACTCTAATCTAAAAAAATGGTTTTAAACATAGAATAATATTATTATAATTTAGTTTTATGATAATTCTTATTTTATTTCACGGCAATTTTTTTTAAAGATTTTTATATCTATGCATAATACGCACCCCTAATTTTATATAATTTTATTTTTTAGAAAAAAATGCGTATTATACATGGGGAATTACGGTATTTGCTATTTATCTTAAAATAGAATATCTGCCTGATTTCCTGGTATGAGGAGTCAACATTATTTACACTATTTGAAATTCGGAGTATTGTTGTTGTTTTTATCACAACGTTTCGGCTGTTGTTCCCTCCGGCCTTCTTCAGATCTATATAGATCTGAGAAATCTATATTCCGGACTTAACCGTTTATTTAATCCACGGGGGTAGACCATTCTCATTCCACTGCTCGAATCTATTTTTTTATGTTATTTAGTAGAGTTCAGTTATTGCTTGACCGTTTCCACAGAATACCAGTACACATTGCCCGGCCAGGGGATTGAACTCGCAATAAGTCACCAAATTCATAAAGCAACGGTTTTAACCACTAGGCTATGGACCCATAGATTACTTGAATTGATGTACACCTGAAGAAGGTCTGGGGGCACATCGGCCGAAACGTTGTTAAAAAACAACAAAGATGTGTATAATAGTCCGATAATAGAATTTCCAAATGTGTGATTTAGAATAAACATATGTAAGGAAGTAAAATGTGTTCTGCTTTAGATCGTCTAAGATTCGTATTTACATTTTCATTCGCAACGTATTAAGCAAGCCAGGTGAGAGGTTGACTTCAGCCAACTACCTCCGTCAAGCAAATACAGAATCACGTGTCCTAAACAGCCTTCAGGGTGTTTTTTTTTTTTTTGTATGGTGGGTAATAATCGTGATGTACGCAGTTGCATGGACACCCGCTGCAGCGAGACGTTTTGGGCAGTCTCTCGTATATCGCAGACAGGAATGTAAGGTCAACGTTTAAAACCAGGGACAACAGAGCCGCTTATGAACACGCGGCTCAAGATCAATGAATAGGAGTTGAATAAAAGTTTTTGTTAAATACGAAAGATACAATTATATGATTATTTATTAGTCGGCAGGAACGGCATAAGACAGGATTCTGTTTATCATATTCGATAGGGAAAAATCATAATCGATTTAACATGTTTTTTTTCGTGGGGGGTTAATCAGTTCACCGCAAAGGAGGTGTTAAGACCGAAGGGGCTACTATGAAGCACCCAGTGATGATCGCACTCACTACTCGAACGTCACTGATCTGGCGAGGCAAACTCGTTAACTGCAGGGTGCCTAATAAAAGAGTGGTATATATATATATATATATATATATATATATATATATATATATATATATATATATATATACCGCTCTTATATATATATATTACTTATATTCTTACTCTGTCCTGGACATTGAGTTCTATCTGGATTCTATCCTCTTGGAATTTATATATATATATATATATATATATATATATATATATATATATATGTGTGTGTGTGTGTCTGTGTGTGTGTGCCTGTGTGTGTGGGTATTGACCACTAATATTATCTATCTATCTCTCTCTCTCCATATATGTACATATATATATATATATATATATATATATATATATATATATATATGTACATATAATGAGTTATTTTTGATTTTATATCTCTCTCTCTCCATATATGTACATATATATATATATATATATATATATATATATATATATGTATGTACATATAATGAGTTATTTTTTATTTTTTAATTGATTTCACCCAAAGCAAGGCAGTAAAGTCACTAAGACGCAATGGGTTACTTCGTGTGGAAGAATCACACAACAGAAACATTATTGAAGAGAGAAGAACAGAATAGCAACCTGGCTGATTGCGATTGCATTTAATTTTTGGAAGATTAAAATTGGGTTGAAAGCATGGAGCTGGAAGGCTTTTCTTCAAGCGAGAAGTGCGATAAAAGAAAATCTTGCTGTAGAACATACGGTTACATCTAAAAAAAATAGCGGGCCTGTTAGTTTTTGGTGACGGTAAAATTAACAAACCATCCATTGCCCCAATTAAAAACAGACTGAAAGGTCATTTTGGACATCAAGTGCCAATTTGAGTTCATTAAACTAATCAGACGTATTATCGAGACAAGTTGAGTGCTGAGGCCATCGGGAAGGTCATTAATGAAGATTAAGAACAAAACAGTTCCAAGGATAGAGCCCTGTGGACACCTGTGCATTAAAAGTCTAGAAGAATAGCCGTTCATGATAACTTTCATGTCATGATTTGATAAGAAAGACTAGATCAGTTCAAAACTTTGTCTGTAGACACCGTAAATTTTCAGGTTCTTTGTGGAACTGTCTTCCGGCTTTTTGCTTTCCAGTCAACTTTCATCTTCTATAATTTAAATTCAATGTCAATCGTTATCTACTGTCTTCTTAATTCCTGTTCTTTTATTGGTCTCCCTCCTCACTTTTTCTCATATTCGCTCACACTTGTGTCCTAGTGGCTTTGTGGCCTTTTCTTGTTGGTGAAATTATTAAAAAAAAAATAATTAAAATTCCAGTGAACCCCACATTAAGTAAGATAGTTCAGTCATTCTAAAGAATAATTGCTCTGTAGATGGGCAGGCTGTAACGAAAATAGAAAGGTAAGAATCCCGAATGAAAAGGCGTCCTGGGTAAAACGATAAACTACATCCAGAAGCAAGGCTTCTGATCCGGAGGTTTTGAGGAACATGGAACAACCTCTTAATTGCTGATGTTGTCAGGTCCACCCTGACCCGGGTTGATAGCACCTGTTTGGGTCCCAGCTATGGGCAAATAGTTCATCCCCAAACTGGGGTCAAAAAACTATAAAAGTGCAAAAATATTTTTTAATACTCGCAATACATTTTTGGAAAAAAAAGATTAATACCAGCAATAAATTTTGGAAGAAAAAAAATTAACAGCAATACATTTTTTGATAAAATATTACCGGAAATACTTTTTGAAAAAAATATCAACAGCAATAAATATCTTGTCCGCATTAAATAACCCATTGAGGTGTTGATATGCCGTAAAACAAAACAAACTAAACCAAGCCTAATGAAAAACAAATAAAAATATAAGCAGAGTTAATGTTACACAATCCATTATCGTATTTTCTTGTGTATAAAAGCGATACAGTTTGAACAAATTTAAAGTCAAAATGCTGGGTCGTATTATACATAGGCACACTATTTCAGAATTGTTTACTGGGGTTAAATAAATGTATTTGAAACAGCAGTATTGCAAACACACTTTGGCGCGCAAGATAAAGTTTGTTAATATTTTCTTTACTTGATTGGTATAAAGTTTTCTTTCTTCATTCTAAATAAAAGAGTTTTTTTTAATTTTATTTTCATACTTTATCAATATATATAAATATAAAAATATCATATCAAACAGAAAAGTTCGATAGATTAATCAACACCTTGAAAAATGTCTTGCCGGGTAAGTATAGTTAGCACCTTTCCTCAAAAGTTCGGAAATAATTTTTGAAACGGAAATTAGGAGAAGCAACACGCAATAAGTAAACATTCGGTTCATTCTTATTCTTTAGTATCGTGAAAAATGAACTATTTCAGTGATATATATGTCTGACAGTGAGATTTTAATAAATAATATGGTATATTTTTTTTTAAAAGAAATTACATAGAGATTACTGTACTACGGGATCTTATTATAATCAAGGGTGTAATATAGTCACTATTTCTAGGTTTAGAAACATTGGTTATATCATAAACAAGACATACGGTAATAACACGAGGGATCTAAAAAAACAGGACAATCTACATTCCAGTGAACCCTAAAATTAAGTATGTTATTACTGGAATTCGTTCATCCTTTTAGAAATTTAAGGGTCCTTAATGAAAAGCATTTAAAAGATAGACTGATTGCTACAAAAGTCATTAATAATACGTGGAGTCTAAACACAAGAATGGGGATTAATATTACACCAGATAACATCGGGAGACGAGGTAATGGTAGTGCTATGCAAGAAGGAATATTCACCCAGATAGCAATTCCCTCATTATGGGTATTATATCCATGTTATAATAACACTTTAATACACGGACGCCACGAAATAGCTGTAAGTAAAGGAATGACAAACATGCTTTGTCGCAGTTTTCTATCTCTATGTCATACACAGAACTATATACACATATTTACACGTGTCCCACACAGAGAAACTATAACACATGTAGACGACACAAACAGTGCGAAAATGGAGAAGAGAAAGAATGTTCTACTTGACATAACCACTAACACAGATTTGAGCTGTCGGTGGCTTCCTCTATGTTTCGGGCCGGTTTAACTTTTATACCACTATCGAGGATATATTCCTCAAACAGGAAACGGCGAGTCACGTGGATTTCGAACCTTAGATAATTTCTACATCTGAAACAGATTTATTCCCAAATTAAAGTGGCGACATGAACCCGTGAGCTGAGATGAGGTAGATTTAGAAGAGACCCGGGTCGGGCAAAAACAACTGCTCTGTTTGACTCCTTGGAGCTGACTGACTGATCACTTTCGTCTTTCTATGAAGTAACGTCACTACTCGGCCGTCACATGACCTACATAAACTCATCTCAATCAAAGGGAGATAATCACTTCTTTTATCCGACAAGTTGAACAAAAAAACTACATATTTATAATACAATCCTAGACTACGTTACGTATGAATGAAGACGACGTATTTTTTCTATTATGATGTTATATTTATAAGTGAGGTAAAGATTTTTACGATGTCAGCGAATATTCGTTGCCATATTCGTAATGTCAGCGAATACTAGTGGTAATCACTTTCGTAAATACTCGTTGTAGTAAAGACTTTGTAATCGCAGATAAAGCTATAATACGCCGTTTGAACAATACTGGTGTCAGACGCCTTCGAATATCAATCTCACTAATAGTACTTGCTCGAGAATACTATTTCGAATAGCAACCACCGAATAGGTATCAGAATAGAGAAATAGTATAGTGAATTTTATAGAGAATAGTGGTCGTTATAGTAATAGGGGATAGAATAGAAATATGGATCTGTATAGTAATAAAGGATAGAATAGAAATGTAGTTCTGTACAGTAATAGAGGATGGACTAGAAATGTCGATCCGTAAAGTAATAGAGGATAGAGTAGAAATAGTGATCCGTATAGTAATAGAGGATAGAATAGAAATAGCGATCTGTATACTAATAAAGAATAAACGTCGCTGTAGGAAGAGGTTACGCAACCAAAACGTTCAAGCGTTGAAGGTTAAAAAGTAGTGAAACACTGAGGTGTACTGGGCCGCGTAGTAAAGGCAGAAGAGAAGTAACTTGCGACAGGAGTTAACTGTCTAATAGCAAAACTGAACTACGAAAAGGTAGAAATAGGTATGGAACTCTAAGATGGACTGGGCTGCGCAGTTGAGGCAGCACGCGGAGATAAAATGGGTAATGCAAACGTTTAAGCAAATAGGTTACTTGCGGCAGCAGGAAGCTGTCAATTAATCCAAGGACAGATGCGTTAATGGCGATCAAATCAAGACGTGAGTGCGGATGCAGCCGAAGGTATTTAAAGGGAGCGTGACTGCTCATTGATTGGTGTAGCCTGGACAATGGCCATGACTTAGACCAATGAATGAGCTCACGCAAAATGGAAGATGCTAGCGCGCATTCATGCACGCGCGCATGATTTGGCAAGCGCAAGGCTTGGCCGTAAACGGAGTCAAGCTGTCTGCTGCATATGCAGCTTGGCTCTAACGCACGTTATGCCGACGATGAGAATGCAAGGAGCTGCAATGAAGCGTTTGCTCGTTTGGTTTGTGCGACAACGAAAAGCCGCTAACCGTTTTCCGGTATTAGAAATGGATTGGTAGGAAGCCCTGCTGTTTTAGCGCAAAAACTCCTCGTCAGGTCTGGGATGCGGCCTGGGCTAGGGGAAAAGGTTTAAAGAATTGGAAAATGGACTGCTGAGGGCGGAACCATTTTCACTCAGCACGTATGCGGTTTTTTTCAGTAAAGACGCGAATAAAGGAAGGGCTTATTTTGGTAAGATGCGACGATTAAAGCAAAAGTGTGGAAAAAGTCGAATATGTCATTTGTGGCTCAACGTCAGACCCGGTAGCAGGGATAAAAAAGCCGAATTTCAATGGCCCTGCACCCATTCCAGAATTTGACCTGTTTCTTCCCGCGCATATCGTGACCTTAAATTAATCTGCATTTAGGAAATACCCAACCGGAAAAACATTTATCTGGGTTGACCGATTGTCGATTTGCACTCTGTTTGGGGAGCGCTCAGAGTTGAAACTTCACATGGTGACACCCAATGGCCTCCTCAAAAATCCGTTCGGTTTTCACTAAAAACCGACATGCAGTTGAGGCGCAATCTGGGCGTATCGGTTTTTGGGTTTTATCGATTTTCCGCGCTGTTTAGGGTTCCGTGGTCATGAAACTTCTGGAAAACACTTCTAATGGTAGACTCTAAGAGGGTGTCATTTTGGTTGAAATGCGATCATTCCTTCTGTAAGCAGATTTGTTCGATTATCGATTTTTTCGGAATCTGAGTCCGAACCCAAAAGTCGGGCTCCGTCATGTCCTTACGGCAGGCATTTGCAAACTTGTGATGACAACCGCATCGAAATCGGGTGAGAAATGCGGCCTGCGCGAAGTAACAACGCCCACGACAGACACACAGACAGTCAACATGAGAAATATATATATATATATATATATATATATATATATATATATTACGGTCGATGATATAATCTGTGTAACTATATACCGATCTTTATATTTATTTTCTTTAGTTTTCATTATCTATCTATCCATCTATCTATCCTGACACGTCTCCGTATGAGCTACTCAGTAAAGAACAGATATCATTGGTCTGACATATTTTTTTCTATTAGCACAATCAGTCGAGCGTTTATAATAAACACTGCACCGAGAGTTTGAATGTATAATGGTGACTGAATGCGATGACGAATCTTTTCCTTGGCAAAATTCCACTCTGTAAATACTTGACAATACATTGAAAACGATACGGGCATTTTAACAAGGCTTTGATTATCTAAAAGCGTTGTAACGTCGCTTTGTTGAGATTTGCGTTGTTTGCGAAGCCTGAAGGAGGAAAAATCTCTAATTCCCGACGCAAATGGTTTTTGTCAGTTGAAAGTCAAAAATAATTTAAAGAAAAAAGAGGAAAAGATTTTGATATTATATAGAAATATCAGGATATTTGCCAAGAAATGGGTGACAAAGACAATTGTTTGTTTCTCTTCGATCCCTTTTTGTATTTCTTGTATATTGCCTTTGAAAAAAAAATTTTTATCTATTGTCGTTAGAAACCTCTGGTCTTGTGTCGAGCAGTTTACTTGCCACACATAGCATCGTTACTTGAGTTTATCGTCGCTATTATGAAAACAATCTTTGTCTGTTCTTTGGCAAGAGAGAAGAAAGAGAAGAAAAAAAATGTTAAATAGATCCATGACATAAAGATGTTCAGACATAATGCCTATGAAAGCAAAAACAAAAAAAAACAAATAAAGAAAAGTTACAAGCAAAATATGATCTTGATCCTGTTCAGGGCAAACAATGGTGCCGATAAACGTTTCGTGTCGCCACTGGTTTCGTTCCTTCAGACCAAACACCCAAACATAGACTATCAAACGAAAGACGATTTATTTTTTAATATCCGATTTATTATACGAGAGGACAGACGTGATAGCAAAGATTAGAGGCGGTACCGGGAGGGGGATCTTCAAGGGAATTCATGCCGTCTCGTTGACATAGCATCTCGCTACGTGCGGCATACCTACTCTAAGGAATCTGGATGCAGAAGTCCTGTTGACTCTCCAAAATTTTTAAAATGACAAATCTTTCTTGAAGTTTTTCCTTTATGCTTCATTCTAATTTAATAGATTAAAATGAATATTTCAAATAAGCAAAGTACTTTACTCTATTTCAAAAGTAATTTATTTGACTGGAAGGAGGATTTTGTTTTGCTAAAAAACTGATTTCAGCGCATTGTCGCCCGGTTTTATCGCAACGTATTTCTCTTAATTGAAATAAAATCTTCCAAAAATAAAATATATTTTTCTGAAACTATTATTTGAGGAACGTTAGCTGATTTAAAGTATATTTAATCTGATTTGAAACAAATATTATTTACTTTAAGTTTAAAATATCGCAGAAATGCATTTTTTTTTAAACGGTAGTAGCTGTTTATTTAAATTGTTGACAGTTTGATGACAGAGGCATGTTTGTCTAATCTTGTTTCTACCGGAACTTTATTCGTAAAAAATATTTTGTTATATAAGTTTTAAGTACTACTTAATCTTAAAAAAATTTGGAAAATATTCTCTATAAACTAATGTTTTATTGGATTTTAGATACTTTTGTGTAAATTTATTATAGTGATTGCACATAATTTCCGATAATACCCTCTATGAACAGCCATAGCTTCAAAAATAGCTTTTTTAAAAATATTGGTATTTGATTAATTATACTATTTTTTTTCAATTCATACTTAGTAAATATAGTTTTTTTTTTTTGTTTTTTTTAAGCGTATCACCCCAAGCAAGGCTGGTGGCCACTATCACGCATGGGGTTACAGAAGGGTTGGGGGAAGAGCAGATAGGAGTGGTAAAGGAAGGGATGTGGAGAAAGAGAAGGACGGAGGGTCGATCAAGGCAGGGGGGTTACAGAAGATATAGAGCGAGAGCAGATAGGACTGAAAGATGAAAGGAAGTGGAGAAGGGAAGTGGATAGATCAAGGCAACTGGAGATGACGATTGACGCTACACTTAAACCGTTGGAGATTATATTTGTCAGGGAAACAGTAAAAGGGAAGGGAGTTCCATAGGCGAGATGTGCGAGAAACTATAATAATATCATTTAAAAGGATGAAATTAATGGAGAATTTTAAATGATTTAAAACTTAATAAATTATTCTAATTAAGATTAAAAAGAATTGATGGTATGGATCGTCTCCTTCCCCCCAGCTATGAGTACCGGGTTCTACAGCCTTAGATGACAACTGGTCTACCGCAGAAAGAAATGGCAACCTACTGCGGGGAAAAATCTGCTTCGTCAGTCATGTATCGAAAGATATATTACTGCCTAAGCGTGTATCACGCATGGCACATAACTGACTGACTGATATGCTAATACCCTTTGGAAAGGTATGGGTCTTCTTCTTCCCCCAGCTATGAGTAAATAGCAGGACAGACCGGATTTTGTAGGCTTGAATGGCAACTGGTCTACCGCAGAAAGAAATAGCAACCTGCTGCGGGAAAAAAAATCTGCCTCGAAAGTCATGTATCAAAAGATACATGATCGCCTACGCGTGTATCACACATGGCACATAACTGACTGACTGACGTAATTATCTCTATATATGTGGATATATGTATCTCAGTCCGTTCATATCTATCTATCTATCTATCTATCTATCTATCTATCTATCTATCTATCTATCTAAATACGTTCCTATCTTACTTTCTATATCTATGTATATATGTATCTCACTCTGTTCAGTTATCTATCTATCTATCTATCTATCTATCTATCTATCTAAGCCTTTTCATATCTATCTATCTATCTATCTATCTCAGTTTGTTCATATCTATCTATCTATCTATATAAATACGTTCATATCTTACTTTCTATATCTATGTATATATGTATCTCACTCTGTTCAGTTATCTATCTATCTATCTATCTATCTATCTATCTATCTATCTATCTATCTATCTAAGCCTTTTCATATCTATCTATCTATCTATCTATCTATCTATTTATCTCTGTTTGTTCATATCTATCTATCTATCTATATAAATACGTTCATATCTTACTTTCTATATCTATGTATATATATATCTCACTCTGTTCAGTTATCTATCTATCTATCTATCTATCTATCTATCTAAGCCTTTTCATATCTATCTATCTCCCAGTCTGTTCATATCTATCTATCTATCTATCTATCTATCTATCTATCTATCTATCTATCTATCTATCTATCTATCTATCTATCTAAATACGTTCATATCTTACTTTCTATATCTATGTATATATGTATCTCACTCTGTTCAGTTATCTATCTATGGATCTATCTATCTATCTATCTATCTATCTATCTATCTATCTATCTATCTAAGCCTTTTCATATCTATCTATCTATCTATCTATCTATCTAAGCCTTTTCATATCTATCTATCTATCTATCGATGTGCTAATAAATTTATCTTTCGGCAAAAATCAAACATATGTCTGAATGTGATGGATTCGACTGGAAGCTGTGTTCGAATTCCAGTCGAATCCATTACATTCACTTGCGTGTTAATACCCTTCAGAAAGGTATGAATCGTCTTCTTCTCCCCCAGCCATGGGTAAATAGCAGGACAGACCGTGTTCTGTAGCCTTGGATAGCAACTGGTCTACCGCAGAAAGAAATGGCAACCTACTGCGGGCAAAATCGGCCTCGTCAATCATGTATCGAAAGATACATGATCACCTAAGCGTGTATCCCGCATGGCACATAACTTTTTTGCTTTTAACTAATGTAAATATAAGTGTATAAGATTCAATGAAGGTATGCTGACAGTGCAGAGAGGCCAGAAAACAATTATCCGATCTGTGTACCAAACGTCATGAAAATGGCGATGCCATATTTTTTTTCTTCTTACCTGTGAATCTTAAAGCCGGGTCCAAATCCTTAAGCAAACCATAAAACGCTTCTCATAGTTCTTCCCTATCAAAGACAAAAAAAACGTGCCATACGCATGTCTGTAACATAATTTAGAAATATAACTTATAAATATTGAAAGATAAAAGACGTTTCTATCCGAATCAAAACATGTCGGACAATTATGGTGGGAATTAGAAAGTGAATTTTAGAATACATATTTTTGTCACTTTAAACATTATTTTTAGTGGATACTCTTATTTGAGTAGACGCTCCGTTTATTTATTAAACATTATATTTATTTAATTTTCGTCTTCCGGTTTAGATGTTGTAGAAATGTTATTAACATAATTTCACTCTCCGGCAGCATTTGGACATGCGTCCCTCAGGGAAGTGGAAACTACAGTTAGGCCCCGTACGCCTTAAGCGACATTGACACGAAGAGTAGTTGAAATGTCCGGGACATATAATGAGGAAAGAGGACCTGGAGAATTTAGCACTTACATAACATACTGAAGTCAAGCGGGACAGAGCAAAATATGCATTAACATACCTAACGAGCATCGATAAACGGCTTGCAGAACAGGGATTATTTGATATAGCAAAAAGATAAAATGTCTTAAGTGCTACAAAAGGCAGTGGATTGTGGAGAGCCATGATCTCCAATATTTTGAAGGTACACAACGTATAGAAGAAGAATATTCTCATTCGCTGACAAAATATATTACAAGAATGTTAGGGCAAAGCAGGTAATCTACGTAAAGATCTTTTGTAAATGGATGGCAGACCATAGACCAGTAATGGTAATAAGGACATCGGACAACCTTGATTAAACATTATTTTTAGTGGATACTCTTATTTGAGTAGACGCTCCGTTTATTTATTAAACAGTATGTTTATTTAATTTTCGTCATCCGATTTAGATGTTCGAGAAATGTTATTAAAAAAAATTTCACTCTCCGGCAGGATTTGGACCTGCGTCTCTCAGAGAAGTGGAAGCTAGCGTTAGGCCCCGTACGCCTTAATCGACATAGACACGAAGGTGAAATGTCTAGGACATATAATGCCAGAGAAAATCAGGGAATCTACGTAAAGATCTTGTGTAAATGGATGACAGACTATAGACCAGTAATGGTAATAAGGACACAGGACAACCTTGATTAAACATTATTTTTAGTGGATACTCTTATTTGAGTAGACGTCCCGTTTATTTATTAAACAGTATGTTTATTTAATTTTCGTATTCCGGTTTAGATGTCCGAGAAATGTTATTAAAATAATTTCACTCTCCGACAGGATTTGGACCTGTGTCCCTCAGAGAAGTGGAAGCTACCATTAAACCCCGTACACCTTAATCGACATAGACACGAAGAGAAGTTGAAATGTCCGGGACATATAATGCCAGAACAAATCAGGGAATCTACGTAAAGATCTTGTGTAAATGGACGGTAGAACATAGACCAGTAGGGATATTAAGGACGCAGGACACCTCGATTTCCCGCGTTGTCAAGAGTCCCGGCTGATAAACGAAGTACCCCGCAAAATATTTTTCACCTAAATCTTTCCGCTGTAGTTCACCTCAGAATTTTACGTTTCCAAATATTCCTCCCGATATTGCAAATATTATGTGTAAGTGGATCGATATACGAATCTCTGTGTGCAAATATTTCAGGCGCTTACCCAGGCGACAAATAAGGCGGACGTCAGAGGAAATGCATAAGTAATTCGACAGATATTTTATGAGATTTGCTATCAGTTTAAAAAGTAATGCTTATAAGACAATGTTTATAAGGCAAAGAAATGTCTTCTTTTTCATTGTTCTTTTTCGTTTTCATTTTTTTAATGGGATGCATCGGTTCGTTCTGCCGAATAACTGTCGATAAAATGGCGGACGTAGGTAATTCACGTTTGTTGAGGAAGACAGTTTAAACTCAAACTGCAGGAAAAGATTGCAAGATCTGAGATCAAATTCAACCCTGAGCCTGTTACATTCGTTTCATACTTATGTGTTATTCCATCTATTCTTTCATTATTGATATGTTTAATAGTAGGGTAGCCTGGGTTGGTGAACCTTACTTTGCAGCCTCGAAGATAAACAACTCCGAATTCAAAATCGTGGAGATGTATCATTTACGACGTCTGCTGCAAGAAAGACTGGCTCACTGTGTCGCACCCGCCAAAATTGTCTCCTGAGAATCCATCTTGCATATTTATAAATCTACCATTCGTCCGTGTATTGAATATTGTTGTCATATCTGCTCCTATTTTGCATTTCGAGAGTCTTGAAAAAAATCGAAAGATCTACAATTCAATAGATCTCGTCTGGCATCTCGTCTGCAGTCACTTTCTTCTCGACGTGACGTGGCTTCCCTCTTCTCATTTCTATAAATATTTTCACGCCAACTGCTGGAATGATCTTTTTCCTTGGTGTCTGTCTTCCTGAAACCTGTCCCCTTTTTGCCCTTTCCTCAATCCTCCTTATTTTCAATCTTCTCTTTCGCTTTCGTTTTAACTTTCAACTGTTTGTAATCTTCGGCGTCCTAGTGGTATTTTTGTCTTGCTTGGGGTGAGACGACAAAAAAAAACAGAAAAAAAACCTAGCAGCCACTCATCTTTTTTTACAAAACTGGCATATCTTTGATATTAAGAGAAAGAAAGACGTGGAGTGTAATTACAATATAGGGAATTAAGAGATATGAACCAAATATATAGAAATTAAACACTTCTAAGTCTTAAATGGAGAGAAAGGTCTCACGAATACGGTCGCTAAACAGATAAAAGAAACTCCACAAAACGAGGACATTCAAATGTTAAAGGCTAGTTTTCATAACTTTTATTTTTGGCAATGCGACCATATCACGTTGAAACACCGGTTCTCTTCCCATCACCTAAACTAAGCAACGTTGAACTTGGTCAGTACAAAGATGGGTGACAACTCAGAAATACCAGGTGCTACAAAATATATTGTTGGTATTTCTACAATAAAATGTATTTATCGTCATGTAATTTTTATATTTTCATAGTATTTCATTTTTGTTTGAAGTGGTTAAATATTTGCCCATAGCTAGGACCCTAACAGATGATACAACCCCTGGTCAGGTTGAACCTGAGAAGAGCAGCAGTTAAGAGGTGGTGAGGATTAATGAATTTTTTTCACTACGGTATGTTTAATTTTATTTCTTTTTTAAGCTTTCTTTTTCTGTGTGCCGGCTCCTTTCAGAACGTTGGCAATCCGCAATAACATGTCCTCTTAAGATCTTAAGATATTTTGACATTGCTGTCTCTATTAAATCTGCCATCCATTTACTCAGGCAGGCCAGGCTTTCATTTTATTTGCCGTCTTCCTTTCGTTACTGTACTGTGAACATCAGATTTTTCAAGCTCTTTTTTTTTCTGTTTCTTAAAATTAGCAACAATACATAATTATAGTAAAGTTAGCAACAACCATTTTCATAGTAAAACCACCAACAATACATTTTATAATAGAATAACCAATGTTGCAACCAAGAAGTAAGAAATCAAAAGTACCGTTTCAACCAATTGTTCAGACACGGAAGTACCGTGTCGGCCATATTGTTTATGTGTGAATAAAAAGCATGAGTATCCCTTCTACAGGCAGAAGTCACTCGACTATGTTTTCTTACGTATGGGGACTAGTTATCGCTTCATAGAGATTCTGAGGTATTATGGTGAATGTAGTAAGGACGGTAAGTAAGAATGTATTGTTTTCGTGTAAGGAATATTGCGCTATGTCTGGGGCAATGATTGTGGCTAGCTGAGTTTAATTATAAGACTGAAGAAACAACCTTTCCCCCCATCCCCACTTTGGGCCATTTTCATACAAAATAAATACTGAAGTCGGCCGACTAAGTTTACTTTCAAAACTCGTTTCAGACGTAATTTGACATTTTCAAAATGGCGAAAAGTCGTGAAGGACGTTTGCAACTTAATCCTTTGGAATATAACGTCCTGGGTAAGACGATAAACTACAACCCCGTCCTTGGGTAAGACGATAAACTACGTCCACCAACAAGGCCCCTAATCAGGAGGTTTTGAGGATCGTAGAACCACCTCTAAATTGCTGGTGTTCCCAGGTCCATCCTGACCCCGGGTGGTAGCACCTGTTAGGGTCATAGCTATGAGGAAACAGGTAACACCCAAACTTGTGTAAAAATAGGTTTTAATACCAGAAATACTTTGTGATAAAAAATTATTATTAGCAATAATTTTTGAAGGAAAAATTATTATCAGCAATACTTTAAAAAAATGGTTTGGTTTTGATGTCCTGATATATATATCGCAATGTTAGACTGTCACTTACGCTTTTAGCTTTGCATTCCATCATCTTAGAATGACTGGTTAGTCCTTTCTATTTGATTCTCTCATCTTCTATAACGATTTAGTTTTTCCTGTGAGTTTGCTCTCAAATAGTATGTTATCTGCATAGCATTATGCTCTTAGACATTTTGGTAGGTCTCTTCGCCCTCATAAGATTGGCCTTGCTCTATACATTCTTAAGAAGTTGGATTGTACTAAAAAATATGAGTAATTGAAAAATGGTTCAAATATATATGTATACATACACACCTTTTTTTACCAAACTATCGCTATGAAACTTATTTAAAAAAAATTGTTGGCGTTAAATGACCATCTGAGTTTGATATGCCATAAAACAAAACAACCAAACAACCTTTGGATTATACCTTCAAAGAAAGGTCCTTAAATCCTACACCCTTCAAAATGACGAACTTAAAGAAAACCACGCCTCTATACAAACCACACCAGTCTTAATTCTCAAAGCCACGCAAAATTCGCAGCAATACGTTTTATCTGTAGCTGAAAGCATACAACTGTGTTCAAAATATTTAGATTTCGGCATTAAATAACCCATAAAGATATTGATATGCCGCTAAACAAAATGGCCAACAATACATTTTATCTGTAGTTGAAGTCATACAATTGCGTTCACAATATTTAGATTTTGGCATTAAATACCCCATAAAGATGTTGATATGCCGCTAAACAAAATGGCCAACAATACATTTTATCTGTAGTTGAAGGCATACAATTGCGTTCAAAATATTGAGATTTCGCCATTAAATAATCTATCGTGGTTGATATGTCGCTAAACAAAACAACAATCAAACATGTAGCAAATCTAATTATTCATGTCACATCTTTCGTCTGGTAGGTCAATAAGAAGTGCGTTCTTCAACTGGAAAAGTCAGGCTCGGTTCGATGCTGTAAGACTAGAAGAAACTATTGTTTTTCGTTTGTTTGTTTTTTTTTTCGTGGTGAGGAGTCGATTATAATGCCAAACGTAAATGATAGGTCAGGATAAATGTGTTGTTCACTAACATAAGACAATGTTCAACGCAAGCATAAATCTCCAGAAGCGAACCCCAAAATCTATAGCGCCATAGAGGAAACGTAATCTTGTGTGTGATAATCGAGGTATTATTTCTGGGGAGTTCTGCAAAACGCAATGAAACACTAAATGCACATTTTATCGTTGATCAGCTGCAACGTACCCTTAATCGTCTATGATAAACGTCAGGCCCCATATAGCAAGAATAACACAGAAACGAATGTTGAAACATGATTAATTTGTGCAACACCAACGCCATATTTACCTGAACTTGCACCGACCGAGTATTCCTTTATTTGATCGCTGTAAAACGCGTTTTAATGGTGCATAATCTTTCAGAAATCAAGTCAGATTCAAGAGTTCGACTTTTTTTCACATCAAAACGTGCGAGATTTCAATGAAAACATATCAAAGCGATGCCTGATAATTGATAAGAGATCATTGCAGATAATGGCGAATGAATAAAACTGGAGAACATGTATTTTATTGAATGATATCTGAGGTTTATCCTCGGTAAATTGGGTTGGATGAATACGAATTTAAACTTGGCGACACCAGGTCCTGATTATTGTCAACAGCCTATTTGTCATTTTCCAGATTTTTCAAATAAGGACTAAAATTGTGTTAATTTTTCTTTCAAGTTTCAAAACAACAAGCAGTTTAAACTGCCGAAAAATTACATTATGACGATAGAAATCGCTTTAAAAAAAGCCAGATATGAAGCGTTCACTGTGGCCAATATTACTTTAGAAGATTGTTTAGCATATTTGCACTAGGAGTTATCAGTCATCGTGTGGGGATTTCAGCGTCCTAGGTATTACAAACATATATCAAAGTGTTGCCTAATACTTGGCAACAAGTCATTACAAATAATGGCGAATATATCTATATTAATATAAAACTTTGTTTGCTTGTGTGTTTGCCAGAAGTCATATATAGAGAGTGGGTAAAGAAAGATGTAAATTTATTTTCGCGGAGGAATGGAGAGAGAGAGAAGAAAATGGAGAACACATGAAATCTGGCCCCAAACAGGATACACACAGCTGTCATCACGGTCCACGCCACTCTCGCGTGCGTACTTCATGACCCCATGCTAAAAGCGACAGTGCTGACAAACTTCAAAGATACCACTTCAGACTACAGCAATATCGTTCACAGTAAGAAACAAATTTATCTCTTGTATGATTTAAACTAAGATTTGCTTATACAGTACGTATTTTTATTTCAACTTTCTTCAAACAGATATTTTTTTTATAATATTGAAAGCAACTTCAGTGTTTTATAATGTAAGCTTTCTGTGACTCAACGGGTCACCGATAATATATCTGATTTAAAATTACGATTTGTTTATACAATGAGTATTTTTATCACAATTTTCTTCAGATAGTTATTTTTGAAATGTTGAAAGCAAAATCAGTGTTTTAAAATCTGGACCTTCAGTGACTCAACGGGTCACGGGTAATATATATGATTTAAAATTACGATTTGTTTATACAGTGCAACCCGGATATAAGAGACCCTGATATAAGAGAAACTCGGATATAAGAGAGATTTTCTCTGGTCCCGTCCTCCCCGATATAAGAGAGTTCGTTTTGAGTGACAGTGTGATGTCGTAAATCGGTCAAACAGATGTCAGTTAGAGAGAGAGTGAAGTTCAATGACTTAATCTCGACTAGTCTAGAGACACGGTGTGTCCAATCTGTAGGAGACACCCTCTACCGTATGATTTTGCTTTGTGTGTCTAAGGGTAGCGCCGCCCGCTTTTTTGCCGACTTTGCTTGTCGATCGATGCTACACGGTGTAGCATCGTAGCGATCGATGCTACACCGCCAGTGCCGCTGTCCGAAGTGGCCAAGCAGATAACTGTTTTGAAGTCCATGCACATGATGAAACGAGCACTTTTCATGGTCAAACCGTCAACAATTGAAAATTGTTTTAAAAAGGCCGGCTTTGTCATTGAATCACAGGCTGAAGTGGAAGAATTACTCGACGAAAATGATCAAGTTTCTCCACCATCGGGCATGGAGCAAACAGATTTTGACGAATTTATCAGCTTCGACGACCGTACACAATGTTATGGAGAACTGACTGACACGGACATCACACGTGGTATAAAATCGGATGATCAAGATTTTGACGAAGATGATGATGCTGAAAGCGTAAGTTCTGAAGTTTCTGAAAGTGACAAACCAGTGCCAAATTCTCTGGCTGCATTGAATGCGCTTGAAACTCTGACAGCCTATTTTGAAGCAAAAAGCAGTAATCCTGATGGCGCATTGAAAATGATTTACGGACTGTATGAAAGTGTTCATGATGTTAACAAAGAGATTTCTGTACAATCAAAAATGACTGACTTTTTTAATAAAAAGTAATTTTTGATTGAATTATTTGTGAAAACTGATTGAAAATGTATTTTTGTCTGTGTCTTTGTGTTTTTTATGTCTATAACTGTTAAATAAACTAGTGTTCTGTACGTAAAAAGCGTTATATGAAGTGTTCCCATACTTACCTAAACAAAATAGACCAAACCCGGATATAAGAGAAACCCGGATATAAGATACTTTGTCTCCGGTCCCGACAACTCTCTTATATCCGGGTTACACTGTACAATGAGTATTTTTATCTCAACTTTCTTCAAATAGATATTTTTGAAATGTTGAAAGCAAAATCAAGTTTTAAAATTTGAACCTTCAGTTACTCAACGGGTCACGGGTAATATATATGATTTAAAATTACGATTTGTTTATACAATGAGTATTTTTATTTCAACTTTCTTTGAACTGACAATGTTTTTATATTGAAAGCAACTTCACTGTTTTATAATCTAAATCTTCAGTGACTCAAAAGGTCACGGGTAATATATACGTTTTAACATTACGATTTGTTTATACAATATGTATTTTATTTTAACTTTCTTCAAAAAATCATTTCTTTTTAATGTTGAAAGCAACTTCAGTTTTTCCTAATCTCAACGGGTCACGAGTAGTATAATTTAAAAGAGCAAAAAGTATTGTAAATAAAAGTGTTTTGTAAATAAATATAGAGTTTAATAAAATGTATTATATCTTTCCTAACCTAACTGCAAATAAATATAGTTTTAAAATATCTCTACTTTTACAAAATCTTCATGAAGATAAAAGTAAACAATAAACACAACAAAGTTAACTCAACGGGTCAAGGATGGTCGAGGAATGGAATGAACTATCAGTGTACATAGATTTAGAAGAACTTATGTATGACTCAATCGAGTTTATTCCGAATACAGAAGAGGAATACTTACTCAGAGCATCAATTACCTATCATCAAATATTTTATTTCTTCCATTTGACATGTCCTACCTTTCTTTACTTTGTTGCACTTAATAACTTTGGATCCGTTTTCCATTAATCTTTATCATTGTTTTGCTTCCATTCATTTGAACACGCGAAAGAGAACACTGTCATAAAAAAAAAACAGAAATTCGTCGTAGTCTTTTTAATTTGTTGCAGTAACATGTAGATTGATGGCAGATATGGGAAACGAAAATGCTTGTCTACGTTTGCTGAGCCATGATACTGAAAAAGAATCTATTCTGGCAAAAAGATCAATCTCATTCTGCTATCTATCTATCTATCTATCTATCTATCCTACTCTATTTATATATATCAGTCTATTCATATCTATCTATCTATCTGTATCAGTCTACTCATATCTATCTATCTATATATATATATATCTATATATCTATCTATCTATCTATCTATCTATATATATATATATATATATATATATATATATATATATATCAGTCTACTCATATCCATCTATCTCAGTCTACTTATATCTATCAGTCTACTCTTTTCTATCTATCTATCTATCTATGTATATCAGTCTACTCATATCTATCTTTATCTATCTCTCTCTCTCTCTCTATATATATATATATATATATATATATATATATATATATCAGTCTAATATCTATCTATCTATCTCAGTCTACTCATATCTATCAGTCTACTCTTTTCTATCTATCTATCTATCTATCTATCTATCTATCTATCTATCTATCTATCTATCTATCTATCTATCTATCCTAGTCTATTTATATCTATATCAGTCTATTCATATCTATCTGTCTATCTATCTATCTATCTATCTATCTATCTATCTCTCTATCTATCTATATCAGTCTACTCATATCTATCTATATCTCTATCTATATCTATCTATCTATCTATCTATCTATCTATCTATCTATCTCTCTCTCTCTCTCTCTCTATATATATATATATATATATATATATATATATATATATATCAGTCTACTCATATCTATCTATCTATCTATCTATCTCAGTCTACTCATATCTATCAGTCTACTCTTTTCTATCTATCTATCTCTCTATCTATCTCTCTATCTATCTATCTATCTATCTATCCTAGTCTATTCATATCTATCTCAGTCTATTCATATCAATCTATCTATCTTTCTATCTCTCTTTCTATCTACACATATATTTTATTATCATTTTAAATCACTATCATCCCAAGCAAGGCAGTAAAGCCACTGAGACACAAGGGATTACAGGTTGTGGAGGAATTAGGAACAGAAACATTTCTCATGAGTGGGAAGAGAAAAGAACAATTATGCCGACATTATAGCGATTGACATTTCAAGTAAATCTTTGAAGATGAAATTTGGCTGGGAAATCTGGTGCCGGAACGTGAAGTGCGAAAAAAGAAACTCTCAGCACAGGATTTGCTCCTTTGTCTACTTAGCTCAGCTACAAATTGATGAGATCTCGACGTCAATGTAGTATTGAGCTTAGATTAAATACTACATGTACCATAGTGAAGAGCTCATCCGAACAATTACCATGAAAGTCTCTATAAAAAAGACACAGAGAGGCAACTTTAGTGCGGTCGGTAAGTGACTGCAGCCGAGCTGCCAGATCAGGATCAGTAATATTACCGATTCTTCTTTGGATCTTATAAAGGAGCTCCAGGTAAATAGCAGGGTCACCGAACTATATATGCCAGCAATAGTCTAGGCATGAACGAATGCTAGATTAATAGATATGCAAGATAGATTCTGGAGAGAAAAATTGTCTCGTACTCTGGACCGACTTTCTTAGCAGCTGACCTATTAATAGATCTGTCTATCTATCTATCTATCTATCTATCTATCTATCTATCTATCTATCTATCTAGATTCTGGAGATTCTCGCACGAGACTGTGTACCGACTTTCTCAGCAACTAACCTAGTAAGAGATCTATCTATCTATCTATCTATCTATCTATCTATCTATCTATCTATCTATCTATCTATCTATCTATCTATCCTACTCTATTTATATATATCAATCTATTCATATCTATCTATCTATCTATCTATCTATCTATCTATCTATCTCAGTCTACTCATATCTATCTATCTATCTATCTCAGTCTCCACATATCTATCATTATATGTCTACTCATATCTATCTCAGTCTACTTCCTATCTATCTATCTATCTATCTATCTAACTATCTATCTATCTATCTATCTATCTATCTATCTATCTATCTATCTATCTATCTTACTCTATTCATATCTCAGTCCATTCATATCTCTCTTACTCTATTCATATCTCAGTCTCTTCATATCTATCTATCTATCTATCTATCTCGATTCTGGAGATTCTCGCACGAGACTGTGTTCCGACTTTTTTAGCAACTAACCTAGTAAGAGATCTATCTATCTATCTATCTATCTATCAATCTATCTATCTATCTATCTAACTCGATTCTGGATATTCTCGCACGAGACTGTGTTCCGACTTTCTTAGCAACTAACCTAGTAAGAGATCTATCTATCTATCTATCTATCTATCTATCTATCTATCTATCTATCTATCTATCTATCTATCTATCTATCTTATATGGGAAATAGCCCGTGAATCAATCGATTACACCTTGAATGAAACCAATGGGTGTTTCC
Organism: Acanthosepion esculentum; assembly: GCA_964036315.1. Classification (NCBI taxonomy): domain Eukaryota; kingdom Metazoa; phylum Mollusca; class Cephalopoda; order Sepiida; family Sepiidae; genus Acanthosepion; species Acanthosepion esculentum. Next base: position 1,205,613 of record OZ038518.1, on the reverse strand, counting down.
AGTCCCGACACTGGTTAGTGTTTGAGGCCAGTAATTAAGATGCCCTTTTTCATTCGACACCTCCCACTAGAAATACGGGTACAGCACAATCTTCCCGCCTCCAGTTCCTTGATTTGATCATTTTAAGCAGAGATCAATATCCATGGTTTGGGTGTGTGCATATGCATGTACGTGTGCATCCATGCCTTTGTGTGTGTGTTAGCCCCTGTTAGCAAATGGAGGCTCAGATTTGATAGAAGCAGACATAATATAGTTATCATCGATAAAATCAGCTCACCTTTAGAATGGTTTTCAAAAAAGGGGAATAAAAAAGCGAAATATCAGGGATTTCAATTCCTAAAAGAAATCCAATTTATTTTCTAAATAAATACATAGATAAACGAATGAAAATAAAAACTCTCTCACAAATATATTTATCTTCTCCAGGATGTGGACCGGCATGACTCTCCACAATTTCCTATTACAGGATCTTAATTTTCCACAGTACCTTCGGCTTCTTTCATCTGAAATCTTCTTTTCTCCTTTCTTTATTTCTTTCTTTTTTCTTTCTTTCTTTCTTTCTTTCTTTCTTTGCCTAATTTTTCGTTTTATTTTTGTACCTTTTGATCATCTT
>OZ038518.1:1177500-1200000 GCA_964036315.1 Acanthosepion esculentum | reverse complement strand
TTCTGTAAAGTTTGAGTGGCTCTTGGGTCTCGTACAGTGTCTGTTTATCTTTTTGTCTCTATTACTTTTTTCTTTCTTTCTGACTGTCCGTCTTTATGTCTACCTTTTTTCTTTCTTTCTTCCTTTCTTTCTTTCTATCTGTCTTTCTTTCATTCTTTCGGTCTGTCTTTCATTCTTCATTTTTTTCTTTGTTTCTTTCTTTGTTTCTTTCTTTCTGTGCGTCTTCCTTTCTTTCGGTGAATCTTTCTTTGATTTATTCTTTCATTTCTTTCTTTCTTTCTTTCTTTCTTCCTGTGTTTCTTTCTTTCTTTCTTTCTGTCGGTGTCTCTGTCTGACTTTCTATTTCTCTTTCTTTCTTTCTTTCTGTGTGACTTTCTTTCGGTGTATCTTTCTTTTATCTTTTCTTTCTGTCTTTCATTTCTTTCTTTTTTCTTTCTGTGTTTGTCTTTCTTTCTTTCATTCATTCTTTCCTTCTCTTTCTTTCTTTCTTCAGTGTTGGTTTTTCTTTTTTCTTTCTTTCATTCTGTTTCTCTCTCTGACTTTCTATTTGTCTCTCTTTCCTTCTTTCTTTCTTTCTTTCTGTTTATCTTTCTTTCACATTTTCTTTCTTTGTTTAATTTCTTTCTTTCTTTCTTTATTTATTTATTTCTTTCTTTCTGTATCTTTTTTTCTTTCATTTTTTTTTCTTTCATTTGTTTCTTTTTTTCTGTCTGTCTTTCTTTCTTTGTGTTTTTCTTTCTTTCAGTTATTGTTTTTCTTCCTTTATTTCTTTCTTTCATTCTGTCTTTCTTTCTTTCGGGGTGTCTTCCGTTCTTTCTTTCTTTCATTCTTTCTTTCGGTCTGTCTTGCTTTCTTCTGGTGTATCTTTCTTTCTTTCATTCTTTCTTTCTTTCTTTGTGTTTGTCTGTCTCTCTATTTGTCTTTCTTTCTCTTTTTCTTTCTTTCGGTGTGTATTTCTTTATTTCTTTCTTTCTGTGTGGCTTTCTTTCTTTTGGTATATATTTCTTTCATTTCTTCTCTCTTTCTTTCATTTCTTTCTTTCTTTCTGTTTCCCCCTTTGACTTTCTATTTGTCTTTATTTCTTTCTTTCTGTTTCTCTGTCTCTCTTTCTATTTGTCGTTCTTTTTTTCTTACTTTCTTTCTTTCTTTCTTTCTTCCTTTCTGTCTTTCTTTCTCTCTCTCTCTTTGTTTCTTTCTTTCTTGCTCTCTTTCTTTCTTTCTGTTTGTCTTTCTATCTTTATGCTTTTCTTTCTTTCTCTCTGCTTCTCTGTCTGATTTCCTATCTGTCTGTCTCTCTCTCGGTCTTTCTTTCTTTCATTCCTTCCTTCTTTCCCTCTTTCTTTCTTTCTTTCTTTCATTTTTCTTCGATTCATTCCTACATCTTACCGCCTTTATATTTTTCCTTTTCTTTCCCATAAATTTTCGCTTTTTGTTTTTACTTCAATTTTCCATTCTTTTTCTCTATTTTTCCTATCCTTCCCAATGTACACCTATCACCTTTATTCCTTCATTCCTATTTCAATTCTTGCAATTCACTTTCTTTATGGTATTTTCCTTAGTTTTTGCGCCTTCCAATTTCTTTCTTCCTCCATTTCTCCTTCCCATAATTTCTTTCCATCTGTACCATCTTTTATTTCCCCTTCCTTTCTTTTCCTGTCTTTCTTTCTGCCTCTGTACCGTCCATATAGCCTTTCCTTTCGAAACTCAATCGCTCTCAATGTTTCCCACCCATTTCCAACCCATAATTTTGCAGAAAGTTTCTTCCACCATTTTTTATCATCAAACACCCGTTCGCTTCAAATGTCATCCGGGAATTTCTCGGTGAATTCAAGCGAACTCTGTATCGGAACACTCCAGTCTACCCCTCATTTCTCCAAACCCGAAATCGTTTTTCCTTTGTAATTATTCGTATCTGTTGTTTCCATCTGAAAGCATAGTAAGCACATCCAAGTCATTCGAGTGAAAGGTTAAATAAAAACAGAATAGCCATTGTCTCTACACCTAGCCAAAGTCTAACAAACAAACAAACAAACAACACATACACACCAAAAAACAACTTCGTCGACAGGAGATAAGAAAATGGCTGTTGTTAGAACTCTTCAATGTTAGAGTGACAGAAATAGAAACACTATCGTACGCTTTCCATCCTTCCTGTCTGCAGTTTGAATATTCTACTTTTCCTCAAGATATTTTTCAGTGAAACTCGAATAGAGTATTGTTCAAATCACACTAAAGTTGTTCAGATAAAATAAAAAAATAAAAAGAAAACGGGAAAAACATAAAAACACAGCCAATTATTTTTGTAGCCGATACGAATAGTTAAGGAGTTGTTTATTCCCATTATTAATATTTAATATTGCAATAAAAATTTGAATATTTGATGAATTCAGGCTGATACAGCTTCTTATTCCATGTGCCGTGTTCACTGAAGAATTGGTAGCCATGGCTCTCCACAATTTCAACTCTTTTATAGTTCTTCATAAAATTTGTCTTTTTGTTATTACTACTAAAAACAGTTCCGCCGACGATTTTCCCAGGCACACTAGGTAGGTTATGCGTTGCTTTCCACTCTCCCTCTTGCCTTCAATCTCTTAAACCTTGTTCCGCCATCCATATACTGAATCTCTCTAGGTAGGTTATGCGATGTTTTCCTCAGTCCCTCTTGCCTTCAATCTCCTAAACCTTGTTCCGCCATCCATTTACTCAATCTCTCTAGGTAGGTTATGCGTTATTTTCCTCTGTCCCTCTTGCCTTCAATCTCCTAAACCTTGTTCCGACATCCATTTACTCAATCTCTCTGGGTAGGTTATGCGTTGTTTTCCTCTGTCCCTCTTGATTACATCTCCTAAACCTTGTTCCGACATCCATTTACTCAAGCTCTCTAAGTAGGTTATGCGTTATTTTCCTCTGTCCCTCTTGCCTTCAATCTCCTAAACCTTGTTCCGCCATCCATTTACTCAAGCTCTCTAGGTAGGTTATGCGTTGCTCTCCACTCTCCCTCTTGCCTTCAATCTCCTAAACCTTGTTTCGCCATCCATTTATTCAAGGTAGCTAGGTAGTTATGCGTTGTTTTCCTCTGTCCCTCTTGCCGTCAATCTCCTAAACTTTGTTCCGCCATCCATTTACTCAATCTCTCTAAGTAGGTTATGCGTTATTTTCCTCTGTCCCTCTTGCCTTCAATCTCCTAAACCTTGTTCCGCCATCTATTTACACAATCTCTCTAGGTAGGTTATGCGTTGTTTTCCTCTGTCCCTATTGCCGTCAATCTCCTAAACCTTGTTCCGCCATCCATTTACTCAATCTCTCTAGGTAGGTTATGCGTTGTTTTCCTCTGTCCCTCTTGCCTTCAATATCCTAAACCTTGTTCCGCCATCCATTTACTCAATCTCTCTAGGTAGGTTATGCGTTGTTTTCCTCTGTCCCTCTTGCCTTCAATCTCCTAAACCTTGTTCCGCCATCCATTTACTCAATCTCTCTAGGTAGGTTATGCGTTGTTTTCCTCTGTCCCTCTTGCTTTCAATCTCCTAAACGTTGTTCCGCCATCCATTTACTCAATCTCTCTAGGTAGGTTATGCGTTGTCTTCCTCTGTCCCTCTTGCCTTCAATCTCCTAAACCCTGTTCCACCATCCATTTACTCAATCTCTCTAGGTAGGTTATGCGTTGTTTTCCTCTGTCCCTCTTGCCTTCAATCTCCTAACCCTTGTTCCGCCATCTATTTACTCAATCTCTCTAGGTAGGTTATGCGTTGTTTTCCTCTGTCCCTCTTGCCTTCAATCTCCTAAACGTTGTTCCGCCATACATTTACTCAAGTTCTCTAGGTAGGTTATGCGTTGTTTTCCTCTGTCCCTCTTGCCTTCAATCTCCTAAACGTTGTTCCGCCATCCATTTACTCAATCTCTCTAGGTAGGTTATGCGTTGTTTTCCTCTGTCCCTCTTGCCTTCAACGTCCTAAACCTTGTTCCACCATCCATTTACTCAATCTCTCTAGGTAGGTTATGCGTTGTTTTCCTCTGTCCCTCCTGCCTTCAATCTCCTAAACGTTGTTCCGCCATCCATTTACTCAAGCTCTCTAGGTAGGTTATGCGTTGTTTTCCTCTGTCCCTCTTGCATTCAACCTCCTAAACCTTGTTCCGCCATCCATTTACTCAATCTCTCTAGGTAGGTTATGCGTTGTTTTCCTCTGTCCCTCTTGCCTTCAATCTCCTAAACGTTGTTCCGCCATCCATTTACTCAAGCTCTCTAGGTAGTTTATGCGTTGTTTTCCTCTGTCCCTCTTGCCTTCAATCTCCTAAACGTTGTTCCGCCATCCATTTACTCAATCTCTCTAGGTAGGTTATGCGTTGTTTTCCTCTGTCCCTCTTGCCTTCAACCTCCTAAACCTTGTTCCACCATCCATTTACTCAATCTCTCTAGGTAGGTTATGCGTTGTTTTCCTCTGTCCCTCCTGCCTTCAATCTCCTAAACGTTGTTCCGCCATCCATTTACTCAATCTCTCTAGGTAGGTTATGCGTTGTCTTCCTCTGTCCCTCTTGCCTTCAATCTCCTAAACCTTGTTCCACCATCCATTTACTCAATCTCTCTAGGTAGGTTATGCGTTGTTTTCCTCTGTCCCTCTTGCCTTCAATCTCCTAACCCTTGTTCCGCCATCTATTTACTCAATCTCTCTAGGTAGGTTATGCGTTGTTTTCCTCTGTCCCTCTTGCCTTCAATCTCCTAAACGTTGTTCCGCCATACATTTACTCAAGTTCTCTAGGTAGGTTATGCGTTGTTTTCCTCTGTCCCTCTTGCCTTCAATCTCCTAACCCTTGTTCCGCCATCTATTTACTCAATCTCTCTAGGTAGGTTATGCGTTGTTTTCCTCTGTCCCTCTTGCCTTCAATCTCCTAAACGTTGTTCCGCCATACATTTACTCAAGCTCTCTAGGTAGGTTATGCGTTGTTTTCCTCTGTCCCTCTTGCCTTCAACCTCCTAAACCTTGTTCCGCCATCTTTTTACTCAATCTCTCTAGGTAGGTTGTGTGTTGTTTTCCTCTGTCCCTCTTGCCTTCAACCTCCTAAACCTTGTTCCGCCATCCATTTACTCAATCTCTCTAGGTAGGTTATGCGTTGTTTTCCTCTGTCCCTCTTGCCTTCAATCTCCTAAACCTTGTTCCGCCATCCATTTACTCAATCTCTCTAGGTAGGTTATGCGTTGTTTTCCTCTGTCCCTCTTGCCTTCAATCTCCTAACCCTTGTTCCGCCATCTTTTTACTCAATCTCTCTAGGTAGGTTAAGCGTTGTTTTCCACTGTCCCTCTTGCCTTCAATCTCTTAACCCTTGTTCCGCCATCCATTTACTCAATCTCTCTAGGTAGGTTATGCGTTGTTTTCCTCTGTCCCTCTTGCCTTCAATCTCTTAAACCTTGTTCCGCCATCCATTTACTCAATCTCTCTAGGTAGGTTATGCGTTGTTTTCCTCTGTCCCTCTTGCCTTCAATCTCCTAAACCTTGTTCCGCCATCTATTTACTCAATCTCTCTAGGTAGGTTATGCGTTGTCTTCCTCTGTCCCTCTTGCCTTCAATCTCCTAAACGTTGTTCCGCCATCCATTTACTCAATCTCTCTAGGTAGGTTATGCGTTGTTTTCCTCTGTCCCTCTTGCCTTCAATCTCTTAAACCTTGTTCCGCCATCCATTTACTCAATCTCTCTAGGTAGGTTATGCGTTGTTTTCCTCTGTCCCTCTTGCCTTCAATCTCCTAAACCTTGTTCCGCCATCTATTTACTCAATCTCTCTAGGTAGGTTATGCGTTGTTTTCCTCTGTCCCTCCTGCCTTCAACCTCCTAAACCTTGTTCCACCATCCATTTACTCAATCTCTCTAGGTAGGTTATGCGTTGTCTTCCTCTGTCCCTCTTGCCTTCAATCTCCTAAACCTTGTTCCACCATCCATTTACTCAATCTCTCTAGGTAGGTTATGCGTTGTTTTCCTCTGTCCCTCTTGCCTTCAATCTCCTAACCCATGTTCCGCCATCTATTTACTCAATCTCTCTAGGTAGGTTATGCGTTGTTTTCCTCTGTCCCTCTTGCCTTCAATCTCCTAAACGTTGTTCCGCCATACATTTACTCAAGTTCTCCAGGTAGGTTATGCGTTGTTTTCCTCTGTCCCTCTTGCCTTCAATCTCCTAAACCTTGTTCCGCCATCTATTTACTCAATCTCTCTAGGTAGGTTATGCGTTGTTTTCCTCTGTCCCTCTTGCCTTCAATCTCCTAAACGTTGTTCCGCCATACATTTACTCAAGCTCTCTAGGTAGGTTATGCGTTGTTTTCCTCTGTCCCTCTTGCCTTCAACCTCCTAAACCTTGTTCCGCCATCTTTTTACTCAATCTCTCTAGGTAGGTTGTGTGTTGTTTTCCTCTGTCCCTCTTGCCTTCAACCTCCTAAACCTTGTTCCGCCATCCATTTACTCAATCTCTCTAGGTAGGTTATGCGTTGTTTTCCTCTGTCCCTCTTGCCTTCAATCTCCTAAACCTTGTTCCGCCATCCATTTACTCAATCTCTCTAGGTAGGTTATGCGTTGTTTTCCTCTGTCCCTCTTGCCTTCAATCTCCTAACCCTTGTTCCGCCATCTTTTTACTCAATCTCTCTAGGTAGGTTATGCGTTGTTTTCCACTGTCCCTCTTGCCTTCAATCTCTTAACCCTTGTTCCGCCATCCATTTACTCAATCTCTCTAGGTAGGTTATGCGTTGTTTTCCTCTGTCCCTCTTGCCTTCAATCTCTTAAACCTTGTTCCGCCATCCATTTACTCAATCTCTCTAGGTAGGTTATGCGTTGTTTTCCTCTGTCCCTCTTGCCTTCAATCTCCTAAACCTTGTTCCGCCATCTATTTACTCAATCTCTCTAGGTAGGTTATGCGTTGTCTTCCTCTGTCCCTCTTGCCTTCAATCTCCTAAACGTTGTTCCGCCATCCATTTACTCAATCTCTCTAGGTAGGTTATGCGTTGTTTTCCTCTGTCCCTCTTGCCTTCAATCTCTTAACCCTTGTTCCGCCATCCATTTACTCAATCTCTCTAGGTAGGTTATGCGTTGTTTTCCTCTGTCCCTCTTGCCTTCAATCTCTTAAACCTTGTTCCGCCATCCATTTACTCAATCTCTCTAGGTAGGTTATGCGTTGTTTTCCTCTGTCCCTCTTGCCTTCAATCTCCTAAACCTTGTTCCGCCATCTATTTACTCAATCTCTCTAGGTAGGTTATGCGTTGTTTTCCTCTGTCCCTCCTGCCTTCAACCTCCTAAACCTTGTTCCACCATCCATTTACTCAATCTCTCTAGGTAGGTTATGCGTTGTTTTCCTCTGTCCCTCTTGCCTTCAATCTCCTAAACGTTGTTCCGCCATCCATTTACTCAAGCTCTCTAGGTAGCTTATGCGTTGTTTTCCTCTGTCCCTCTTGCCTTCAATCTCCTAAACGTTGTTCCGCCATCCATTTACTCAATCTCTCTAGGTAGGTTATGCGTTGTTTTCCTCTGTCCCTCTTGCCTTCAACCTCCTAAACCTTGTTCCACCATCCATTTACTCAATCTCTCTAGGTAGGTTATGCGTTGTTTTCCTCTGTCCCTCCTGCCTTCAATCTCCTAAACGTTGTTCCGCCATCCATTTACTCAAGCTCTCTAGGTAGGTTATGCGTTGTTTTCCTCTGTCCCTCTTGCCTTCAACCTCCTAAACCTTGTTCCGCCATCCATTTACTCAATCTCTCTAGGTAGGTTATGCGTTGTTTTCCTCTGTCCCTCTTGCCTTCAATCTCCTAAACGTTGTTCCGCCATCCATTTACTCAAGCTATCTAGGTAGGTTATGCGTTGTTTTCCTCTGTCCCTCTTGCCTTCAACCTCCTAAACCTTGTTCCACCATCCATTTACTCAATCTCTCTAGGTAGGTTATGCGTTGTTTTCCTCTGTCCCTCCTGCCTTCAATCTCCTAAACGTTGTTCCGCCATCCATTTACTCAAGCTCTCTAGGTAGGTTATGCGTTGTTTTCCTCTGTCCCTCTTGCCTTCAACCTCCTAAACCTTGTTCCGCCATCTTTTTACTCAATCTCTCTAGGTAGGTTGTGTGTTGTTTTCCTCTGTCCCTCTTGCCTTCAACCTCCTAAACCTTGTTCTGCCATCCATTTACTCAATCTCTCTAGGTAGGTTATGCGTTGTTTTCCTCTGTCCCTCTTGCCTTCAATCTCCTAAACGTTGTTCCGCCATACATTTACTCAAGCTCTCTAGGTAGCTTATGCGTTGTTTTCCTCTGTCCCTCTTGCCTTCAATCTCCTAAACGTTGTTCCGCCATCCATTTACTCAAGATCTCTAGGTAGCTTATGCGTTGTTTTCCTCTGTCCCTCTTGCCTTCAATCTCCTAAACGTTGTTCCGCCATCCATTTACTCAATCTCTCTAGGTAGGTTATGCGTTGTTTTCCTCTGTCCCTCTTGCCTTTAACCTCCTAAACCTTGTTCCACCATCCATTTACTCAATCTCTCTAGGTAGGTTATGCGTTGTTTTCCTCTGTCCCTCCTGCCTTCAATCTCCTAAACGTTGTTCCGCCATCCATTTACTCAAGCTCTCTAGGTAGGTTATGCGTTGTTTTCCTCTGTCCCTCTTGCCTTCAACATCCTAAACCTTGTTCCGCCATCCATTTACTCAAGCTCTCTAGGTAGGTTATGCGTTGTTTTCCTCTGTCCCTCTTGCCTTCAATCTCTTAAACCTTGTTCCGCCATCCATTTACTCAATCTCTCTAGGTAGGTTATGCGTTGTTTTCCTCTGTCCCTCCTGCCTTCAATCTCCTAACCCTTGTTCCGCCATCTTTTTACTCAATCTCTTTAGGTAGGTTATGCGTTGTTTTCCACTGTCCCTCTTGCCTTCAGTCTTCTAAACCTTGTTCCGCCATCCATTTACTCAATCTCTCTAGGTAGGTTATGCGTTGTTTTCCTCTGTCCCTCCTGCCTTCAACCTCCTAAACCTTGTTCCACCATCCATTTACTCAATCTCTCTAGGTAGGTTATGCGTTGTTTTCCTCTGTCCCTCTTGCCTTCAATCTTCTAAACCTTGTTCCGCCATCCATTTACTCAAGTTCTCTAGGTAGGTTATGCGTTGTTTTCCTCTGTCCCTCTTGCCTTCAATCTCCTAAACGTTGTTCCGCCATCCATTTACTCAATCTCTCTAGGTAGGTTATGCGTTGTTTTCCTCTGTCCCTCTTGCCTTCAATCTCCTAAACCTTGTTCCGCCATCCATTTACTCAATCTCTCTAGGTAGGTTATGCGTTGTTTTCCTCTGTCTCTCTTGCCTTCAATCTCCTAAACCTTGTTCCGCCATCCATTTACTCAATCTCTCTAGGTAGGTTATGCCTTGTTTTCCTCTGTCCCTCTTGCCTTCAATCTCCTAAACCTTGTTCCGCCATCCATTTACTCAATCTCTCTAGGTAGGTTATGCGTTGTTTTCCTCTGTCCCTCTTGCCTTCAACCTCCTAAACCTTGTTCCGCCATCCATTTACTCAAGCTCTCTAGGTAGGTTATGCGTTGTTTTCCTCTGTCCCTCTTGCCTTCAATCTCTTAAACCTTGTTCCGCCATCCATTTACTCAATCTCTCTAGGTAGGTTATGCGTTGTTTTCCTCTGTCCCTCTTGCCTTCAATCTCCTAACCCTTGTTCCGCCATCTTTTTACTCAATCTCTCTAGGTAGGTTATGCGTTGTTTTCCACTGTCCCTCTTGCCTTCAGTCTTCTAAACCTTGTTCCGCCATCCATTTACTCAATCTCTCTAGGTAGGTTATGCGTTGTTTTCCTCTGTCCCTCCTGCCTTCAACCTCCTAAACCTTGTTCCACCATCCATTTACTCAATCTCTCTAGGTAGGTTATGCGTTGTTTTCCTCTGTCCCTCTTGCCTTCAATCTTCTAAACCTTGTTCCGCCATCCATTTACTCAAGTTCTCTAGGTAGGTTATGCGTTGTTTTCCTCTGTCCCTCTTGCCTTCAATCTCCTAAACGTTGTTCCGCCATCCATTTACTCAATCTCTCTAGGTAGGTTATGCGTTGTTTTCCTCTGTCCCTCTTGCCTTCAATCTCCTAAACCTTGTTCCGCCATCCATTTACTCAATCTCCCGAGGTAGGTTATGCGTTGTTTTCCTCTGTCCCTCTTGCCTTCAATCTCCTAAACCTTGTTCCGCCATCCATTTACTCAATCTCTCTAGGTAGTTTATGCGTTGTTTTCCTCTGTCCCTCTTGCCTTCAATCTCCTAAACCTTGTTCCGCCATCCATTTACTCAATCTCTCTAGGTAGGTTATGCGTTGTTTCCTTCTTTCCCCCTTACCTTCAATCCCTTAAATCTTGATCCGTAATCCATTTACTGATGCTCTCTTTGCACTTTTACTCTAAATAAGTACTGTTGATATATTTATATAAAAAAATATATTGCTGTTATTTTTAGAATAAAAATGTATTTTTATCCATTCATCGAATTTTGTATTATTTTGAGGTTTCACTGTTTGTCCTTAGTTCGGATCCTGACACTTTATACCACTCGGGGTTGCGTTGACCTGGGAACAACATCAAGTAAATGGTGATCCGAATTACCTGATAACCTCCAATCTCTCGATTAGATACCCTGCTGCCGGATGTAGTTTATTGTCATACCCAGGAATGTGAGAGATGATGAAAAGACAAGCATTACTAAAATCTGCAAAGTATAGGAAGTTGTGGCGTTGCATATTCGCACACGCCCTTAATAGTCACGACAACAAGAAAAAATTGAAACCTCACTTAAACAAGGCTGTTATCAGCTGAACAATAAATATTTATATAATATTTATTTTCTAACATGTCTTGACCTTTTAAGATACCGAATCGATCTTTACGTTTTGCTTTGTGTTGAAAATATATATGACATTTCACACTCAGTTGCACAAAACTAATTTGGTTACCAAAATTACTGTAACTTTATGGTACTATAACAACCGTATATATTTCAATTGGAAGAAGTAGATATTTGTTTTAAAAAATGATAATGGTTGACAATACTTCATCTACTAAAAGATGAAGAGGTTACTTACACAAAACAAAAATTGATAAACAAATAGGTAAAAAATCTTCATCTGATAAAAAAGACTTGCATAAATAAATGCCGGTAAAAAAATTAATAATAATTGCTGACCATTCTTTATCAAATAAAAACTACACATGAAATTACATACTAATCAAAAATGATTATAATAGTTGAACATTACTTACACTAATTTTATTTGAGCTGTAATCTTCACCTTTGTTATTTTATCGTATCATGTCGACCGCTGTGCTCTTTGGCCTTCATCAGGTATATATCGAATCGAGAAACCTACAGGCAATTTTGAACAGAACCCTTTATTTACTTACGCCATTTACAGGAAATTCTGAATTGAACTCTTTATTTATTTACATTCGGAATATTGTCAACATTTCGACTGCTGTGCCCTTCAGCCTTCATCAGGTGTATATCGATTCGGGTAAACTACAGGAAATACTGAATTGAACTCTTTATTTATTTACATTCGGAATATTGTCAACATTTCGACTGCTGTGCCCTTCGGCCTTCATCAGGTGTATATCGATTCGGGTAAACTACAGGAAATACTGAATTGAACCCTTTATTTATTTACATACGGAATATTTTCAACATTTCGACCTTTGTGCCCTTCGGCCTTCATCAGGTGTATATCGATTCGGGTAAACTACAGGAAATACTGAATTGAACTCTTTATTTATTCACATTCGGAATATTGTCAACATTTCGACTGCTGTGCCCTTCGGCCTTCATCAGGTGTATATCGATTCGGGTAAACTACAGGAAATACTGAATTGAACTCTTTATTTATTTACATTCGGAATATTGTCAACATTTCGACTGCTGTGCCCTTCGGCCTTCATCAGGTGTATATCGATTCGGGTAAACTACAGGAAATACTGAATTGAACTCTTTATTTATTTACATTCGGAATATTGTCAACATTTCGACTGCTGTGCCCTTCGGCCTTCATCAGGTGTATATCGATTCGGGTAAACTACAGGAAATACTGAATTGAACTCTTTATTTATTTACATTCGGAATATTGTCAACATTTCGACTGCTGTGCCCTTCGGCCTTCATCAGGTGTATATCGATTCGGGTAAACTACAGGAAATACTGAATTGAACTCTTTATTTATTTACATTCGGAATATTGTCAACATTTCGACTGCTGTGCCCTTCGGCCTTCATCAGGTGTATATCGATTCGGGTAAACTACAGGAAATACTGAATTGAACTCTTTATTTATTTACATTCGGAATATTGTCAACATTTCGACTGCTGTGCCCTTCGGCCTTCATCAGGTGTATATCGATTCGGGTAAACTACAGGAAATACTGAATTGAACTCTTTATTTATTTACATTCGGAATATTGTCAACATTTCGACTGCTGTGCCCTTCGGCCTTCATCAGGTGTATATCGATTCGGGTAAACTACAGGAAATACTGAATTGAACTCTTTATTTATTTACATTCGGAATATTGTCAACATTTCGACTGCTGTGCCCTTCGGCCTTCATCAGGTGTATATCGATTCGGGTAAACTACAGGAAATACTGAATTGAACTCTTTATTTATTTACATTCGGAATATTGTCAACATTTCGACTGCTGTGCCCTTCCGCCTTCATCAGGTGTATATCGATTCGGGTAAACTACAGGAAATACTGAATTGAACTCTTTATTTATTTACATTCGGAATATTGTCAACATTTCGACTGCTGTGCCCTTCGGCCTTCATCAGGTGTATATCGATTCGGGTAAACTACAGGAAATACTGAATTGAACTCTTTATTTATTTACATTCGGAATATTGTCAACATTTCGACTGCTGTGCCCTTCGGCCTTCATCAGGTGTATATCGATTCGGGTAAACTACAGGAAATACTGAATTGAACTCTTTATTTATTTACATTCGGAATATTGTCAACATTTCGACTGCTGTGCCCTTCCGCCTTCATCAGGTGTATATCGATTCGGGTAAACTACAGGAAATACTAAATTGAACTCTTTATTTATTTACATTCGGAATATTGTCAACATTTCGACTGCTGTGCCCTTCGGCCTTCATCAGGTGTATATCGATTCGGGTAAACTACAGGAAATACTGAATTGAACTCTTTATTTATTTACATTCGGAATATTGTCAACATTTCGACTGCTGTGCCCTTCCGCCTTCATCAGGTGTATATCGATTCGGGTAAACTACAGGAAATACTGAATTGAACTCTTTATTTATTTACATTCGGAATATTGTCAACATTTCGACTGCTGTGCCCTTCAGCCTTCATCAGGTGTATATCGATTCGGGTAAACTACAGGAAATACTAAATTGAACTCTTTATTTATTTACATTCGGAATATTGTCAACATTTCAACTGCTGTGCCCTTCGGCCTTCATCAGGTGTATATCGATTCGGGTAAACTGCAGGAAATACTGAATTGAACTCTTTATTTATTTACATTCGGAATATTGTCAACATTTCGACTGCTGTGCCCTTCCGCCTTCATCAGGTGTATATCGATTCGGGTAAACTACAGGAAATACTGAATTGAACTCTTTATTTATTTACATTCGGAATATTGTCAACATTTCGACTGCTGTGCCCTTCAGCCTTCATCAGGTGTATAACGATTCGGGTAAACTACAGGAAATACTAAATTGAACTCTTTATTTATTTACATTCGGAATATTGTCAACATTTCGACTGCTGTGCCCTTCGGCCTTCATCAGGTGTATATCGATTCGGGTAAACTACAGGAAATACTGAATTGAACTCTTTATTTATTTACATTCGGAATATTGTCAACATTTCGACTGCTGTGCCCTTCGGCCTTCATCAGGTGTATATCGATTCGGGTAAACTACAGGAAATTCTGAATTGAACTCTTTATTTATTTACATACGGAATATTGTCAACATTTCGACTGCTGTGCCCTTCAAACTTCATCAGGTGTATAACGATTCGGGTAAACTACAGGAAATTCTGAATTGAACCCTTTATTTATTTACATTCGGAATATTGTCAACATTTCGACTGCTGTGCCCTTCGGCCTTCATCAGGTGTATATCGATTCGGGTAAACTACAGGAAATACTGAATTGAACTCTTTATTTATTTACATTCGGAATATTGTCAACATTTCGACTGCTGTGCCCTTCGGCCTTCATCAGGTGTATATCGATTCGGGTAAACTACAGGAAATACTGAATTGAACTCTTTATTTATTTACATTCGGAATATTGTCAACATTTCGACTGCTGTGCCCTTCGGCCTTCATCAGGTGTATATCGATTCGGGTAAACTACAGGAAATACTGAATTGAACTCTTTATTTATTTACATTCGGAATATTTTCAACATTTCGACCTCTGTGCCCTTCAAACTTCATCAGGTGTATAACGATTCGGGTAAACTACAGGAAATACTGAATTTAGCCATTTATTTATTTACATTCATTTACTTACACTATTTACATTCATTCTCGCTTACCATTTTCTGAAAACACTGACAAAATTGGATCCTTGGATCCGAATGGTTTCCTCATAATATTTGAATGTAACGATTCCACTTAGCTGTTTTAGGAATAGGCCGTTTGTTTATACTACATAATCCAGTTTCATGTGCCCATCGTGCTGTTAGAGATTTCCGGTGAACGTGTTCTATCATCATGGCCTCGGAAGCAACACTTCTTGCTTTACTGACGTCTGCCAGCTTTATGTTTTAGCATACTGCATACTGTATCATTTGTTTCGAACTTATCCTGAATTTGTGAATTTGTAAAACTGTGATAGAGCCTGTCCCCCAATTCTATTGTCTTTGGACTCCAACAGCGTTTCAAATTAGAAATATCATTTTAAATTCATTTTGCCTTCCTCAAACGGCAAGAGAACATCCGCCATGTTGTAGACCTCACTTGATAATGCCATCTGCCGAGAAAAAATGTATTACAGTAAACAGTGTTATCTCAATTTGATAAAACTACGAAAGACAAGTTTTCCCTTTCCTGAATTGTGTATACCTTTGTTGGCATATACTGTAGATATACAGGGTGTATCAAAAGTAGTTTTACAATCTATGATGGCGGGTCCCTCACACCAAAATAAAACAAAAGCCCATATAAAAACATATCCGCAACTCCTTCGTTTTGCGTTATCAAATTTAAATTTTACGGTAGATGCTGTTAAATAAAAACTCGAAGATACAATCCCAAATTACTACTCACACGGCGATATGTAAAAATCATATCTGCCGGCTCACGATATGAATACCCAGCTATTGTTGAACAGAACCCTTCTCTGTTAATTCACTACTACACACGTTCAACATTGACGAAAGACTAGCCTGAAATGTACTCGAATGACAAATGTTACCTTGTCTACACGGCGACACTCCGCCATCTAGCGTAATCTTTCTTTAAAGTTAATACTCCCTCTGTTTCGAAATATTTGTTCCATAGCCGGAAATCTCATGTGGAATATACTAATTCTTAGTCAATTTTTTTGCCGTTTACATGAAGAGGTTATCGTTGATGTTCCTCAAGTATTTATATTAGCTTATTCAGGTAGAATAATTTGAAGCGCAAATTATATCACTTTTTCACCACATTAAAATTGTATTTTTTTTCAGACCACCCACTTGCAAGAGATTATGATGGGAGAAGAGAAATCAATTGGCAGAAAGGCTAAACGAAATTTCAAGAAGCACGAATTGACAAATAATGAACGTAGTGCTGTGTTGCAAGCACTGCTGGAAAGATCCACACATCGTGTCCTTAAGCGTGGTGCAATAAAACAGGTTGCAGAGGAATTAAACGTAGCTGCACAACGTCTGGGTTTGCAAATTGAATTAGTTTGCCAGCCTCCAAATAGTCCTGATCTCAATGTTCTTGATCTGGGTTATTTTAATGCAATTCAATCAATTCAACACCAGCAAGCTACAAATAATTTTGACCAGCTCATTGAAGCAGTGGAAGAAAGCTTCAATAAACTTCAGAAGTCGAAGCTTAACAATACTTTTCTAAGTTTGCAGTTAGCAATGGAACAAGTTATTTTAGCTGACGGCGATAACAACTATAAACTCCGGCACATGTCTAAAGAGAAGCTTGAAAGAGAAGGAAAACTTGAAGTATCCATTTCTATTTCTGACGAGTTGCAACAAAAACTGCTTTTGTTAAAGTAAACCTTCCCCAGTTATTTTTGTTATTAATTTAACTGTTTATGTATATCAGTTTCGATATATTTCACACTTATTTATATGACAATTCACTAATATTACTCATTTACTGTTGAGTATGGGAATAAATTATATTTTTTGTTCTTTTTGGTGTTTTTTTTATCTACGGGAACAATTATTTTGGAACAACATGAAAATGTTTTCGGTACAACTAATTCGGAACGGAGGGAGTAACACATAAGCGATGTTTTTGCGGACATATGTGGACTGTGTGTTTGTTATGATGTCAGTAACCGGTCCACATTTTTTGTAAAAATATTTTTGATACACCCTGTATATATAAATATATATATATATATATATATAATATGGAGAAAACAACTGAAAAGTTGCAAATCAAAAAAAAATTGAATGTTTTTTTTGAAAGTATTTATTTATATATATATATATATATATATATATATATATATATATATATATATATATATATATATATATATATATATATATATATATATATTTGATATTTCAGATCTGCCCCGATTTTCGTCAGAAATAAATTAAATAACTGTATTCAAAAGTTTGTTTCCAAGCAACGTCCGTCTGAATACAGTTATTTAATTTATTTCTGACGAAAGATCGGGGTAGATCTGAAATATCAAATATATATATATATATATATATATATATATATATATATAAAAATATAAATAAATACTTTCACAAAAAAACATTCAATTTTATTTAATTTACAATTTTTCAGTTGTTTTCTCCATATTATATACATATCAAGAAAGTATACGAGGCTTCTCATTATGCTATATATATATATATTCATTAAAGAATATTAAACACTTAAAATCCTCCATAGGTAGGTAATAATTATTATTTTAGCCACTTCATATGTGAATTAATCACCTTAATTGTGTTTAATAAAAATAGAAAAAAAATTACCTATGGGATTTTAAGTGTTTGATATTATGTAATTAATAATAATTTTGGTCTGTCTTTTGGCATAAAGCTCTCCCTGGTTCTATATACACCTGGAAATTCCATACAGAATTGTATCATTATATATATATACATATACATATATATATATATATATATATATATATATATATATGTATATGTATATATATGATATCCGTGTATTTGAGCAGACATTCCTCTTTGATGCAAGTTTTGTTAAAAATGACTGACAATTTTCTGCGTTTAAGCTTTTATAAGATTTTTCACGTGTACTCATATATATATATATATATATATATATATATATATATATATATATATATATATATATATATATATATATATATATATATATATTCTTTTGAGGACTTAAATTACATGAAAATTGTCCAATTATTTTATATATCCAAACGCTTCCGCTCATACTTTTAGCCATTATCAAGGATGAATTTTATTTTAATTTTAACTGAATATATGCATTGCTTTATGTATGTATTTCGAGATATAGCAATGTTTTATTTTTCAAACATGGTCAGCATATTGTAGCCGTGTTCATAGTTGATATTATTGACAGTTGTTTTTTTTCTTTTTAATGAATTCATGAATTAATTACTTTTTTTTACATGAGAATTATATTCGTATTATCAACAAGCATGTTACGAATAGAGTTTGGTATGTCTTCATGTGTATTTAAGTGAGATTTAACTGAGCTATGATTAGAGAGATGTCAGGTGAGTCTTTTTGCTAGGAATGTTGTAGTATATCCAATATAATTATTTACGAATTTGGATTGGTCAGGAACACTTAAGAAGGGACATGTGATTTTTAAAATATATTGGTTATGCTTAATTTCGAAATTGCAGGGGAATTAGTTTTTCTTATCTTTGAATATGCGTTAAGCAGTCATATATATATATATATATATATATATATATATATATATATATATATATATATATATATATATATATATATATATATATATATATATATATATATATATATATATATATATATATATAATGGCCACGTGGCCGAGTGCTTAGAACGTTCGAATCTCACCATGGTCAATTTATCAGGAAGGAGACTTCCTTATGTTATCGGAATGGATTGAGGTCGATCCCGGCGTGCGGCACTTTTGAAAAGTGCCTGAAAAATTTATCAAGCTTTTTGAATAAAATTGGGTAGACAGAACACGTGGAGGCCGTCGATAGATGTGCTAGCACGGACCCAAAAATCATCGTGGCAGAGTGCTTGAGCGTGCTAACCTTGTTCAAATTGTTGATCACGCTAGATAACACGCTCTCTCACAGAAACTGTAACTAAGGTCTGCTCAGCATAGTTGCAGTATAAACCACAGGTAGCCTGTGTGGATGTTGAACAAACACAAATGTGCCTGAGCGGGCGTCTGCAATATGGATTGGCTAGCCATCATAGAAGACGAGTGGCCAGATATATATATATATATATATATATATATATATATATATATATATATATATATATATATATATATATATATATATATTCTTTAAAAAAGGTTTTAGTTATAATGGATTTGTTTTAGTGTATATATTATATATTTCTGCTACACGGGTTTCCGTGACCTTCTTCAGTCAAATAAAAGGAATCAATTTTAAAAGGAATACATTTTCCTTATGTTCTTTTAATGCGTCATTGTTCGTTTTCTGTAGTGGGCCTTGATCTCATTTCTGGAGTGTTGGAAAGGGTGAATTTCTGCCTAAGTGGTAATAAAATCATTAGATTTTGTCTGAGTTGCAGTCATGTTAGATGAGGTCGGTTATTATCTTCCCTGTTTAAGAAAATAAAGAAAACATGGTTAGCTACTCAAATACGTTTACTCAATAAAATAACAACACGATATATATATATATATATATATATATATATATATATATATATATATATATATATATATATATATATATATATATGTATGTATGTATGTTTATATATATAAGAATTAACTCAAGTATGATCATTTACAGACTTGAACAGAAAAGAGAAACATATATGTGATGAAGTAAGAGGTGACAATTAAAATGCATTCTTCAATGTACGCACAGGTAAACAAGAATTAAAATTTATAAAAGCTTACAAAGAAGCAGGTTTTTTGACGGACACATTCAAAAATTAATTTATTACCGCTGAAATAGGCGGCTTCGACTAGATCTCGAGCAATGACGCCGCTTGATTCCTTCTCAAGTATTGGATGCGAGAATTGTTTTTTTTTGTTTTTTGTTTTTTTCAGGCTAGAGCCTTACAATGTCTTGCGCAGATGCGGCAACGTTTTTTCAAACGGTTCTTACATAAATGCCGCCTAACTGTGCGTGGCGTCTTTGATGGTTTTTTTCCTTTTTTTTTTCTTTTTTTTCAGGCCTTCCCTATGTAAACAAACACGGCCGGATTCATTAAAAATTAGATCAAGATTTTCGCAACTTTTTCATGGAAATTAATGTCCAGACCTTGGCGTATATATTTCTTGGCATTTCTATGCACGACACAATTCTGTTCACATTCTCTGTTCCCATTTTGCAGTGCTTTCTTCCAGATTAAACGATCTTCAGTCAGGTTTTCTAAGACATTTTGCAAGATTTTCACACACACACACACTATATATATATATATATATATATATATATATATATATATATATATATATATATATATATATATATATCTTCATTCAAGCCTGTTTCGTATATATATATATATATATATATATAAATTGATATATATATATATATATATATCTTCATTCAAGCCTGTTTCGTATATATATATATATATATATATATATATATATATATATATATATATATATAAATTGATATATATATATATGTATATGCATGTTTCATTAAAAACGACAGACAAGGTACTACGATTGAACTTTTTATTTAATTTTTCTTGTGTTCGAACAAGAGCTTTCTTTACAGGACAAAGGGTGTGTAGGAACTGTCCAAATGTTTTATGTTTCCGAGCGCTTTCGGCTATACCTTTAGCCATTATCAAGGATGATTCGATTTTTCAGCTTAATTGAGTGTGTGCATTATGTGTATGTCTTAGTGTGTAGTATGGATGTTTTTAATTTCCGAATACGGTTAGCACATGGTGGCTTTGTTCGTAGTTAATGTTGTTAAGAGTTGAATTTTTCTTTTTTATTATTAAAGCTTTTTTACAGGTGTATGCAGTTAATATATTTGTGTTTTCTACTAGTATGTTTCTAATGGAGTCTGGTAAGTCTGTGTGCGTGTTTAAATGCGTTCTAATGGAGCTGTGGTCAGATAGGTGTAACGTAAGACGTCTGAATAAGCATGTAGTTGTGTAACCGATGTAATTATTCATGAGTCCGGTTCGATCAGGAATACAGTTCCTTAAGGGGCATTTGAACTCATATATATATATATATATATATATATATATATATATATATATATATATATATATATATATTAATTCAAGCATCTTTCGTTGAATAATGGAGTGTAAGACGTCTTGATAATATCCATTTTTTGGATACAAATGCTATCGCAAGACATCTGCAAACACATTCTTGTCTACCTTCACAATGTAGAAAAGTATTTGTTAACAACACAAATATACTACACCATTAAAATAATAATCAAAAACTTCAAATTCTCAAGGCTTTCTTTAACAAAAGCAACCAACCAACACTCAATAAAATTTATTACGAATATAGTAAAAACAGATTAAAGTGCATATAACATTAATGCCATTTTACATTTCTACTAATTTCCGGTTAGCTCCCTTATATTGAAACGATTGATTTGCAAGAAATGGAAGAATTAAAGAAAAATCAAAACCTTCAAATACCCGAAGCCGTTTATATCAAAATCAATTGATTTTGATATAAATGGCTTTGAGAACAAAACACTTAATAACGTTTAATGTCTTTTTGCATTCCTACCATCTCTTGTTACCTCCCTTATATTCGGATGTATGCAAATGCACCATAGCTACAAAGGATCAATTTAAAATTTTAAAATAATTATAACATAGAGCGTTCACACGTGTTTTCAAAAATCACCATCACAACGATTACGGCTAAAACAAGTTTACGTCTGCAATTTACCCTCTGGATGATCTGGGAAGATATCAAAAACTACAGCACCTTACTTGATGAATTTCAACCTAACAGCCAGACGCTAATTAGAGAACTAGAAGTGATTATAAAACAAATAAATAGATATGTCTATATTATTCAATGAAAGTTGCTTGAATATTTATATATATATATATATATATATATATATATATATATATATATATATATATATGTAAATATAAGTGACATTGAAGTCAACAGTCTGTTTCATGCTAGACGCAATCGTCGTGGTTTGACAGTAGCGTCTAGCATGAAACAGACTGTCGCCTCTAAGTGTTCACTTTTATATTCACACAAGTTCTATCCCTGATATCAAGCACTTTATCCCATAAACATAGCACACCTGAATGTCCGAGAAATTTTCATAGAAAATATTCGTCCTCCGACATTCAGGCTGGTAAATGTTATTTAATACCGTTTATTATAAACAGAGCATTTACTTAAATATTTGTATCTATAAAAAAAAAAAAGAATGTTAAACATAAAAATGTCTTTAAATAATTGTCGGACTTTGTCCATTTCATAATGTGTGACGTCATTTGTTTACATTTGATACGCCATGAGCAGTTATGAATGTACGTGAGAGAATCATGAAAGATTGAAGTTTATAAGCAGTAAATTCAACCTTGCCAACTGATCGATCCCCAGTGGCCGAAACGGTTAAGGCACGTCAGGCTATATGACGGTTCCATATAGGATACAGGTTCGAATCCTGTCGGAGGACGAATATTTTCGATGAAAATTTCTCGGACATCCAGGCCGGTAAATGTTATTTAATACCGTTTATTATAAACAGAGCATTTACTTAAATACTTATATCTATAAAAAAAAAGAAAGAATGTTAAAAATAAAAATGTCTATATATATATATATATATATATATATATATATATATATATGTATACAAATGCGCACACACAAAGATATATATATATATATTTATATATATATAAAAGATAAAAAAACAAATAAAATACAAATGAAAACTACAGACAAAAGTTCATTTTCTCCATCAAGACATTCATTTCTGTAGTTTACTGCCACCAGCAAGCAGAAACATTTTTCTCTCCCGATGATGGCCATGTTGGCCGAAACTAGTCGAAGAATCTAAACGAAATAATAATAATAAAAACATAAGAATATTAATCTACAACCCAGTAT
>OZ038518.1:1140000-1175000 GCA_964036315.1 Acanthosepion esculentum | reverse complement strand
GCGGAATCATTTTTTTCACCCGGTCAGCAATTTTATTTGTTATACCAAGAGGTTTTTTTTTACTAATATTATTCATTTTGAGTCACCAATTCACTGATATACCAACGATTCCTCTCAGGCGATTATTCTCAAAAACAAGTTTTTTCTACAATCTTTTCGTCTTCACGATTCTCAAGCATAGATAGCAATATAAATAATTATTATATAAAAATAATCTTACCTTGATAATATTACATAGGAGCCAAAGAAATAACATTACTATTATGCTTCCATTTTAATGAGTTTTAAGGGAGACTTTTACCTTCTTTTATGTGCCGTTTACCTTCAAGACGTAGATGATCATGGGCCTCCACATCTTCCTGTTCCTTGTAGCTCTGAATAAGTTTTGTCTTTTTGTTATTTCTCCCAAACCCTGTTCTGCCATCCATTTTCTCGAGCATATTAAGTATGTTACGCGTTGCTTTCCTCTGTCCATCTTTCTCACAATCTGTCCCGTGTTTATCAGGTTTTTCAAGCCATCTTTCCTCATTAAAACACCCCAGCAATTTCATCTGCTTCTTCCTGATGTTAAGTATGTTTCCGTTTTGTTTCCATTCTCTTCAATATCTCGTTGTTCACATGTTCGACCCATGGTATCCTCAGCATTCTTCTGTAGAACCACGCATATTTTGCTTCAAGTCTCTCCTTCATCTTTGAGGAGATTGTCATGCATTCTCTGCCACACAGGAAGGCAAGTATCACGTAACTATTCTGTTCTCTTTTCTTTCTCTCAAACGAAAATTTTCTGTCACTTAATACACTGTTTAGCTACTTGGGATGCATCTTTGGCCCTCCCAATATGTCTTCGGATCTCAGTGTCGCAAAAACTGGATATAGTAGAATCCCACATATCCGGAATACCTGATATCCGGAGTGCCTCATATCTGGAATCCCGCACATCCGGAATCCCGCATATCCAAACATGATTTTGATGTGTATGTTTGAACTATTTGGGTGATACGTAACTGATTTGAAATTTCTGTTTTTCAGGAAATTTAATTTGGATAATTGCTTATGCATATTTCCCCTAAAT
Organism: Acanthosepion esculentum; assembly: GCA_964036315.1. Classification (NCBI taxonomy): domain Eukaryota; kingdom Metazoa; phylum Mollusca; class Cephalopoda; order Sepiida; family Sepiidae; genus Acanthosepion; species Acanthosepion esculentum. The sequence continues at coordinate 1,173,928 of OZ038518.1, read as the reverse complement.
GGATTGTATTGGTGCAAAATATGATGTGAAAGGATGACGACGAGACACATCTGCACTAAGATACCAACGGGGTGCGTGATTGTGATGAAACCTGGACTGAAATTGAAAAAGTTATTGAAAAGGTTGTCAGTTTTATGGAAAGAAAGCCAGCATTCAGCTATGACGATTGCAATAAGACACACAGAATTTTTTAAAAAGTCTTTCGTTTAAAAAATTTCAAGAACAAAAACAAAACGAAATGCGGAAAAGTTGAGAATGACATTAGTAGAGAAAGAATCATCATGCAACAGCGATTAAAAAATTCTCGTTATATTATTTGTTTTGCATACGTGACGTAATTAACTTGATGAATTTTCATTAACATTACATGTTATTTCTTTTTCCTTAAAATCAATTCCGTTATATTTCATTCGCCATTAGCTTATTTTGTTTACTATAAAACATTGTAAATAAATGTCAAACCTGATTTCAGTTCTTTTATTTTAATCTAAATATAGCGCCTCATGTCCGGACTTTGTAACCAATTCCTTCATATCCGGAATCCCTCATATCCGGAATCCCTCATATCCGGAATCCCTCATATCCGGAAACCCTCATATCCGGACTTTGTAACCAATTCTTCATATCCGGAATCCCACATATCCGGAATCCCTAATATCCGGACATTGTAACCAATTCCTCATATCCGGAATCCCTCATATCCGGAATCCCTCATATCCGGACACCCTCATATCCGGACTTTGTAACCAATTTCTCATATCCGGAATCCCTCATATCCGGACATTGTAACCAATTCCTCATATCCGGAATCCCTCATATCCGGAAACCCTCATATCCGGACTTTGTAACCAATTCCTCAGATCCGGAAGGACCTTCTTAGTCCGGTTGTCAGGGATTCTACTGTATTTAAATTTCTGTACCTGCTTGATTTTAGTATCCCCGCTCTGTAATTTGCATTTTCGTCTCACCCTTTTGCTGATAGCCATGTATTCTCTCTTCTTGTAGGTTATGCTTAGTACTTTCTTCTCTCATTCCTTCGCTTTCTTCTGTAGGAGATTTTGTAGTTTTCTTTTCGTGTCTGGTATCAGCACTGTGCCGGCTGCATGTCTTATATTGTTAAGATTGTTTGATAAAGTCTGAATAAAGGCCCTGCGATGAATGACGAAGGCTTCAATGGGCTCATACTAGATAAATATGTTTAGTTTATTTCTCCTAGGAATGTTTTAAATATATATTGTTGCGTGTCTTTTATAACGTTGGAATTTGCCAAAAATAAATAAATAAAAGAAAATAAATAAATAAATAATAATAATAATAATAATAATAATAATATTAATAATAATAATAATAATAATAATAATAATAATAATAATAATAATAATAATAATAATAATAATATTAATAATAATAATAATAATAATAATAATATTAATAATAATAATAATAATAATAATAATAATAATAATAATAATAATAATAATAATAATAATAATAATAATAATAATAATAATAATATTAATAATAATAATAATAATAATAATAATATTAATAATAATAATAATAATAATAATAATAATAATAATAATAATAATAATAATAATAACAAATAAATAAATAAGTAAATAAAACATATCGGGATTATCTTCTGTTTTGCAGAGATTAAAATTCGTTTCTGAAAAACTCTGTCTATTTTCTCACGACGCCCTTTGACATTGGCGTCATTTTCCTGGTTTCGTTTTCCTAAGCTTATCAGACAAGATGTCTCTGTTATGTTTTCCGGTGCCATGTCAAACACTTTGGTAAACCAATCAGAAGAGAAATTTCGAGATTTTTTTTAAAGAAATAGAGATTACAATTTATAACAACCATAAGGAAAATGTTCTTCTATTCAGAAACATAACAACAACAAAAATATGAACGAAATATTCCAGTGAACAATATCCAAAAAATACACAATGTTGTCCAAAATGCCATTTGTCTGTATTTGCAGTATGAGGAGTTAATCATTATTTGCCCCTTTTATATTCATAATATTGTTCTCATCTTTGTTGTTCTTTTCCTAACGTTTCGGCCGTAATGCCCTTCGGACTTCCTCAGGTGTATATCAATCCGTATAACCTACATGCAATTCTGAACTGAACACTTTATGTACTCTACAGAGGGAGACAATTCTCGATAGGGATATAGTCTAGTCCTTTTTGATATTTAATACTTTTCGATTATTTCTCGCCCTTTTCTACTGAATGCAAGTACACAGAGTCAGACAGAGGGATTGAACTCATAACCTCTATATCTCTAAATACATAAATGAAGACATTTACCCCGTAGGACAATTTGGTGGCGTACATTTTGAACCTTAACTTTAAGCTTAGCTGCTGATTAGGCTGCAACTGTTACGGCTGGCTGTCATGTATAGACTATTGCTGCGAGTAATAACTCTTCTGTCAAAAAAAATTATTGAATTTAAAAACTTCTCAGAAGCCATTACACTGATAAAAGGACGGGGACTATGCTGAGTGATGACATGTATTCATAGTTGGGATAGTAATGATCTTAGAGTCTTAAATTTAACCTGTCTGCTGATTAGGTTGCATATGCTTCTGCTGTCTGTCGTTTGGACAGCTGTTGCTGCCTATGTTTTGATTGCTGCTGCTGGCAACGACGTGTTGCCATTCGTCTTTCTTCCATTATTGGTGGTTTCGATATTGTATTTATTTATATGCTAGGCCTACTAAGGAGATTTTCATAGCTTAAATTTTTAAGAAAAATTTCAGCCTTGAAACTCAATGTCTTCAATTGAAAAGAATTTATCTAAAGTTAATATAACTTTTTCACAGCTACTTCTAAGTAGACTTGATACATGAAAATGGAAATAAAACGTAAAACTTGAAACAGGGATTTATCGTAAGAAAGTCGGAGGAAACACATCGACAGAATTTCTCGGAACAGAAATGAAACCTATATGAATACAAAAAGGGATCTTTTAAAAAACAGTATCTGCTGGAACTGTTCTGCAACCTTGCATATTCGGGAAAGATATTAGTTATTATTAATCAAGAACGTATATTGGCAGCAAACGGCTTGCATGCGCATTGTGAATAAGTTCAGCAGATATACAAAAATAGAAAGGGGCGTAATGCAAGGATGTGTCTTCTCAACGGACTGATTCAACCTATACAGCAAGGCAATTTTGAGAGAATTGGAGATCCTACCGGAATTCAGCATCGGCAGCCACAATCTTACCAACGTAAGATGTTCAGATGACACAGTACTGATAGCAGACACGGAAAAGAAACTACAAAACCTCCTACAGAAGGTAGCGAAGGAGAGCGATAAGAAAAGACGAATCATAAACTACAAGAAGACAGAATGCATGGTCATCAGTAAAAGAATGAGTCCGAAATGCTATCTACTTAATGATATAAGATACGCAGATGACACAGTACTGATAGCAGACACGGAAAAGAAACTACAAAACCTCCTACAGAAGGTAGCGAAGGAGAGCGATAAGAAAAGACGAATCATAAACTACAAGAAGACAGAATGCATGATCATCAGTAAAAGAATGAGTCCGAAATGCTATCTACTTAATGATATAAGATACGCAGATGACACAGTACTGATAGCAGACACGGAAAAGAAACTACAAAACCTCCTACAGAAGGTAGCGAAGGAGAGCGATAAGAAAAGACGAATCATAAACTACAAGAAGACAGAATGCATGGTCATCAGTAAAAGAATGAGTCCGAAATGCTATCTACTTAATGATATAAGATACGCAGATGACACAGTACTGATAGCAGACACGGAAAAGAAACTACAAAACCTCCTACAGAAGGTAGCGAAGGAGAGCGATAAGAAAAGACGAATCATAAACTACAAGAAGACAGAATGCATGGTCATCAGTAAAAGAATGAGTCCGAAATGCTATCTACTTAATGATATAAGATACGCAGATGACACAGTACTGATAGCAGACACGGAAAAGAAACTACAAAACCTCCTACAGAAGGTAGCGAAGGAGAGCGATAAGAAAAGACGAATCATAAACTACAAGAAGACAGAATGCATGGTCATCAGTAAAAGAATGAGTCCGAAATGCTATCTACTTAATGATATAAGATACGCAGATGACACAGTACTGATAGCAGACACGGAAAAGAAACTACAAAACCTCCTACAGAAGGTAGCGAAGGAGAGCGATAAGAAAAGACGAATCATAAACTACAAGAAGACAGAATGCATGGTCATCAGTAAAAGAATGAGTCCGAAATGCTATCTACTTAATGATATAAGATACGCAGATGACACAGTACTGATAGCAGACACGGAAAAGAAACTACAAAACCTCCTACAGAAGGTAGCGAAGGAGAGCGATAAAAAAAGACGAATCATAAACTACAAGAAGACAGAATGCATGGTCATCAGTAAAAGGATGAGCCCGAAATGCTATCTACTTAATGATATAAGATACGCAGATGACACAGTACTGATAGCAGACACGGAAAAGAAACTACAAAACCTCCTACAGAAGGTAGCGAAGGAGAGCGATAAGAAGGGACTAAGCATAAACTACAAGAAGACAGAATGCATGGTCATCAGTAAAAGGATGAGCCCGAAATGCTATGTACTTAATAGTATAAGATACACAGATGACACAGTACTGATAGCAGACACGGAAAAGAAACTACAAAACCTTCTATAGAAGGTAGCGAAGGAGAGCGATAAGAAGGGACGAATCATAAACTACAAGAAGACAGAATGCATGGTCATCAGTAAAAGGATGAGCCCGAAATGCTATCTACTTAATAATATAAGATACGCAGATGACACAGTACTGATAGCAGACACGGAAAAGAAACTACAAAAACTGCTACAGAAGGTAGTGAAAGACAGCCAGAAGTAAGGTGTAACCATAAACTAAAAGAACGCAGAATGCGTGCTCATCAGTAAAAGGATAAGCTTGAAATGCGATTTGAAGGTCGGGGACACTAAAATCAAGCAGGTGCTGAAGTTTAAACATCTGGAATGTGCTTTGACGGTGTACAATAGGTGAGACGCTTAGATCCGAAGACGGATTGGGATGGCAAAGGATGTATTCCAGAAGATGGGCAGAATACTCCGAGACGGGAGGACTTATTTGTGGACAAAGAAAAGAGAATTGAGCTGCTGTATAACATTTGTGCTCCTATACGACAGCGAGTCGAGGTAGAAGAGATGTGATTCTACAGAAGCATGCTAAATATATCGTGGAGCGAGCATGCGAATAAAGAGGAAGCTTACACTTAACATAAGGAAGAGGTAGATGAAATTTCTGGGAAACATAATGAGAAAGGAGGGTCTGAAGAATCTTATACTCAAGAGAAAAAGCGACAAGGGAATGTAATGCAGGAAATACCTGGCGGGCTTAAACTAGTGGGTGGCAGAACATTGTCTGGGGGTGTTGGCAGAGACAGGATACTTATCCAGAGCTACAAGGGATAGGTGGAAGTGGAGAGCCATGATCGCCTTCGTCCTGAAATGACAGGGCACATTAAAAGAAAAAGAGTTAAGTTCAGTTTGGTTTATTTCGCTTTACGGCATATCAACATGAATTATTTAATGACGACAAAATGTTTAGCATAGATTCGTATGAACAGAATATGTATTCTTTATAAGTAATCAGTTTGTAGATCAGATTTCATTGGAGTAGTTTTAAAGAAAGGGATTTTGAAGAAAGTCAAAAATCTATTGCTGACATTTTTTTTTCCAAAAGGTATTTCTGGGAGTTATTTTTTACCAAAATGTATTGCTGGTATTTTTCTATAAAAATCTATTTTTATAATTTCATAGTGTTTTGAAACCCAGTTTGGGGGTTAACTATTTGCCCACAAGTGGGACCGAAAACAGGTGATACTACCCCAGGTCAGGGTGTAGCTGTGAACAACAGCAATTAAGAGCTGGTTCCACGTTCATCAAATATTCCGATCAGAAGCCTTGCTGCCGGATGTAGTTTAGCGTAATATCCGGGACGCCATAAGTTGGACTTTAAGAAGACTTTTCTAAGTAATAGAGAAAATAATCAGATAAGGCGAAAATGTAAAGAAAGTAAATTATTTCCTAAGACTTCTACGATAGATTTGCTTCCAAGACCATGGAGCATAACGCCTTCTTTCTACTGTCATTTAAAACAAGAGCGATAAAAATAAAAAACAAAAGCAGTAGATAGCTAAATGATGTCAATTAGGCTGTACATCAAGATACGTCGAACGCCTGGAAATTAAAAATTATAGCTAAGCCTGCCTGCATCTTCAACGTTCCCCCCTCCCGATGTTTAATTTTAAATTAGCGTTATTTATATACTCGTCGCCTCTTGCCTATATATGATTCCATCGACTTCTTGAAAGTCGAAACGTGTTACATAGGATGTATGTTTGCGTTTTGATATTCTATTTTATTTTAACATACTTCTATACACAGTAGGATCTAATAATGACAAAAAGATGAAGTTGTTTTTACGGATTATCAACCTTTTTTTACAGCCAGAAAAAAATTAGATTTCAAGGAAGATTTGAGATAATAAATATTTACTAATATAAATTCTATTAATTTAGAGGTGGACTGATAACTTTCCCAAGAGTATTTGGCGTAATGAATGCAACGAACCCGATGGTTATTGGACCTTGGCTCTTCGATTACAAATTCCGAGCCGTTATACAGGCGTTACATCCAAACTTACAGGAGTTGGTATTCCCAAGCGGTCACCCGTACTGATTCGGATCGATGTTGCTTAACTTAGTGATCGTACGAGCGCCGATATTACAATGTGACATTTTTTATTTAATTTAAACATTATAATAGTTATGTAACGAAATTTGCGAGTTCAGAGGAAAGAGTTATTCTCCCTTTTATATTGCTCCCTTTATTCGTGATATAATAAAACCATAGTTCACAGACAGGAGAGAACGGAATGGCTGAAAGGAAATAGAATAACATGCGTTGTTTTCAATATCTGTCTATATCTCTTAGATGAGGTATTATGATTACTTACATTATTTACATTATTCGACTGTTTTCCTCAGTTTCATTGACATATTCACAACGTAGCTTCTGCGAAGCCTTTTTTAGTTGTTTCCATATTTTTGGTATATCGGGTCCGTACCGATTTTTCAATATCTGTCTGTATCTCTGAGATGTGGTATTATGATTACTTGCATTATTTACATTATTCGACTGTTTTCCTCATCTTCATTGCCATATTCACGACGTAGCTTCTGCGACTTTTCGAGTTGTCTTCATATTTTTGATATATCGGGTCCGTACCGATTTTTCATTATCTTTCTATATCTCTGAGATGAGGTATTATCATTACTCACATTATTTACATTTTTCCGACTGTTATCGTCATCTACTGTCTGAGTAACAATATTTACCAGTGCTCATATTAAAATTTGTTATTACTATTATTGCATTAGCTATGGAAAAAATGTAATAATTGATGAAATTCACTATAGAAGCGACAGGTTCGCGCGGAAAGAAGTTACGGAATGAAAAATAATTAATCTCCACCCACACGCAAGCCCGTGTAAACCATTTTGGAGACAGCCAGGCCCAGTTTGGTTTGGTTTGGTTCGTTTCACCCCGTATCAACCTTAATGCCGACTAGATTTTTATTGATGGTAATATTTTTTTCAAAAATGTATTACCGCTAATATTCTTTTCAAAAATGTATTCTTGGTAATAATTTTTTTTTCTTCAAAAAGACATTGCTGGTAATAATTTTTACAAAAATATATTGCTGGTATTAAAATCTATTTTTACACTAGTAGTGTTTTGATCTCAGTTCGGAGGTTAACTATTTGCTCATAGCCAAATCCCTAAAAGTTGCTACCACCCCGGGTCAGTTTCGACCTGGGAATATCAGCAACTAAGAAGTGGTTCCACGCTCGTCAAAACCTCCTGTTCAGAGTACTGCTGTCGGGTGCAGTTTATCCTCATACCCAGGACTGGATGTAGTCTATCGTCTTATCTAGGACGGGCCTGGAAATTGAGGACTGATCAGCTCTACAGAACTATGAAGAAAAACAACATTTAAATTTGTTTTTCTCTAATTTGACTTTTGTAAAGATAATGCATACAGATATGTCCAAAAAGCAGCTGAAAGGGGAGAATGTTTTCCTAAAATCTTCAGCAAAGAAGTTCGACTTCAGTTATGGAGTGTGCTTGAAACCTCATTAAGATTGTAACCGTTCGTTGTGACTGGAGAAGACTGCGTTTTTCAGTCTTCTTCTAGACTGTATTGTTTCTGACTCTTTGTAAATATAAATCACTAAGTTTTCCATCAATTCTCTCGAGGCAATTAATGTTTACTATAATAAAAAAATGGAATATGATGAGTGTTTGCTGACTAAATTTGTTTTATATCAAGTAGTTTTGCAAATTAGCATTCTTGATATTGCATAGGCATGAAGATAAGAAAATGCTTTCAGCAAAATTGTCACAGTGCTTATAGAGTTTTTCACACACACACACACATATATATATATATATATATATATATATATATATATATATATATATATATATATATATATATATATATATACACTCCTGATCAAAAATTTAAGACCATTTGAAATTTTTTTTTAAAAAAGGCTCTTTTTCGTGGATAAATTTTAAACATCTCTTACTTAAGGTTACTAATTTTATAATCTAAATGGTTAGGTAGAGAAAAAAGTTATAATCCGAACATTTTAAGATTGAGATTTTTATAAAATGAGGCATTTTACACTTGATCAAAATTATATGACCAGAGACAAAAATTCTATGAAATTGTACGAAAAATGTACGAAAACATTCAACAACCAAATTTAATAATGAGTTCTACCTCCACTTGTTTTGATGACTTCAAAACTTCTTTGGGGCATGCTAGAAATTAGTGTTTCCATTAATCTGCGAGGAATATTGCTCCAGCTTCTGAAGATAGCTACACAAAGTTCATTTTTTTGTTGAATATTGTTTGCCATTTCGATAAAAAAATCTCTTGCCATCCATCCCCAAACATTTTCATTAGGGTTCAAGTCCGGTAAGCATGCAGGATATCTCAAGAGATGGACCCCATTTTCTAGAAAGTTCAAGGTCCAGCATGCAGCGTGGATTGCAGCATTATCCTGTTGGAACAACCATCTATCCCAACACAAACGATGGCCCTCCGTCACCAACGATGCTTTTTGTAGCATGCTAACATAACCAGTCGCTGTCTGGCGACCCTGCACCACCTGGAGCTCCATCGTCCCTCTGTAAAAAAAGGCACCCCATACAATTAGGGACCCTCCACCACTATGATATGTGGAGAAAATTTCAGGAGGCTTGTTTTTGTTATGCAATATTGTTGGAAGCCATCAGGACCATCTAGATTGAATTTTTTCTCATCAGAAAACAGGAATTTCTTCCATTTCTCAATGTCCCATGTTTGGTATTCACGACCAAACCTTAAACGGTTCACTTTGTGACGTTGAAGCAGCCGAGGAATTTGTTTGTGCTTTTTATTCACCATGCCTTTTTGTCGTAAGTGTCGTCTGATGGTTACTGGACTGCAATCAGCATCTGTGGCTGCCTTAATTTGACTAGAAGAAAGTCCATTGGCTTTCACAACAACCCGTCTTATTTTTCTACTCAATACCGGAGAAATTGGGCGGGGGGCTACCAATAGACTTTGCGTTTCCATAATTTGCACTGTCCTTTAGAATGTTGCAAAACACAGTTTTACTGCGATTTACCTTAGCTGCGATCGCCCGCTTTGACAAAACGTGATTATGGAAATCTAGAATTCGAGCACGCTCAACTTCGGTAAGTTTGCTTGCTTTAGCCATGGTGACACCTTTACGCAGTGATTGCTAATCTATAACTGAACTAAAAACATTGGAATTATTCTAGATCTAACAATTTATACCCCCTGGTCATATAATTTTGATCAAGTGTAAAACGCCTCATTTTATAAAAATGTTAATTTCTGAATATATTGATCGGATTTTTGTCTACATAACCTTTTAGATAATAGAATTAGTAACCTTAAGTAAGAAAAAGTTTATAATGTATCCATGAGAAACAGTCTCTTATAAAAAATGTTCAAATGGTCTTAAGTTTTTCATCAGGAGTGTATATATGTATATATATATATATATATATATATATATATATATATATATATATATATATATATATATATATATATATATATATATATGGTGTTGGTTAAATTGTCGACTAAATTACGCAAAAATGAAAATAACACTGTTATTTTAACAGATATATTTACCAAAATTACACAAAAATACCTTGAAATATTAAAGTGTAAATTTATTCAATAAAACCACCATGGGCTTTAACCATGGGCTTTAACCACGGACTTCAGACGTCTTCGGAATTTCCTGCAACTCTTCTGGACATTCTCCTTGTTTACGTTGTCGAATTCTGCCCCAATGCTTGCCTTTAGTTCATCTATGATGTTGCAAGGAGTTTTGTTGGTCCCTTGCTCAAATTCGCCCCACCCATAATAATCAAGGGGGTTGCAGTCTGGGAAGGTATGTAGGTGGCCAGATGCAAGGGTTGATGTGGCCGCAAAAATTATTTGACAGTCATGACAGAGTTTTGCTGCTTGTGTGACATGGTGTAGAGTCCTGTTTCCAGACATAAGGTCTTCCAGCAACCAACCTCTTGACAGTACAACCTCCTCAAGAAACTTATTGAGTTTTAGTCGCTCAGCAGTAAATCCGGGGGTTCTTTTCTTATCAGAACGATCAGAGTTAATTCTCTGAGCTGTCGTACTTTCGTAATCTCCATTAGAGCCATTAAACACTTTCCAAATCCCCTGCACTGTCCTCAGATTGAAAACCAAGCACTTTGAAATATTTGTATTAGACATTCGGGCGTGAATGCCAAGAAGTACAGCATGTCGTTTCAAAATCTTTGGCCTCATGAAATTGGTTCATGGTACTTTTTTTCTCATAGACGGTTCCCAACTGACCCTATTATACTGTGCAGTCGAGAAAATTAAAATAATTAGGACATTATTGGACTAAAATGACGTTTACGTTGATGCGACAACGCATGCGCAGAAAAGAGAGTGGACGCCGAAATTTCAAAATTCCAATTTCTAATTCCCACATTAACAAATCCGGGGACCGAGATGGGCAAGGGGTATCAGCAAACTCGGAATTAAGGCGGTTACTGAAGAGAGAGTGAAGAATGTCCATTGATGGTCTGACTATGCCGACGCCCCATCCTGATGAAACCGCACCCGTCTGATAGGAATACGTTTTCGTTGTAATTCAGTCGCAAAGAAGTTGTTTATCATCTTAATGCAACGTTCGGAGTTCACAGTAACAGAAGTTTCATTATGGTCTTCAAAAAAGTAAGGAGGAATGCCGCCAGCTTTTCCAGCAGTACACCAAAACGTCACTTCTGGGCTGTTCAGTGGTCTTTCGTGCAATTGATTCTGTTGATTCACCATGACATTGAGATGAATATGAGCTTCATCACTCATTAGCAAAATTAGGTTGTCATTTGCCTCGAAAATTGCTTCTATCTGACGTCAAGTTAAGTCGCCATGCATAGTCCGTGATCTCAACTGTTACCCAATGACCAATTTTTAGAGGTGGAAATGCAATTCTTCATGTAAAATAGGTCTTACCGAACGATAATCGAGTCTATGTTCAGTATCATGCCTACAAGCAAAGCAATTGAGACTTATCTGGCGCGTTCCACATTTTCTGAGGAACGTACCATTCGTACACCGCCTCCCATCGCTCTGATGTTCATTAGTGCAACTCGTGTATGAAGTGCATGACCCAACGTAAGATTGTGTTACGAGTGGGAAGAGCCTGATTTCGCCTGATTTCGCTGAATGTTGAATCGCCGAAAAAATTCACGCTGAACTACTGTGGCAGACTTGCTATTCACGAAGCTGTCGTAGGCGAACATGCGGTCCACAACCGTCCTCAGCGCCATGGCTTCAACTGAAAAGAAACTTCTAAGACACCACGGACTGAATAATACCTGTCGGACATACGCCCATCTCTGTGGGTCTGAAAAATACCTATTTCAAAACATCCGACCTCTCAGACTCACCTGATAAATGTAAAAGAACTCTGGATTAAAAATCTGTTTTTATTTTTATTTCGATCTCTCTCTCTCACTCTCTCTCTCTCTCTCTCTCTCTCTATCTATCTATCTATCTATCTATCTATCTATCTATATATATATATATATATATATATATATAAATCCTATTTTAGTAAATCCCCAACTTTAAAGCTTTTAATAGCTATTATAACCTTACTACGTTGTCAAGTTTTTTGAATTCTCGTATACTTGTATTTTGATTGGTCATTCCTGCTTATGTTACAGCGTTTTCCCCTTACGAAGGATCGTTAATTAATTTGAAACTTTTAAAACCCTTTATTCTACATTCAACATCATCACTTGATAAGACACCGGAGATGTTGAAACAAAATAGGTATTTTTGTAGTGATTTTATAACATATTTATATTATAATTTTTAAATAAACAATTATATCTGCTCTACTCTGTATTGAGCACACTTTTAAAAATAGTAAATGTTGGTTATTGGAATTTATTCCTTATACACCAATCTTAGATTTGGGTATATATATATATATATATATATATATATATATATATATATATATATATATATATATATATATATATATATATATATATATATATATATATATATATATATATATATAGTCACTGTATGTTTATCTGAATCTAAAAATAAACCGGCTAAAATTCACCCTCATCCCGTACCGTACGCTGACGGCTTAGTGGGAGAAGTTCGGACTGACGCAAATTCAGTCGGGTTTCGATCCTAGCTAGAGGCAACCGGACGTCTAGCCACACTGATGAGCTGTGAAACAGCGAAACAGTCTGTCTGTGGATGACAAATATATATATATATATATATATATATATATATATATATATATATATATAGACTCGATGAATTACTTAATTATAATTATCTCAAATCTTTCTAATAATTTGCTTGAACCTTGGGGATAGTAGTCGTGGCTCGTTGAGGCACAGTACTATGGGTAAGGGAAACTCGGATGAGTTCCACCACGGAATATGTGACCAAGCAGCGCTATATCGAGTCTAATTCGTTATATCTTCGTCATCGAGGCCCGTTGGTACAGTTGGTATGACGTTTGCCACACATCGTATCTGTTCGGGTTTCAATTCTCGGTAGTAGATGCGCACTGATGATGAATCTCAAATATAGGACGAAACGGCCGTCCAATGCTTTCTGCATTCTGTCGAGGTCTTCTTCTAGACTCGATGATAATATATATCCGAACGTATTATGTCCGTTTAATTTTATTTTAATCCTCTCGAATTCTCTGATCGATTTCTTAATGTTGATATTTAATTCATTAAGGAAGGCGCCGTGGTCTTTTGGTTTCTTTTCTTTTACCAAGTGCTTTCAATCTCATCCAAGATCATCTTCTGGGGTGAATGACCCATCTTAAGATTGTATTACGAGTGGGAACGGCATGTATTCGGGGGCTGTTGAATCGGCGACGAAACTCCCTTTGAGCTGCTGTGGCAGACTCGTTATTCTTTACGAAACTTTCTCAGCCTCACCTGCATATAAATAATATATATATATATATATATATATATATATATATATATATATATATATATATATATATATATATCTTAGGAAAAACTCAAATCATCATGAAAGAGATCAGTAATATATTATTACCGAACACATTACAGTAATTATTACCGAACTCTTTAATGTTGTATTGATCTTTTCCTATGACATATATATATATATATATATATATATATATATATATATATATATATATATAATAACATATTGCTCTGTATTTTGATGCACTGAGCTATCTACATTGTTCTTTCTTCTACTTTTGAAATTATTATCGAGATATAATTTTTGTTATTTTGTCCCAAAACTACACATCAGTATTGTTCTGCGCAATAGGAAATAAACGGTGGCCATTTGCAATATTAACACAATATAGAAGTGTTCCAGGCTATAAACGAGGGTCCTTATAATCGTGCAATTATCGGTCGCAGAAGTGACTTGACCCCTTCTGAGAAGTATATTATACCATCTGAACTTTCTAAAGTCAATTATGCATTAAAATATCCCAAATAACTGGAAGATATCACCAAACTGTGAAAAGATTTGTTGCAGCTCCAACGAAGGCCGATAATGGTTACTCGAGGGTTGTTTCCCGACGTTCTTTTTCCTCGAATGAGACCTGAAGCTGTAAATAACCAGGCCTGAAAAGTGGAGCACTCTTCAGGAGCATTGAAGAGGCAACATTGTTCAGACGTACTCGCTATCGCCTTCTGAAAAAGGTCTGGACATCAGTGAGATCAGTGACAAAGCATCGAGTAATTAAAATACACAAACAAATTCGCATGAAAAGGACAAAGGAGAACTTGAACGTCGATTTCTCGAAAGTTTAGAGATGAAAGTTTTGAAACACTTGATGTCCCAGACGGTTGGAGCAAACTTCAACGCTTAACACGCCAACAAGGAGGAGGAAGTATTATGATTTGGGCTGGTATTAGTGGAGGTAACCTGGTTGATCCGTGGAGAGTGCCTTACGGCACGAAAATAGCCGCAGATGCTTATATAGCCATTCTCAAAGAACACATGGAATCTTGGTTAAAAAGCAAAGAATCACCTTCAGAAGGACCATCGCATTTGTGCAAGATAAGGCTTCTTTGCATCAGCGCATAAAACTACGGAGTACCTGCAGAAATTAGGCTTATGTGGACCTCGGGACTTTTAAATCCAATTGAAAATTTGTGGAGCATTCTGAAGCGACGTATTTATGAGAATGGACGCCAATTTGGAGCAAGGAAATAATCAACGTATCGCGTAAAATTACATCAGAGACGATCCAGAAATTGAGATGTTTCGATGGACAAGCGTCATTTTTAAGTCATTTTTTTTAAAAAAGAAGGATCACATATTTCATATTAACCAAATCAACTATCCGTTTGGAACATTCTTGTTTTCTTTTTATTTCGATTTAATTTCATCTCAGTTAATATATATATATATATATGTATACGTATATATATATATCGATAAAAATCTGAAAATGAAGAAATTAAAGTGTCATTTTCCTTTTTTTACAGGTTTTTTTTATTACATATATTACATTATATAATTTAACACACTAATAATTTAAGTAAATGAAGTAAATGACAGGAAAATCTGTTCTTTTTCTAGAAAATTACCAATTTTACAGAATAGGTGTATATGCATGTTCTCATCCTGGTCGCTATATTTATTACATTTTCGGTGTATCGGGTACATAATAACTCATCTCATAAATATAGACAGATACTGAAGGATCGGTACGGACCCTATACTCCGAAAATGTAATATATATGGCAACCAAGATGAGGACAATAGTCCGCATAATATAAATAGTGTACATAATACCTCATCTCAGAAATAAGACAGATACTGAAGGATAGGTACGGACCCGATACATAGAAAATGTAATAAATATGGCGACCAAGATGAGGACAATAGTCCGAATAATGTAAATAGTGTATATACATGTTGTCATTATTATCTGATAATTTCGTTAAATTCCAACCTGTATTTTACGGATAGAATGGTAGTGTCACCGAGTTAATAATTTGAAACGCAGTATATATATATATATATATATATATATATATATATATATATATATATATATATATATATATATGATGTAAATACATGTAAAATATACAATGTAGATAATGTAACATACTTTTAAAAAAGACAATTCTTTAAACTAAACAAATAAGGGGAAAATGAAACAAATAAAGAAAAATTGCAAGAAATAAATTAACAAATTAATTAAGAAACAAACTGTGAATTTACACATGAATACAAGGAAATGTAATAATAGTAATCAATAACAAATAATTAACCAACAAATTATTTAATTAATGAATAATAAGTTATGAGTTTAAAATTATCAAACAACTGTATACAATAGCTACAAATAACCACATTCGGATATACATTGATTTCTACTCAATGAAGTCTAGAATAATTTGAAACATAAACAACATAAACGTTACCGCCTACCCCCATAATATAATCGTAACACACACACACACACACACATATATATATATATATATATATATATATATATATATATATATATATGTATGTATTTGTAGCTGTTGTATACAGTAGAGTTCAGTAGAAGTAGAGTAAGTCACACACAGAGACGGCGACAACAGTCGCAGTTAGCGAGCACGTAGACTCAGTAAGGAGTCATACTGCGATACTTCAATACCAAGACTGTATATATATTATTGCTACTAACCCGCATTCCTGGATCTACTAAACTGTATTACCAGTTTGTATTATTACGTTAATACATTCATGTTCCTTATCCATTCCTGGCGTTTTTTATTCATTAATATCGGATTCATCCCGGAATCCACAACACACACACACGCACACACACACACACACACACACACACACACACACACATATATATATATATATATATGTGTGTGTGTGTGTGTGTGTGTGTGTGTGTGTGTGTGTGTTCACTAAAATGGCCTTCAACCTCGGAGCCGACTACAAGTCCGTATCAGTTGATCTTTGCACCTGACAGCTGTCTCGTCTCACTGATAATGTCCGCCTGCTCTGCGCTCTCCCACTTAACCATGCTTCTTTCAAACCAGGAGAGGTGGTACGCTAAATGTCAGGGGTAAATAGTCACAAAAATTATTGGCCTGTCTTAACCTTGTCGTGTAGTCCACGCGGTCGGTACAAGAGTCCTGCTGGGTTGTGTGGCCATTGCCTCTTTCCGTGTATTGACAATAGTTTTCTAACAGTTCGGTGCAGGCGGGAGAATTTGCATTGGACTCCTGAGGGCAGGCAGAAGTAACGCGGTATAAAATGTCATTAGACGCTCCCGTCCTCCAGGGCAATCAGGGAAAGCGTGAATATGAGGCATATCATAGCTACATCCGCGATCTCACTTTCATTTTATTTCAGTGAACGCGTTCAAGTAGCTGCCTTTCCACGAGACGGAGTGTTTAGCGCTTTGTCATTTTCCATTTCAGAGCTGTCGTGTTAATGATCTCCTGAAATTGGAAGGAGAATAGCATTTTGCACATTTTTGTAAATGTTTTATAAAATCCTTGATGAAACTTCTCTCTCTGCAAACACACACACACACACACACACACACACACATATATATATATATATATATATATATATATATATATATATATATATATATATATATAGTTTACGAAAAACTAGGTAATCCGTATGGGTAGACCCAAGGAGGATAAAATCCAGAGAGCTCAATGTAAATCAGAGCTAATAATTTAAATAAAAATAAAAACAGACCACTTTAAGATTCCAAGTAATAAATTATTTCACCACAGCCCTTTTAAAGGACCGCGGATCATCAGACTTTACTTCCAAACGTTTCAACCTTTGGAAGTAAAGTCTGATGATCCGCGGTCCTTTAAAAGAGTTGTGGTGAAATAATTTATTACGTGGAACCAGAAAGTGGTCTGTTTTTATTTTTAATTAAATTATTTAATATATATATATATATATATATATATATATATATATATATATATCATTCTAGTCCTTATTTATCTGTCTGTCTGTCTATCTATATATCACTGTCTGTTCTTTAGTCACATCAGCAATCGAGATCCTCTCAAAGAAACATAGACGGAGAGAAAAATGAATGGATGACACATGATAATCTCGACATGATGAAAATGAGTCAAAAGCAATTCCAAGTCAAAGAATATGGAACACTACGCAAAGAAATAAGGAAGAAATGCAGGCTGTCTGCAGAGGAATTGGCTCAAATTAAAATGTACAAAAATAGTAAGAATGAGTATCAAACGTAAAGCAGATATGAATATAAAAATAACAGAACTAACAGAGGATGAAAGACTTAGTAATCAACATGATGCTTAAAATCCAAGGTTGGAACTTTGATATTAGAGGGAAAATGCTTCGAATATATCAGCGAACTTTTAAACGAGTAAATTGAACAACCGGCAATACACAGAAATATAGACAGGTCGGGAATATCAAAATCTGGCCACATTGAACAGAATCAAAGCGGAAAGGCCAGACGGAATTGTAATAGAGGCACAGGCACCCTTAGATGATCTGGCGTAGACAAATTTAGAGAAATAAATTAAATCTAAAACATCGCGAGATGCCAAAAGACCTAAGTCGATCAATTTTCATGGCCCTGTCTAAGAATCCAGGTGGAAACGAAAGGAAACTCCAACAGACAAACAGGGTAATGAGCCATAATAACTAACTTATCATCCGAATACTAATGAATAAAACATGCAGTAGAATCAGACCGGAAATAGGACAAGAAAAGTACGGATAGGTCAAAGACACCGTTACAAGGAACAAGCAACAAAATAAGCTTAGAATATTATCAGAAAGAGCAATACAAATGAATACCTATACCTGTGTTTTATAGCTTTCTTAAAGGTGTTCGACAAAAGCACGCCACAAAGATCTGTTTGAACTGCTAGTATATTAGTACAATCAAAACTTATACTGGCGGCAAAACGTGTGCATATGGATAGAAAATGAGTTAAGCAAGGATACAAAAATAGAACGGGGTGTAAGACAAGGATGTATCTTCTCACCAGACTTATTCAGCCTATATTCTGAGAGAATTAGAAGTCCTAACACAATCTTAACAACATAAGATATTCAGATGATACAGTATGTTTGACAGACATGGAAAGAAAGCTACAAAAAAAAACTCCTACAGAAGATAGTGAAGGAAAATGGGCAGAAAGGAATAAGCATAAACTGCAAGAAGAAAGAATGCAGGATTGTTAGCAAAAGGGGTAGCCCAAAATGCAAATTACAAATCGGAGATGACAAACAAGTACAAAAATGTAAATATCTGGGAACCGTTCTAACAGAGGAAGACTTTGCGTCACTGAAATCTGAAGACGCGCTGGGATAGCTAAATATGCCTTCCAAAAGCTAAGCAGAGTATGCTACACAATCTCCTAAAAAGGAATAAAAAGACTTGAAGCAAAATAAATTTGCTTCTACAGATGGATGCTGAGGATACCATGAACCGAACTTCCATGCAGTTACAAGTAATCTGTAATAATACTTTAAATTTTGAAAACTGTTTCTAAATGTTTTTTTAATCATTCTGCCTCACCTGCTATCCTCTTCCGCCGAAACTATGTGGCGAGCCGCACCGTTTGTGAACCACTGCTCTAGATTATCTATCAATCATCTAACCCGGTGGACGAAATAAAGGGTTCGCTTCGAAATTCCAATCACCTGAAGAAGGCTGGAGTGTACAACGGCCGAAACGTGATTATGTCAATAAAGATGGGGGTTCTCCGCTACTTCACAAAATTTTCAAATAAAGAAAAGTGTTTATACTATTTACATTCGGACTATTTTCCTTATATTTGCTGTTATTATCACAACGTTTCGGCCGTTTCCCTTCCGATCTTCCTCAGTTGTATATCGATCTGATTAACCTAATGGAAATTGTTAAGGGAACCCTTTATTTATTTGCACTAATTACATCGGACTATTGTCATTATCTTTGTTATTATTATCACGGCGTTTCGACAGTTGAACCCTCCAACCTTCATCAGGTTTATATCAATGTGGTTAACCTACAGGGAATACTTTACATTCAGGCTATTGTCGTCATCTTTTTTATTGCTATCACAACATTTCAGCTAATGTGCCATCCAGCCTTTATAAAATGTATATCGATCTGATACTGGGAATGCTGAACAGAACCCTTTATTTAATATGCCGGGGTAGGCCGTTCTCTTCCACTCATGTCTCTCACATCTCGCCTGTGGAACTCCCTTCCTTATTCCTGTTTCCCTGACAAATACAATCTCCAACTATTTAAGTGTAATGTCAATCGACATCTCCAGTTGCCTTGATCTATCCACTTCCCTTCTCCACATCCTTTCACCTTTCATTCCTCTCTGCTCTCGCCTTGATCGATCCACTATCTTTCTCCACATCCTCTCCTTTACCACTCCTATCTGCTTTTCCGCCAAACCTTCTGTAACCCGTTGCGTGCTAGTGGCCTCCAGCCTTGCTTGGCGTGATTATCTTAAAAAAAATAAATATTGGGATATTGTCTAGTTTTTATTTTTTATTAATTACTGGTCAGTTATTACTCGCCTGTTTCCACTGAGCGCGAGTACACATTGTCCGTCCCAGGGATTGAACTCACAACCACTCTGTCATCAAATTTGCAAACGAACACTTTAATCCTCTAGGTCATTGTCCTGTAGTGAACTTGGAGCCTTAAACTTGACAGGACTGCTGATTAGTTTGCACCTGTTGCTCTCTGTCATACTTTACTTGCTGCTAATGTTTCTGCGGTTGAAGTCTTGCTGACATTGGGTGGGAAAGATGTAGTCATCAGCCCCTCTTGAATGAAGTGAAAATACTGAAAGAATCAATGCATAAGATAGACTATGAGGATCTTGTTAGTAGGCCTAGCGTAGAAATAAATACAATATAGGATCATTTAATTAAAAAAAAAACAAAAAAAAAAACGAAAGTCTACCAACGTTTACAGTCTACCTCCGTAGATTAAATAAAAGTTACTCCGATAGATATACATCAGATGAAGTCCGGAGGGCACAACGACCGAAGCGTTGGGATGACAACAACAAGGATGAAGACACTAGTCCGAATATAAAAAAAGGGTGTAAATAATCAATCTGATCTATCTGATGAAGTAACCTGGAAGCTCATTTTGAAAATGACTTCCACACAGTAGGTAATTGTGGCAAGAAATGTGTTGTGGATTCCGGGATGAAATCCGGTATCAAATAATAACAAACGCCAAGAATGAATATAGGAAAATAAATGTATTAACGTAATAATACAAACTGGTAATACAGGTTAGTAGTTCCAGGAATGCGGGTTAGTAGACAAATATATATATAAAGTCTTTGGTATCGACGTATCGCTGTATGACTTCTTACTGAGTCTACGTGCTCGTTACTGTGACTCTTGCCGCTATGTTATTCTACCGACCGACTCGACTCTTACTACTTCTTGTCTTGACTGTTCGGATATTCACTGGCAGTAGTATATTTATACCCTGGGTGAGTCCATTTGTGTAAAAAGGGGAGATCCCTCAACAAAATGGCTCGTAAATTCTAACACCTTCCATAGCAAAACTGCTATTTTTTAGGGTTGGTGGTCACGCCTTCTTCGTCTCACGTTTTCTACAGAATAGTTAATCAATTACGCGGTATATTTCTGAAAAGCTGGTTTACTGCGTCATGTCAAACCATTTTTTCACGCCAGAATCCATCTTGCACGTTTACAAATCTACCATAGATCTGATATATAAAAACACACACACAAACTTACCAGACTGAATTAGAAACATACTATTAGAAAACACTAATATAATAACTTCCTCCACCTGTAAAAATAAGATTTAAAATAAGGGAAGCTTTAATAATAATAAAAAAGCCAACTCTTAACAATATTAACTACGAACAAGGCCAACATGTGCTAACCGTATTCGGAAATTAAAAACATCTGTAAAACATACACATAATGCACGCAATCAATTAAGCTGAAAAATTGAATCATCCTTGATAATGGCTGAAGGTATAGCCGAAAGTGCCCGGAACTATAACACATTTGAACAGTTTTTACACATTATTTGTCCAGAAAAGAAGCTCTTGTTCGAAACACAAGAAAAATTAAATAAAAAGCTTAACCGTTGTACCTTGTTTGTCGTTTTTAATGAAACCTGCATAAACGAAGGATTGCTGCCTAAATATATAACTATACATATATATATATATATATATATATATATATATATATATATATATATATATATAGATATATATATATGGATTCTTGACAACATCCAAAGAAAGGTCTGTAATGTTATCGGTACTGATCTGGAATTTCGACTTCGCTCAATTCCCCACCTACGTAACATGGCTTCCCACTGTCTTTTCCATTAAAAAAAATTTAAATACCATTGTTTAAAAATAATTTCTGACAAATGAGCCTTGTATGTCATAGCGAAGAAGATTGTTATTCAAGTCATGCAGCCTTGTCTGCTCGGTCAATGAGTGTTTCCTTATAAGGAAACGTGTATTATTACAATTATCTCTAAACACATACACACTCCATGAAATTAACACGTGACGTCTACACGACCAATGAAAATGAAACAAAAAAGAATTAAAAAATCGGAACAATTCTGCATTATTCCTCTTCAAAATTTTTGATGGAGCTCACTAAATCGGGAAATATGTTAACATTTATAAAAGTTTTATCTACTTATTTCTTATATATATATATATATATATATATATATATATATATATATATATATATGTGTGTGTGTGTGTGTGTGTGTGTGTGTGTGTGCGTGTGCGTGTGCGTGTTTGTGTATGTGTGTGTATATATATACATATGTGTGTATGTGTATGTCTGAAATATAAATACTGATTTTTTTTCTCTATTTGCTTCCGGTAAGTGAGTTATGTAAAAGATAACCAACATGAATATGTGTTTCTTTTCATAATTTGATAAGTGGAAGTGTTGTTCATTTTTCTCTTTTCCTTTCTTCCGAATGTTAATAATTGGTTCGTATTTGCAGCTTTATTGGTTTATGTCATTGTGTAGCTGAGACAGACTTTTTCTTTCAGAGGTCGATGTTATTAATAAGCTCTTATCAACGAAACTGGAGGTTGGAACATTCTCCTGAAAGAGGAAAAGCGACAAAAAAAAAAAGATCATGTGACAGACAACGGACACAAAGCAGACGACATGTTGCAGTGGAACACAGAAACGATCAATGCCGGGTGAGCATTGGTTGGCAAAAAGCAATTTGAGAGACAAGGAGGTAAGAGTAAGAATACGAGAGACAAATAGGTCGAAATCGAAGGAGAAAGGTAGAAGGAAATTTTTCCTTTGTTTTATTCATGTAGATATAGAGCCATATGGAAGGGGGGAGAACGAGAGAGAACGAGAGAGGGAGAGATGCACTTGTTAAATCAAACGCTGGGCGTAAACAAAAAAAGAAAGAAAGAATCTGTGTTAAAGGAAGAAAGAAGGAAAGAAAGTAAGAAAGAAAGAAAGAACCTGGGTAAAAGAAAGAAAGAATCGGGGTTAAAGAAAGAAAGAAGGAAAGAATGTAAGAAAGAAAGAAAGAATCTGGGTTAAACGAAAAAAAACAGTCTGGTAATAAAATGAAAGAAAAAATGAAAAAGTGTGTGGTAAAAAAATGAAAGGAAGAATGAAAAACTGTTTGGTAAAAAATGAAAGAAATAATGAAAAAGTGTCTGGTAAAAGAATAAAGAAAGAAAGAATGAAAAAATGTCTGGTAAAGGAATGAAAGAAAAAATGAAAATGTGTCTAATAAAAAAATGAAAGAATTAACAAAAAATTGTCTGGTAAAAGAATGAAAAAAATCAAGATAAGTCTGGTAAAAGAATGAAAGAAAGAATGAAAAAGTGTCTGATAAGAGAAGGACAGAAAGAATGAAACGTGTCTGGTAAAAGAATGAAAGAGAGAATGAAAAAATGTCTAGTAAAATATTGAAAGAAAGAATGAAAAAAGTTTCTGATAAAAGAAGAAAAAAAGAATGAAAAAGTGCGTTGTAAAAGAATGAAAGAAAGAATGAGAAAGTGTCTGATAAAATAATGAAAGAAAGAATGAAAAAAGTGTCAGGTAAAAGATTGAAAGAAAAATGAAAAAGTGTTTGATAAAAGAATGAAAAACATTCTATGAAAATTTGAAAGAAAGAATGAGAAAATGTCTGATAAAAAAATGAAAGAAATAATGAAAAAAGTGTCAGGTAAAAGATTGAAAGAAAAATGAAAAAGTGTTTGATAAAAGAATGAAAAACATTCTATGAAAATTTGAAAGAAAGAATGAGAAAATGTCTGATAAAAAAATGAAAGAAATAATGAAAAACCGTCTAGTAAAAGAATGAAAAAAATCAAGATGAGTCTGGTAAAAGAATGACAGAAAGAATGAAAAAGTGTCTGACAAAACAAGGAAAGAAAGAATGAAAAGTGTCTGGTAAAGAATGAAAGAGAGTATGAAAAAGTGTCTGGTAAATTAATGAAAGAAAGAATGAGAAAGTGTCTGGTAAAATAATGAAAAAGATCTGGTTAAAGAGAGAAGAAATAATGAAATAATCTCAGTGAAACAAAGACTTTGTGTAAAATAAATAAATAATCTGGAAGATATAAAAGAAAGAAAGAAAAAAGAAACCAAGAAACAATGAGAAAAGAAAGAAAAAGAATGAATCTGAATGAAAGAATGATAAAGAAAGAATGAAATGACGTATACAGGAAGAAGGAAATATATAAAAGAGAGGAAGTGGTTGAAAAAGAATATAATGTAAATATGAAGAAGGAGAGGGAGAATGAAAATGAACAATCAAAAACGAAAAAGAAACTTGATATATAAACAAAAGACTTGAAATGAAGAATATACGAAGAAAATTTTAACAATAAGCAAAAATGAAGACTTCTTAAATAGAGGAAGAATAAAGAGAGTGAAATATAATTGTGAAAAATGGAAGCAATAAAAGGAATAATATTATTAACGAAGGGTGAATGAAGGAAACGAGACAAGTCTGAATGAAAGAAAGAATGAAAGAAAGGAGAAAGAAATCCTGAAAAATATTGAAAAAGAAAAATATGGATGAAAGAAGGAAGGAAATAAAAGCAGAAAAACAGAGATAATGAAGAGAAAAAGATCTGGAAAAAGAAAGAAAGAAAGAAAGAAAGAAGGAAGGAAAGAAGGAAGGAAGGAAGGAAGGAAGGAAGCACTAGAAATGTTGGAACGGAAAAATATGGATGAAAGAAATAAGGAAAGAAAGAACAAACAAATTTAGACAAAGATACAAAGAAAGAAAGAAATGTGAGTGAAGATAGGAAGGAAGGAAGGAAGGAAGGAAGGAAGGAAGGAAGGAAGGAAGGAAGGAAGGAAACGCGAGAAATGTTGGAAGAGAAAAATATGGATGAGAGAAAGAAAGAAAAAATAGGAAAAACTGAAATAAAGACAAGACACAAGGAAAGAAAATCTGGGAGAAGAAAGAATGAAAGAAAGAAAGAAAGAAAGAAAGAAAGAAAGAAATGAAAGGAAAGAAGTATACATGTAAAAGAGGGGGAAAGAGAGGAAGGAAGAAATAGAAATAACTGAAATAAAGAAAAGACACAAAGAAAGAATATCTAGAAGAAGAAAGAAAGAAAGAAATGGAAGGAAGGAAGGAAGGAAGCGTGAGAAATGTTGGAAACAAAAATATGGTTGAAAGAAAGAAAGAAAAATAAAAGCAAGACACAAAGAAAGAATATCTGGGAGAAGAAAGAAAGAAAGAAAGAAAGAAAGAAAGAAAGAAAGAAAGAAAGAAAGAAAGAAAGAAATGAAATGAAAGGAAAGGAAAGGAAATAAGTATTGTAGTAAGGAAGGAAGGAAGGAAGGAAGGAAAGTCGGAAGGAAGGAAGGAATACAAGCAAATCAATAATGTCATGAGGAGTTACAGACAGTGAGAGAGTATAAATGTACTTTAGTGAGAAAAAGACAACGAAGAAACAGGTTTCTGAAAGATACAAAATGCCGATTGCATTTGCATTTAAATTTTTGAAGATTGTAGTTGTCTGGGAAGCAAGAAATCGGAAAGGATTTCCACGTTCTGGGAAAATGTATCTCTTAATTATAGAAGTGGAGGTTGAATCTAGCTAGTTCAATAGTAAATGGGTGAAACCTAATTGCCACTCTAGTATCACGGTGAAATTCATGCAGTCAAGACCCCAGGGGAAAAAAAACATAACTCATCAGAACTGTTGTCTTGAAAATATCTGTAGAAAAGACATAGAGAAGAAACGTCATGCCGCTGAGAAAATGACTGAAGATGCCTGCTCAGGATCGGTTATATTACATAACTTCTTTTGGAATTTGTCAATAATCTTGGCATATACAGCGCGAGTGTCAGGCCAGATAAATGCAACGATATTCAATGCATGGACGAATGGAAGTTTTATGAATTTGCATTATTGGTTCTGATGAGAATGATTTTCTGAAGGTAAAAAAGAGGATTCTCTAAAAGAAGTGGCAGTTTGTTTAGAACGTTCGCATTCTGACCATGAGACCCGGCTTCGAATCTCACCCTAGTCGATTTGTCGGGAAGGAGACTTATCGGACAGGATGGGTCGATCCCTGCGTGCGGAACCTTTGGAAAGTGCCTGAAAACTATACCACGTTTGACCCAAGTCTTGTGAGCGAAATTGTGTAGACGGGACCCTTGGGTGCTGTCGATAGCTGTGCTAGCACGAAGTCACAAGTCATCGTGACCGAGGGATTGAGCGTTCTAGCATTGTACAAATTGATGATCACGCTAGATAGCACGCTCTTTCCCAAAAACTGTAACTAAGAACTGGTCAAGATAGCTGTAGCATAGGGACCAGCTAGCCGCCCTTGTAGACCAGTGGCCAGCTATACTATATACTCAAGAAAACTAATGATAAAAGTTAATGCTAAAAATATGCTTTGTCTCCTGCAAGGAAAAATAATTCACTTGTCAGAAAATCTTTCATGTCAGAATCCGTCTTGCACATATATAAATCTGCCATCTGTTCGTCAATTGAATATTGCTGCTTTATCTGATCTGGTGTTCCTTCTGTATATCTCGAGATTATTAGCAAAATCCAAAAGGTTCACTAATGTAATAGAGCCAATCTAGGCATCTCGACTTGAGTCAATTTCTCACCGACGTCACGTGCCTTTCCTCTGTCTTTTCGACAAATAATTTTCATAGCAACTGCTCTGATGACAAAAAGCTCCAATCGTTTTAGAGTCGAAATAGCTAGATACAACTGCCACTCTTACACTAACAATTTCTTTTCGCGCGCTTCTAACCTGTGGAACCCCCTTCCGCTTTCTTGCTTCCCTGACAACTACAATCTTCAAAAATTTAAATGCAACGTCAATCGCTATATTATGTCCCATTGAGCACTATTTTATCCTCTCCTCAGTCTTCTCCTTTCTCAATATTCTCGTTGTCTTTCCCTTTCACTCCCTGTAACTTCCCCAGTCTTTTTGTGACATTGGTGCTTTGTCTGGTGGGGGAATTATTTTTTTAAAAAATAGCATATAATTCCAGAAAATAAAACAGGTGAATGCAAAATGAAACCCGCTTGACGGCAGTGGAATAAAATTGTCTGATGTCTTCAAGAAAAGAAAAAAAATTGCGGAGAAAGGATTTTTTCAGCAACAAAATGAATTTCTTATACGTTATAAAAAAAATAAAATTCGACACTGTAAGCTTTAAAAAAATCGGCCAAAAATATTTCTGCAGTGGCCAATATTTTTTCTTAGTTTACATACTAAAAAATCATTCTATGCGTAGTAATTTACATTTGCTTGCGAAGAATGGCCAGGTATGTAGAATAGAGGTAGGTGAACGCACACACGCCCTTATTTATATGCATAGCAAACAGATAAATTCTCAGTTTAACGTAATGCATTACATTACTGATAGAATATATCGGATAAGTATTCTGGTGTTTGGGAAACAACAAACATTTAAAAGAAACATGGAATTGTACAACGTTTGACAATAAGTGTTGTATTAACAATTTCGACATTAATTCGTGCAATAAAAACTCAGAGTTTAGTTCGGCTTAATGTGCCTTTATTGAGCGTAACTGAAGAGTCTTTTTATTGTTAGCCTTGGGATCGTCATCCCCTCTTTCTATGCCCATCGCATTTTCTGTTTATACGTTACTTTTAAGGGTTAAAATTAATTCCGTAAATGACTGTTTATAATAAACAGTATTTATTACACTGTCCGAGGAAATTTCGGAGATCGTTGGAAATTTTGTTGTTTAAAAACAGTAATTTGACTTAACTAACCAAACACTTCCTATGTAGCTAAATGGTATAGCACGTCATTTACCCTAAATTTGGTTTGATAAAGAATAGTTTTTCCTCTTGTCTTTAAGTTACGAAAGATTTGGTAATCCGTATAGGTTGTCCAAAGGAGGATGAAATCCTGCTTTGCTCAATGTAAATTCAGAGCTAATAATTTAAAGAAAAACAGACCACTTTAAGGTTTCATGTAATAATTGATTTCACCATAGCCCTTTTAAAGGACGTTGGATCATCAGACTTCACTTCCAAACGGTGAAACGAAAAATGAATGTCATTCTCAAACAGTACTGTTTCGCTGTATCACAGCTCCTCAGTGCGACTAAATATCCGAATACCTCAAGCCCGAATCGAAACCCAACCAATATTGGTGTCAGTCAGAGTTTAGGGTGTATTAATATTATAATATTAATATTTTGATACACCTTGTACATATATATATATATATATATATATATATATATATATATATATATATATATATATATATATATATATATATATATATATATATATAAAGAAGAGAGTAACCGCAAACATTTTTGGTTGTAATGTGGATTTAAAAAAAAAATATTATGCTTTATTTTCCATAATTTTACTACACGTGTTTGCTAATTCCTCGTAGTGAGACAGTGTATGTATTGAGGGGGGATATGCACACGCATATATACACGCATGCTGAAAGAAACACGAAAATAGAGATAGATCTAAGAACACACAGGGATCATTAAAACATTAAAAGATAAGATACCGACAACTAATTCATCATTTCTCGGACCAACCTTAATTGTTTTATGACCCTTCGCGCAGATCTCTTCACTGCCATTTCAAGAAAGACATTCGGATTACTAACACAAAAATAGAGAATGTCTCATATCGTGGGCTAAGTCGCTTTTTGCATAATATTATTTAGTGACAAGATTAATAAGATTTTTAAAAAATTAATAATATTTAAAAAATGCAGTGATAAAATGATTATAAAAATGAATGATAAAAATAGAATAATAAGAATAAAAAAGTAATATTGGTAACAGTGAAACATATATAATATAAATAGTAATATATGGTAATAGTAAGTCATATATATAATATAATATATATTAATAGTAAAACATGAAAACAATAAACAAAAACTAAAAAACTAAAAATTCTTGAAGCTATATACATAAAACAGTTGAAACCTAACCTGAATAAAAAAAACTATGAAATCTCCGCAAACATTCTTAAATTCCTATAATTGATAACAGAAGCCATTGGTTTATACCAACGGCTTCCCATTCTTAATATTTCTCGAATTCACTCTCGTGTGGTCATGTGTGACGTCATGAGCTACGGTGCGATTTTCGCTTTCAGTCTCTTATATGCATGAGATTATCCTTGCTTGGAAATCTTCCATGTAAACAGACTATCATCACTTTCTTGTTCGTGTATTGCTTAATATATTGTACTGTAATTGTGACCTTGATAATGGCTTATGTAAGCCGAAAGCTTAGATAGGATTAAAAATATGTATCAATATTGTGATTTTCTTTCTTCGTTTAATGATAATGTTATTAAGCTGATCAGACGATATGAAAAGAATTTACATAAAATAAATAGATATCACTTGTCTATATTATTTAATGAAACATGTATGAATGAAAAAATGCTGCCTAAATACCCACAATTTATATATATATATATATATATATATATATATATATATATCATAATAGTGAAACAAATATATGTATTTAGTAATATATGATAATAATAAAACATAATATATACAGTAATATATAATAATAGAAAAGCATGTATATATAACATAGATAGCAATATATGATAATATTGAAACATATGTATATATATTATATATATATATAGCAATATATGATAAGAGTAAAACATATATATGTATAATATATATAAAAATATTAGGGCATCCCATAAGTTCTGTCCGAATTTTAACTTTTTGTTAAAATGAACGAAATTTAAAGAGTATTTTATAATGTCTAATGGAGCTGAACATTATTTTTATGTTTAGCTGCATTTAAACTGACGAAATTTGATTTCAGAGAACAATAAATTTAAATTGTGTTTGATTAAAACCCTGCTAACATGGAAGTACCCAAGTATCATTTGAGGCGCTTAATGCTTTATGTGTTCAAGAAAGGAAACTCAGAATCCGAAGTGGCTAGAAACATTCACTCAGTTTATGGAGAGGAATGTGTGAATGAAAGAACTTGCAGAGGATGGTTTGCAAAATCCAGAGGTGGAGATTTCACCCTTGAAGATGAAGATCGAACCGGACGTTCAGTTGAGTTTGATGAAAAGCTTCTTGAAGCAGCCCTGGAAGAAAATCCTGCTTTATCAGTTGAGGAATTGGCAGTGGTTCTCAGTTCAAACCATACAACTGTTCATCGTCATCTTCAACAACTTGGAAAAGTTCCTAAACTTGGAAAATTGGTGCCTCATGAATTGTCTGAAAATAACCTCAAATCCCGAGTTGACATCTGCTCTTCTCTCCATTCTCGCCAAATTGTTTCACCGTGTTTGGATAGACTTGTGACTGGCGACGAAAAATGGTGGCTTGGTAAAGGGGAAGGACCCCAGCCACAGCCGAGAAGGGAACTTCATGGGCAAAAGGTTCTTCTTTCAATCTGGTGGGATTGCCAAGGAATAATCCACTTTGAATTCTTACCACCTAATGCAACAATTAATGCTCAAATATACTGTCATCAATTAGAGCGTGTGAACCAAGCTTTGAGGAAAGAAAGACCTGCTCTAGTGAATCGAAAACGGGTGAAGTTTCATCAGGACAATGCGCGTCCACACACAGCATGTATTACGTCACAATAGATTGGTTGGGAGAAAATCCCGCATCCACCTTATTCTCCCGACCTTGCTCCTTCAGACTACCATTTGTTTCGTAGCTTACAGAATCATTTGGAAGAAACAGCTTTTGAAACACAGGAAGAGGTTAAAACTGACATCTGTGAGTTCTTCGAATCAAAGCCAAAATAATTTTACAGTAATTGAATTAGTAAGCTTGTTAATAGATGCAAGGAATTCATAGATAATCAGGGAAAATACATTGTTGATTGAATTTGTAATTAAATGTAACATTTGGTCACTTTTTTCAAAATTTAAAATTCAGACAGAACTTATGGGATGACCTGATATATGGTAAAACACACACACACACACACAGATATATATATATATATATATATATATATATATATATATATATATATATATATATATATATATATATATATATATAGTAATATATGCTAAATCCATAATTCCAGTTGAATCAATTACATTTACTTCCGTGCTAACACCCTTAGGAAAGGAATTAATCCTCTTCTTCTCCCTACAGATATGGGTAAATAGCAGGACAGACTGGGTTCTATAGACTTGGATGGCAACTGTTCTAAGAGAAAGACAACTCTGATGTCAAAACCTGCAGTGCACCAGCTTTCTGTATTCGGCCCTTCAAAAAGTGTGGTTGGTTCTGCACAAAGCCTTCACCAATACAATCAAATCATGTGTGCTGATATATATATATATATATATATATATATATATATATATATATATATATATATATATATATATATATATATATACACACGGTAATGGTAAATACATAAGAACTACTAGCAATCGTTTATCAATATAACAGGCTTCACATTTATTAATGATTTGTCAGAGATTGAAAAACGTGCAACAAAACATAAATCCTAGTATTTTCAGTTTTCTGGCTGATTTTTATTGCTCAATCATGTATCACGTGCCTTATAACCCTAACTAATTCTATATATATATATATATATATATTAGTTTGTAAAAAATTCTCATTTGTCTATTGCGGATCAAATTATAATGTGCATTCGTAATTGTATATGTGGCTGTTCATGTCTGATAGAAATTCTGATGTTTGGTTTGATTTTCATTGGTCAGTCGTGTATCACTTTGTAATTGTGCGTGAGTTTGTGTGTGAATGTATGTCCAATAGACATAGTTAATTTTATCATCTGTTTATATGGAAATGTTTTTTTATGTACGTACTGCGATAGATAGACGTAAGTTAGATTCTTTAACGGTAGAATCAATAAAGTTTGGCGATGTAATATTCATTTTTAAAAAAATGACATAATTCGTTAAAGAGAAATTTATTTGAAACCTTAATAATAACCAATGTGAACACACGTCAAAAACATTATATTATATCGCCAACTTTTATTGAAGCCATTCTTAATCTCCATTTACTGTTGAGGATGATATGACGTTTGTAATGAAGACGTGTAAATGTTTTCTCAATATATTTCTCTTGTTCATTTAGCTATTCAGGTCTCAAAGGCACTGAGGTAGAATCCTGTGAATAATTTTGATGTTATATTTTTTTTTACCAGAAATATTTCGCAATGAATTCGCTTGCGAAAAATGTAAACTTGCTGCCTGTATTAAATCTTCTATCAAGTGCGTTCTTCAAAGATGTCACTTTATCGTCAACTGTCATCTATGTTTCCTTGTGTCCTGTCCTCCTATCTTTTCTTTTCGTATGTTTTATGAGTTTCTTTCATTCTCGGTATCACCTTGCGTCTCAGTAATTTTCCTGCCTTGTTTGGGGTAGGAGAAATTATTTTTAAAAAATAGTAATCCTGCTACTGTAATCGTTAATAAAACAAATTTCGATGATGGATCCTACGAAGAGCTTGCAATCTACAAGTAATTAACTATTAAATTTGATTACTCTTTTTGTGTTTTGTTTTCTGGCTTCGTTACAATGTCATCGATAGTTGAGCGCGGCATTTATTTCTTCCGTCAGATCTTTACTCCGTTTCGCAGAGTAGGCTATTTGCTATAATCCTTTGTGGAATTAGATTTGGCGAGAAAATAATTCCTGTCTACTAAACTCCTTTCAAAACTCAAATCCGATTTTCTTTGAACATTACTTCCGTCGACGCCCTAGTTTTCGTCATCACGGCCATCTTTGGATAAATTTAGAGCCCGTTTGTATGAAAATAAATTTCACACATTTTTCTATTACTTTACTTCGTTTTAGTTTATTAATTTCTGGACATTATTTTTTAGTTGATGGCTACATTTACGTGCGAATGTCAGCTTGCATTTTCAAAATTCACAAGACACATGCAAATTAACAAGGTGAACTATTTTCGGCAAAGCAAATGTTTATTCAAATCTTTCAAATTGATTTGTTTAAAAGCGTCTGGAAGCGATGTTATATGTCTTTACCAAGATCACAGTTTCGCACTGTTGAAGCGTTGAAATGTCATTAAATTTTGCGTTTTTGGTGTTTGGGAATAAAAAAAAATTTCCAATGATTTCGTTTAGTCAGGTATTTCCATTCATGACACGACATGCTTAGACAAAAAAAAAGCCTTTGATGATTTTAAATAATTCATTAAAATAAAAACTGATTGAAAGGAAAGTGAGGTAGAATTTTAAGATAAACTAAGTATTTTAAAGGGAACAAACAAAAGTTATTTGTCTCTTTTATTTTGCAAGATAAAAAAGTTATAATTTAGACACCAATTTTACATGATCCAAGAAAATCTATCTATCTCAGCCTATTCATTATCGACCTATCTCAGTCATTTCATTTTCTATCTATCTATCTATCTATCTATCTATCTATCTATCTATCATTTTCTATCTATCTATCTATCTATCTATCTATCTATCCTAGTCTATTCATTAACTTTCTATCTATATATATATCCCAGTCTTTCATTATCGATCTATCTCAGTCTCCTTAGTATCTATCTATCTATCTATCTATCTATCTATCTATCTATCTATCTATCTATCTATCTCGGTCGTTTCATTTTCTATCTATCTATCTATCTCGGTCTTTTCATTATCTATCTATCTATCTATCTATCTATC
>OZ038518.1:1120000-1135000 GCA_964036315.1 Acanthosepion esculentum | reverse complement strand
CGGCTAAGCGAACCACCCTCATTTCCTTGGTATTCCAGCGGTGAGATGTATGTTCCTACAAGCAGTTACTTCTGGAGAAACGATGCTTTGTGGAATCGGCTTCCTGGAGGATGCTTTCCGATCACTACAATCTAAATCTGTTCAAGTCAAGAGTTAACCGTTTTCTTCCACGCATATCGACATAAACTGTGCCTTTTAATTTGTAACGTTCTACCTTGATTGGCTTTCGAATCTTGTACAAGGTGAAAATCATTGTAAAAGAAATGGTACGTCAATTTATGTAGTTACACGAGTTAGAGGTGACGATTACATTTTCCTTTTAAGATGCCATACCTAATTCTGAAGACACTCTATCAATATTTCTGTATAAAGTGACGACTGTGGCTTCCAGTTTGGGAAATATATATATCACTCCACTACTCTTAACATCTCTTTCAATGACTTACAAATGGACAGTAGATATTAAAAGACAAAACTCAAAGAGAACATATTATTTTGAGAATTAATTTTGTCACCAATATATGGTTACATGGCCACCATTTTAAAATAAATGTAAATTACTCAAAGCACGTAACAATGTTTCTTTTATTACCACGAATCATCTAATTGTTAGCAAATAACGTATGTTAGATTAAATCATTTGGAAAATTCGATAAGAAGAATATTATCCACACAAGAAAGTCGCCATCATTATTAATTGGTAACATGACTTCTGATGCTAGGAAGAAAAAAACAAATTTTGGCGGCCATTTTCTTAAATATAGGGTGACCCAAAATAACGGGATTTTTTAAGTGCGTATTGCCAGACATGAACAAGTGGCAACACTGCGAGACAGTGACCTTGAGCAAGTAAACATTTCGCCATTTTAGTAACGAGAATGAAATTCACAGTATCCCAGCTGAGATGTTGCAGCAGTCAATGAGGAATCTCAACAGCAGATTTCAAGAATGCATTCGTACAGGAGGACGCCATCTACAGGACGTAATTTAAAAAAAAATGAAAATTCCATCATTGTTTCTTAAATGGCATGTTTTAAGGTTTCAATTACTATGAATTAAATATTTTTCTTCCATCACTCTTGGTTTTATTGGATGGTTAAAAAGTTCCGGTTTTTTAGGGTCACCCAATATTATTAGGACTGAAATATTTCGTTGATACCTAGCACGTTCATTTAGAAAATATTTTTAAAATATTTAAAAAGAAAGTGGCCAACATGACTTTATAATGATTTAAGGTTTGCAGTCAACTTGTTAGTGTCTAGAGTACCTCCGTTCAGAAAAATATATTTCATTTGCGTTATGATTAAATCTAAATGCCATAATTACATTTGTTTTATAGCGATTTAGTAAGCATAGATTATATTTGGCACAAGGCTGAATGTACTGTGCGCCCAGTTAGTCTCATGGCTAGCAAGACAAGCTCGTTAATCATTACACCACATCGACGTGCCCACACGGGTTGTTATAGGCTCTATTTTTGTAGACTGAAAGGCTGATTTCCAGTGTGGGAGTCAGCTTCTCGTATAGGTTCTCCGATTATCGGGATAGGGCAGCTTCCATTGATGAAATGGGTAGTTAATTAGCCCATACGTATACTGGAAGGTATAGGACCCGAAAAAAAACTCCCGCAACGCGCAAGCTTCAGCTACAAGCTAATTTGATTTGGTACACTGTGATGTTTTGTTTTGTTTCTTTTAATTTTTTTATTCGGTCGAGTTAGCTCTCTCAAGACCAATCATCACTGTTCTGCATCAAAGTCGGAAGGTCATTCGGCTGACATTCCGTGTCATATCATAGCTGGTCAATGTAGCTGTCTGCTGGATGACCAACCCGTTTTGAGCCATGGCTATGTATCCAGAGCAGTAGATCATTCGCGGGTTCTTGTTTTGCTCACCAGCAGCGTCCTGAAATTCGCATTCTGTGTTCGCGTCATATTGTAGAAATATCAGGAATCGGTCCATCGAGCTGTGATTTAGTTGGACGTTGTCTCCAGGAGATGGTAAGTATAGCTCTCAGCATCCGAGTGTAGTCTCCATCAAGCCTAGACTCAAAGGTTTTAGTTAATGTCTAAGCTATGGTACTATACATAATAAACGACACTACAGTGGACGTAATCTGGAAATCGGATCTATCAGACAAGCTCAAACAGACATTCTCTGTTTGAGCTTGTCTGATAGATCCGATTTCCAGATTACGTCCATTTTATTTAAGGCGGTTCAGGCTTTAGCTATGTGACTTTTCACATCCATTTCAGTAGAATTTATTTCGTTTCCTAGCTATGAAAAAGATTTGACAGATTTTATTGATTCGCCTGTGACCTTTTGAATTGGGACTTGCTGGTTGAAGTCGAGTAATTCAGTTTTAGAGGCATTTGCATAGATTCTAACATCATTGGCAGCATTTTCTAGTTTATGTAGGAGAATTGTGACATTCGTAATAGTGTCTCCAGTGATATGGCATTACATGAATAATAATGGCTCTCTACAACTTCCTATCTTTCGTAGTTCTTAGTAATGTCTATCTACTTATTAATCCTGTTCTGCTATCCATCTCGAGCCATGTGTATCAGATTCCCCAAGCCCTCCTTCCTCATTATGTGTGCCAGAAACTTCAGCTGCCTCTTTAGGATGATAAGTATAAGCCTCCTCCTTGTTTGCATCCTCTCTAAGACCTCACCGTTGCTCACACGCTTGGTCCATGATATCCTAAGAATTATTCTGAAGAACCACATCTCCGTCACATCGAGTCTCTTCTTCAAGGCGGCCAAGGCTTTAACCATGTGAATTTTCACATCCATTTCAGTAGAATTTATCTCACTTCCTAAGAATGTAAAAGATTCGAAAGATTTTATTAATTCACCTGAGACCTTTTGTATTGAGCCTTGCTGGTTGAAGTCGAGGAATTCAGTTTTAAAGGCATTGGCATAGAGTCTAACATAATTATCAGCATTTTCTAGATGATGAAGGATGGCAGTCAGGTCAGTCGCGTAACTAAAGGTGGTGGGGCGAGAGGGCTGTCTGCAAACTCCCCCAGGCGGCACTCTTATGGGAGTGTCATTTTGGGTCTGCTAAATAAGCCTGTATACGCTGTATTGGAATAAAAGTGGTTTTAATGTCGGGATGCTACTCAGTTGAAGCACCTTTTCGATTTCTAGTAACTTAAACTATGGAATATACATGGTGTCCATAAAGTTCGTGTGCATTTTAAAAAATTATAACTTCATTTGTATTTGCGATAGAAATAATCTGTAAAAAATGTTATAAAGTTTAATGTACCTAGTTTTAAGTATAGCTTAAATAACTAATGTGATTTCAGGCATTACTGTAAATCAGTTGGCAAATATTTTCCGTGAACTGCAAAATCGTATTACCCTTTACATTGCTAATGATGGAGGACATGTGGAAACTTAAATAAAATTTCAATAAAACCTTAACAAATATAGATTTACTTCTTTCTAATCCTTTTTACATATTATTTCTATGTAAAAAATGTTATAAAGTTTAATGTACCTAGTTTTAAGTACAGCTAAAATAACTAATGTGATTTCAGGCATTACTGTAAATCAGTTGGCAAATGTTTTCCGTGAACTGCAAAATCGTATTACCTTTTGTATTGCTAATGATGGAGAACATGTGGAAACTTACATAAAATTTCAATAAAACCTTAAAAAATATAGATTTACTTCTTTCTTATCCTTTATATAAATTATTTCTAACGCAAATTCTATCGCAAGTACAAATAAAGTTATAATTTTTTTAAAGTGCACACGAACTTTATGGACACCCTGTATATTTACGAGATTGTTTATTGGCCGAACAATAAACATTATCCGGTTATGTATTCATGGCTGTTGTATCATTGGTGACAATATGACAACTTGGAATGGACCCAGTATGTGTTCTTTTAATGTCGCAATAACGCTATGTGTGGGAACCTCAGCATCTTTGTTAACATAAATTTCAGATATTTTCGTTGACAGAAGTTCATTTTATGGTATGTACTGCTATATTTTTCGTCATTTGGGTCTGATAATAGTTTATATATATATATATATATATATATATATATATATATATATATATATAAATTTACAGAGCCAGGTAAACTAACCTAGGTTTTACCTAAACGGATCGTCAGGGTAAAACTGGCCAAAGAGTTAAAAATGA
Source organism: Acanthosepion esculentum (assembly GCA_964036315.1). Lineage (NCBI taxonomy): Eukaryota > Metazoa > Mollusca > Cephalopoda > Sepiida > Sepiidae > Acanthosepion > Acanthosepion esculentum. The sequence continues at coordinate 1,130,834 of OZ038518.1, read as the reverse complement.
AACAGAATATATAGCTTAAACCAAAAACAACCATAACTACGTGACAAAAGAAAATAGTAAAAACTCAACAACGGGGGGGTATATTTCAACAACGGAAAAAAATCTATTCTAATAACCAGCGTTTCCTATGCCTACACCTACTAAGAATTTCCGATTTAACTTTTTCTCGTTTTGGAGGGTTTTTCTTTGCACGCTGAGCTTGAACTCTGGACGATTGTTTTCGCCTCAATTTCATGTTCTTGGTTCTTTCTTTTTTTTTCTTCCTCTGTTTCCCTGGGGTACTGGTTTGTTCTGCTACAATCCGATATACCCAAGGTTTTTCAAAGCGAATACCACTACATATATATATATATATATATATATATATATATATATATATATATATATATATATATATATATATATATATATATATATGTGTGTGTGTGTGTGTGTGTGTGTGTAATTTGGCAGCAACTTTTCTTTTAAACATGTAGTGTTGAATGTTAAAGACAACGTAGTCTTGCATATTTTCTTTTGAATTTTCTCATATTCTCTAATGAGACTTTTTATTTGAAAATGATTTCGAAATATGTATTGTCCATACGATGACCTAGCGCTTTCGAACATCATTGTTCATCATCAGGGTCAATATTTTTAGTCAAAATTTTTTTTTTAAACAATTATTTGCCAATATATATTACTATATAAAAATAACAAAACAAAAGTCATTGAAACAAAGCAAGTTCAGTCGACCAATGATGACAATTCCAGAACAACGTAACTATAAACAAATTTTTTTTTCTATCCTCTGCCAGCCGCTATGATGGAGAAAGCATTACCTCGAACCGTCGCCAGTGAGACACGCTGCAAGAGCCACTCCGTTTCGTGAGGCTCGTTCCTTAATCGCGAACGAGGGCCAATAACCCCTGAAGTCTCCACTGCCACAGGAGTAAAAAAAAAAAAAAAAAACATCCGTTTTGTTTGCCAATTATCTTGTAGCGTAATCATGTTGCTACTTTTTTACAAACTAAAAACGTTAAAATCCTTTTAAATTCAAGAGACCCGATGATCACGTGCAGGGCGAAGAATTTTTATCATGTGACAGCGTGAAAAAGATTTCCACTACACAAGCCAAAAGATCGAAGAATACGCTACAAAATTTAAATATATTATAAACATTGTAATATGTTACAAGAAATATTGTAATCTATACGATTAATAAGAGGTCTTTTGCTTTTAATATGTAATGCCTCTAAGATTTTAAGGTGTCTAATGTCTGTATGTTTATCTATAATTTTAGTATTTTCTATAAGTATTTTACGTATATCAGATTGCATGAGGGAAACTGTATGTGACTTAACGTTTATATATATATATATATATATATATATATATATATATATATATATATATATATATATATATATAGTCAAACCTAATGTGCCAGACAAACCTTAGGCAGATCGTCAGGCCCTGCTGACCCTGACGATCTGCCTAAGTGAAACCTTGGTAGGTTTGTCTGGCTCATTAGGTTTGACGAGGTTTGCTCTACGTTTGTATCGAGCTCTTTAGTTAGTTGTTTACTCATATCGGGTTTTTTTCTTTGGGCTCTGAACCTGTATCTGTGCGATTACTTTCGACAGACTTTCATGTTCCTGGCTCTTTCTTTTTTAAAACCTTTTTTCCCTTCGAGATTGATTTGGCTATTGTTAAATCAAGAATTCGAAAGTTTTTCGACACGAGTATAGTTACCTATATATATATATATATATATATATATATATATATATATATATATATATATATATTGTCATACACAGACAGACTGTTTCCCTGTTTCACAGCTCATCAGTGTAGCTAAACGTCCGGTGGCCTCTAGCTAGGAACGAAACCCGACTGAATTTTCGTCAGTCCGAACTTCTCCCACTAAGCCGTCAGCGTACGGTACGGGATGAAGGTGAATTTTAGCGTGTTTATTTTTTAGATTCAGATAAACACACAGTGACTGACAGTGACTCAATTCTGTCGAAGAGTCGTGCAGTATTAGGTTAAATAGTCACTGTTTACAAATTCACACCTGACACCAGAGGGCTCAACCGAAATTAATTTTACAGGAGCTAATATTTTTGTCATACACAGACAGACTGTTTCGCTGTTTCACATCTCATCAGTGTGGCTAGACGTCCGGTTGCCTCTAGCTCGGTTCGAAACCCGACTGAATTTGCGTCAGTCCGAACTTCTCCCACTAAGTGATAGAAATTAGGAGGATTTGAGATCATTGTAATTCATCGAGTCTAGAAGAACCGCCAACCAATGCAGAAAGAACTGGTCGGCCGTTTCGTCCTATATTTGCCACTCATCAGCAGTGCGCATCCACTACCGGGAATTGAAACACGGACATCAGGCAATCGTCATACCAACTGTTTCACCGGGCCCCGATGACGAAGAGGTAGCGAATCAAACTCGATACAGCACCGTTCGATTACATATTCCAAGAGTATTAGCACGTGAGTGAATGTAATGGATTCGACTGGAATTCAAACTATTTACATTTTGATCAAAACTGCTGGTAGTTGCTATAGTGGTTTTATAACTCAAAAATAATCCCTTGTCATCTTCGCACAATCGGATTTAGCGCCCCTTTATCAGACCGTTGATGAGACGTTTTTCTGTACTTTGATAGGGAACCGCTGGCGAAAACCAAATACAACGGTGAGGCATGGGTGTTTGAGAGATATATGTATATTTCTCTTGCAAACACGAGGAGTTTGAGTTTGGTTGTAGAGACTAAAAATATTTTTTCTCTTTTTGCTTATGACAGAAGAATAAATTAAACTAATTTTTTTTTCTTGTTGATGGAAAACATTTACATGTCATCATCGTGAAATCGGTTAATCGTGTTAATTTTGTTCACATATTTGATGCCAGCCAACGATAAAATGCTTTCACAGTAAATAAATAAAAACGCTAAAATTTTAAAGAATAACATTAATAAAAAGAAAAAAAAATATTTTAAGCAAAAATGAAAAGTGCTCCGAAATTGCAGGAATTTAAATATAAAAAAATAAATTCAAATTGATCGGATCGTCTGCGAATATTGAATTAGAGAATATTTATTAAAAATCTTTCCTTTTTTTTTTTTTTTGATTAGCTCCATCAGATGAATATTGATGTTGGAATATTTTTCCATCAGCCATGTTCCAAAAAGTGATTGCTAACCTTGTCTTACCAAGCGCTCCTTTTCATATATTGGCGCAGTTATATTAAAATTATGCTGGTAAATGAAGCATACGTAACGAAACAGAATTATCTCCCTTTTCACATATTTGTGCGGGCAATCTGATAAATGGAGCATACTCAGTGAAACAAGATTAGAGCTCTTTTAAGATATTTGCGTGAGATACTGTAAAATTACACTGGAAAATGGAGCATACTCAATAAATCAGAATTACGGCCCCTTTTAAGATATTTGCATTAGATACAGTAAAATTACACTGGGAAATGGAGCATATTCAATAAATCAGAATTAGAGCCCCTTTTGAAGATATTTGCGTGGGCAATGGCAAATTTATACTGGTAAATGAAGCGTACGGGGTGTTTCACAATTGTTGAAACAATGCAGCGGCCTATCAGATGTTGAGAGACCGCTGTGGCAGGATAACAATGATTAGGAGAAACAGTGGTTCCAGCAAGATCGTGCTCCTCCTCACGCTGCAAATTTACCACGGCATGGCTCTTTGAAAAGTTTGGAGCGTTTCATCAATCGCAAAACTTAAGTGGAATGGGTACCTCACTCGCCTGATTTGAAATCCCAAACTACCACCATTTTTACCTCCGGATTTCCTCAAAGCCAACATCTTCAAGGGCAACCCTCGCACCATTAAAGCATTGAAAGCATTTTCTGAAAAATAAAAATTTATTAAATCAAAGAAATGAAATAGCGGTTTTCTGTAGACATCGTTCTATATGAAACAATTACAACTAATTCATCACTTCTCAAACCAACCTTAATTGTTTTATGACCCTTCGCGCAGAATTCTTCACTGCCATTTCAAGAAAGTCATTCCGATTACTAACACAAAAACAGAGAATGTCTTGTATCGAGAATGTTTAACATTGAAAAACATAAAGAAAAAATTAATTATTTTTAATAATATGTGGAAATCTCCACCTTTTACCTGAAGACGGTCGCGAGACCAGAAATACGTGTTGTAAAATTATGAAAAATAAAGGATAATATTTTTTTTAAAATCCACATTACAACCCAAAAAGTTTGCGGTACCTCTCTTCTTTTTAATATATATATATATATATATATATATATATATATATATATATATATATATATATATATATAATGTCATTCACAGACAGTACTGTTTCGCTGTATCACAGCTCCTCAGTGCGACTAGACTTCTGAATGCCTCAAGCCAGGATTGAAACACAACTAATTTGGTGTCAGCCAGAGCTATCTTCACTCGGTAGAGTTACACAACTAAATCTAGCGTATTGTTTTTACAAATTAAACAAATGCCCAGCAGCCAAAGTGCTCCATTCATTTTACTGCAGAGCTTTGCATTAGTGCAGGTGGCTGTTGTTTACAGAATTAGCTTATCACTCAACAGTGCTCAATTAAAATGTATTTTCAAGAGCTAAATTATATACAACTGAATATATTAGCTCTATCACTGATATTGAGCGCTTTCCACCATATAAAATAAAATTATATATATATATATATATATATATATATATATATATATATATATATATATATTCTGAACCAACGCCGACATACTCGAGAAAGGATGTCATTGGTTTATCAAGGCTTTTAAATTTGAAGAAAGTTTTCATGGGTGTTTCTCAGGTGGTGAAAACATTAGTCAAAACCTGTGGAGAATGCAAAGCGTCATAATACAAAGTCTGAAAACAAAAATCTTTCTTCAATGTCACTCGCTTACTTTTGTCTTAGCCGACATTGAATGATGACACCTCCATGTTGTTTTCACTGCCCTTTCAACCACCAGATGTATATTGATGAACGATCTAAAGTACTATTTAAAAACCTTGATAAACCAATGACATTCCTGCACTTGTTGATATACAAGTGCAAGGATGTCATTGACTTATCCTACATTTGCCTTGATATATATATGTGTTTGTGTGTGTGTGTGTGTGTGTGTGTGTTTATGTGTGTCTGTCTATGCGTGTGTGTGTTATTCGCAGACAGGAATGATTCGCAATATCACAGATCGTCAGTGCGACTAAACATCCGAATGCCTCAAGCCCAGATCGAAACCCAACCGATTTGGTGGTAATCAGAGTTTAGCGTGTATTAATGTTGTAATATGATTATTTGATACAAAAAAATAATAGCAATATCTTGTCAGTCCTATTTAGTGAAGCTTGTATAAAAGAGCGACGGCTGCCCAAATACCATATATATATATATATATATATATATATATATATATATATATATATATATATATATATATATATATATATATATATATATATATATATATATATATATATATATATATATATATATGAGAAGGGAGAAAGAACAGTGGTAGTATTGAACTCACACACTTTGGTCCTTTCACTAGATCTAACTAACGCCTTTATCCACTGTGCCATGTGTCATCAAGAATGGCACAGTGGATAAATGCGTTGGTTAGATCCAGTGACCGGACGCGAAGAGAGCGAGTTCAATGCCTGGTTAAGGCAGTGTAGAACTTTCAGAGGGGAATTAACAGGAGATAACTGACATACATTAGACATGGCACGTGGAACTAGAACAGTCTACCCCAGTGAGCGAAATAAAGGGTTCAGTTCCACATTCTAAACACCTGAAGAAGGCTGGTGCGTACAACGCCCGAAACGTTGTGATAAACATGGCGACGAAAGATGAGGACAGTAGTCCGAATAATGTAAATAGTACAGTATACATTTGCATGAAAAATGGTAGATTATTATGCCGTAATCTGAGAGTGGTATTTATATGCCCCCACCCTGTGCGAGAGAAGAATAAGTGACGTTAAGGAAAGTTTTCGCTATATCTCTGGAGGAAGGTACTAAAAGCAAGAATTTTTATGGTCGTTGTCGAAAGAAGCTCGTCTATGCTCATTTCAAACAATCAAAAAAAAAAAATGAATACAAAAAGAATTCCGACTCTCCTAAGAATTATAAAAAGAGAATATTTTGCATCATTATTAGTCCAATCCGCTGGGAATCGACACTGAACTGCAAACCCGAAAAGGCTATTGCTGGTTTGTGAAGCCTCAATAAATGTGTAATTAAGAGTTGATCGATCGATGTAAACTGATTCTTCCTGGTAACAGTTATTTAGGAATGAAGTGTCGCTGCCGACACTTGAGCTTGAACATAGATCGCCAGTGAGCAAGGACAAACGATCCCATTATTGAATTTCGTCCTGGGTATGACGATAAACTACGGCTGCGTCCAGGGTAAGACGATTAACCACGTCCGACAGCAAGGCCTCTGATCAGGAGGTTTTGAGGAGCGTGGAACCACCTCTTAATTGCTGATGTTCCCAGGTCCACCTTGACCCGGGGTGGTAGCACCTGTTAAGGTCCCATTTATGGGCAAATAGTTAATCTCCAAATTGGGGTGAAAATACTATGAAAGTGTAAAAATAGGTTTTAATACCAGAAATAATTTGTATAAAAAAAATAATTACCAGCAATACATTTTTGAAAAACAGATATTACCAGCGAAGGGAAATTCTTACTAGAAATAGATTTTTTGTGGAAAAAATATTACCAGAAATAGATTTTTGGAAAAAAATTATTACCAAAATAAACCAAACCAATCTAAACCAAAGAATACATATTCTATTCATACGAATCTATCCTAAAAATGTTGTCGGCATTAAATAACCCATTGAGGTTGATATGCCGTAAAACAAAATAATTCAAACTAATCTATACCAAAGAATACATATTCTATTCATATGAATCTACCCTATAAATGTTGTCGGCATTAAATAACCCATTGAGGTTGATATGCCGTAAAACACAACAAACCGAATCAATCTAAACCAAAGAATACATATTCTATTTATACGAATCTACCCAAAAATGTTGTCGGCATTAAATAACGGATCGAGGTTGATATGCCGTAAAACACAACAAACTAAATCAATCTAAACCAAAGAATACATATTCTATTCATACGAATCTATCCTAAAAATGTTGTCGGCATTAAATAACCCATTGAGGTCGATATGCCGTGAAACAAAATAAAACAAACCAATCTAAACCAAAGAATACATATTCTATTCAAACGAATCTATCCTAAAAATGTTGTCGGCATTAAATAACCCATTGAGGTCGATATGCCGTGAAACAAAATAAAACAAACCAATCTAAACCAAAGAATACATATTCTATTCAAACGAATCTATCCTAAAAATGTTGTCGGCATTAAATAACCCATTGAGGTCGATATGCCGTGAAACAAAATAAACCAAACCGATCTAAACCAAAGAATACATATTCTATTCATACGCATCTATCCTAAAAATGTTGTCGACATCATATAACCCATTGAGGTTGATATGCCGCAAAACAAAACGAAACAAACCAAACCAAACCATCATAGAATTAATTAGACCAGGTAACCATAGAGGAAACGCATATATGTAGGAAGTCTATCTTCTGTTACTATTCGGATCGTTTTTTCTAGTCTATCCTCTATACTATAAGGACCGCTATTCTCTACTCTATTCACTATACTATTTCTCTATTCAGATCACTATACGGTGATTTCTATTTGAACGAGTATTATCTAGGAAGTATTAATAGTGCGAGGGATATTCGAAGGCGTCTGGCACCAGTATTGTTCAACGGCGTTCCTATAGTTGTATCCGCGATTATAAAGTCTCTACTACAACGAGCAAGACGAAAGTGACGACGAGTATTCCTTGACATCAATAAAGGTTCCAACGAGTGTTCGTTGAGTCTCAAACGTAACATACTCTAAATGCTGCTATGTAATAAGAGAACCTGTCTTATATTTTTAAGCAAAATCAAATGTTTTCGTAATTTTTTAATCGGCATTATCCCTTGCAATGCTGTAAATTCCACTAAGACACAAGGGGCTACAGGGTCGGGAAGAATTAGGTACAGAAAAGAGCAAAGATTAAAAGGAGGACAGTCGATGGCGATCGAAACTGAATTTAATTTTTTGCAGGTTAAAGTTGGATGGAAAGCGTGGAACCGGAAGGGAAGTCCAATAGAGAGAAAAAGGAAACTGTTAGCATATAATTTACGGTGACATTTAGCCATCTCAGTTGTTAATTTAGTTGCTCAAGTGTATCTTTGAGAGAAATTTTCTTCCGTTCAACTTTGTGAAAACTTCCTCCGGACTAGGGAGAGGATAGTGATAATCCTTAATCGCTGCATTCAATCCCGTTGAGAAATCAGCGCATACTCGTATCTCACCTGATTTCTTTTTCACGTAAACCGTAGATGCAACCCATTTACTATATTCCACCTTTGTCAATATACCGGTTTTCTCGAGTCTATCCAACTCTTCGTCTATTTTTTTCGAATGATGCGAAAGGTACATGTCTTTTCTTCTTGAAAATGGGTTGTACATTTTCTTTTAGTTCGATTTTTGCCGCCATTTATTTTACACCTTCCGATGCCGGCTGAAAATACGTCGGGGAAACTCTCCTTTAATTTCTCCTTCAATTTCTCTGCCTCGGTCGATAACCTTTCCACTTTTTGGCAGAACGTATTTATCGGTAAATCCCAGAGGTCAAATTTCTACATCCAGTCAGATTCCAAATAATTTTTCCGTATATTTTAGAACATACATCTTTAATTTCTTGGTCATTCCGTTGAATGTCACATTTGTGATAATTTCCCCCTCAAATTTGATTTTTTTCTTCCTGTTACCGCCAGACTCTTCGATATCTTCCGAGTCCTTTTTTTATGCTTATACATCTCTGAAAGTCCTCAGACAATTTTTGTAGCGTCAATTCTGGTTCACTCTCAAGTTTTGTTAGAATTCTCCGTCTGATCTCCGCATCTTTAGTCGAAACCAGGCCTTGGACGAATATCAAACATTTAAAATTGTCAGGGCTGAGTTCAGATAACATAAAGTCATCGCAGTGTTTGTTTACTACGGAAGTGAATGTTATATAGTCTTCGCTATCCTTTTTTGTTAGATTTAAACATTTCCACCTTTTGTGGAATAGTGAAGTGTTCGGACTAAATAATTCCGTTAAAAGTTTCACGGTTTCCTTGAAAGTCAACTCATTCGTTTTCCTCGGTAGGATGTAGTCTACGAATTTAGTGTATTCGCTTGACCCTAGTTTCCTCAGTAGTAGACGTACTTTTTTCACGTCTGAACAATTCCCGCAATCAAACTCATGTGAATCTTTGAAGTAAGCCACGAAGGTATTGTCTTCGTCCGGTGCATAAGTGAAGTCTTTCATAGAGCTCCATATAACATTTTTTCGAAAATGCCGTTTCATTTCCAGAATGTTGTCCTTTTTTTTATGGCCCGTAGTAGTAATTCTTGTAGTTCGAGTTGCTTCTCTTCTTTTTCTGTTGAATTTCTAATTGTTTTTCTTCCAGACCTAGTCTGTCTTTCCTCATTTTTTTGTTGCTGCTCGAATTGCATTTTCATTAGTTCCAATATGGTTGCCTTAAAGTCTTCCATGTTTACACCGTAATTTTGTGTAACGATTTTTTCCTTTTTCTCAGTGTAGACAAAAAGGTATGTTTTTAGATTCTCCGCGTAGAACTTAGATTCTTCAATATTCTCGTCGCCACTGTTATAGCAAAAAGATTTTTTTATATATATATTCTCCGCGTAGAAGTTCGTTTCTTCAATATCCTCGTCGCCACATATATATTCCAAGGTTAGAACCAAGGAAGAACAACATGGACACAAGAGTAGAAATAACAAAGATATATTACACAGAATAATAATACAAGATGTAGAAAGTGTTAGTATGACTGTCAGTCTGGTTTTGAGTGAACTACTATTGGCTCGACTCGATTCCGTCTCGTCCCTCTGTCTTGAGTGGCGCAGTATTTATAGTGCCAGGAAAAGTTCACTCTGTCGTTATAGGTAAGATCGCATAACACAAACTAAAGAGAAAGAAAATCAACCTAACACCAATAGATAGCGTATAAATGCTTTTTTGTTGCCAGCAGTGTATCGTATTACGTACGTACACCAATATGTTTCGCGACTGACAGTTTCACGTGGTTGGGGACAATATTCAGGCGGGAAGAAGAACAAAAAATTGCAAGCCGGGAGAATGGCTGGCATATATAGAAAGACTGAAGACGTAAAGTGTAGTGTGAAGACGTAAAGTGTAGTGTGAGGTCATATCCGCCCCACCATATATATATATATATATATATATATATATATATATATATATATATATATATATATATATATATATATATATTCCCCACCATGTATATATATATATATATATATAAACACATATATACACACACAAAAACACACACACACACATATATATATACATTTACTATAATTTTTAAATAATAAAGTAATTCTAATATATTTATTTGTTTTAAAAGAAGTGTAGTCTATTAGTAATTACAATTTGTCTTTGTGTATGCAATTAAAAATGTAAAGCCTAAACAAAACTGCCGAAAACTATTTGTCTTTGAAAAAACACACTACGTACGAAAGACGGATGTCATCATTTGTAGAACAGGCATTCCTACCCTACTTGTACTTAACATTTGTAAAGTAACTCATATTTTAATACAATAGTTGCCAGTGAAAATGAATACCCTACCACCCATTTTCAAAATGATTGAATTTC
>OZ038518.1:1097500-1115000 GCA_964036315.1 Acanthosepion esculentum | reverse complement strand
AACTATATATATATATATATATATATATATATATATATATATATATATATATATGTATGTATGTATGTATATATATACATGTATATATATATTTGTGAAATTTCCGATTTGGTATCTAGGCATTACGAATTAATCCCTACTACTAGATTGGCAGTTGAAAACATATATGGTCTGGAGTATAGAGACCACGAGGTATTATGGTGGATGTGGTAAGAAAAGAAAAGTTTGCGCCCTTTGCTGTGCCAGTTAATTTTTTTCTCGCCAGAGTGGTGCCTTCAAATCTACAAATCAACCCTTCGCCCTTGCATGGAGTATTGCTGCCATATATGGTCCTGAGTCCCTTATGTTTGTCTCAAGGTCCTCAATAAAATCCAGAGACGGATATGCAATGTAATTAACCATGATCTGACATCTCGTCTGCAGTCTCTCTCTCTCACACAGACGTGCTGTCGACCCCCTCTGTCTGTTTTACAACTACTTTCACGGTAACTGCTCCGATGAGCTGCTTTCGCTGGTTCCCAGACTTCATGAATTTAAGCGTTCTGCTAGGCTGGCATTTCGCTCTCACCATTTCAGTGTCGAAACTGTTAAATGTATTCGGCTCTTCTACTCCAATAGCTTCATGTCTCACACTTCTCGCCTGTGGAACTCCCTCACCTTTTACTGTTTCCCTGATAGCTATAATCTGCAACTATTCAAATGTCATGTCAATCGACGCCTCCAGATACCCTGATCTATCCCCTATCCTTCTCTTCACCCTCTCTTCTATCACTCGCCTTAGCTCTCTCTGTAACCCCTTGCGTGCTGGTGGCTTCCAGCCTTGATTGCGGTGAAAAGATTTAAGAAAATATATATATATAATGAGAATTACCTTACGACCATAAATACATTATTTGATTATTTTTAAGTTTTGTTATCATTACACTCCAAACGAGGAGTGAATGCCACGAGTACGCAGGGGGGGGGGGCACAGGGAGTGAAAGTGAGCCTTGAGGAAACAACAAAAGATCAACGGAATTCAGGAAGTAGAAGATGGCGACTGACATTGCATTTAAATTTTTGAAGATTGTAAATGGGTGTTTGGGGGAACAAGACTTTCGCGCCACCCTGTACACTTAAATCAAAACTTGAACTAAAGATATAATTATTCATTGAAATGAAAATTAATAATAATAATCCACAGGGTGGTCAGAAAGTCTTGTCACCGCTTTTCTATTTTCTATTTCAACGTCGATGAAAGTGAATAAACAGAAACCAGTACGTGTGTTTTGTATTACTGTATTAACTGGTTTTGTTGTTTTCATTACTTTTTGGTATGAGGTGACATTACTTTCGGAACACTCGGTACTATGGCCAAGAAATTCGGGGATTTGTTTAATACTAAAGAAAACTGATCCCTTACTTTCTATTATCGTGTCATTTGATTACCTATAAGGATGTTTTGTAATTTCATGTATGAATCTACAGGACGGTCGGAAAGTCTTGTCACCCCACCCCGCATATATCATATTTCAGATGGCTGACGCGAAAATGATGGCGTTCATACAGACCTTCTCGATGTGTGACGGCGTCTATGAAAGGGAATAAACTGAATCCAGTACGTGTGCTTGGTATGACTGTACTAATTTTTCTACAGTTCTATTTATTTTTTGGGTAAGGGTGACAAGACTTTTGGACCGCTCTCTCACTCTCTCTCTCACTCTCTCTCTCTCTCAAACACTCTGTCTCTTTCTCTCAAACTCTCTCTCTCAAACTCTCTCTCAAACTCTCTCTCGCAAACTCTCTCTCTATCTCCCTCTCTCTCCCTCTCTGTCTGTCTGTCTGTCTCTCTCTCTCTCTCTCTCTCTCTCTCTCTCTCTCTCTCTCTATATATATATATATATATATATATATATATATATATATATATATACACGCACACACATAAGATGGTCTGAATGTCTTGTCAACCCTATATAATTTAATATTGCAGATACAGAGCTTCTTTACGTATGGCATCCAGGAGATAACTGATAACTGACATCCATTAAACATGGCACGTGGAATTAGAACAGTCTACCCCAGTGAGCTAAATAAAAGGTTCAGTTCGACTTTCCAACCACCTGAAGGCTGGAATACATAACGGCCGAAACGTTGTAATAAATATGGCGACAAAGATGAGGACAATAGTCCGAATAATGTAAATAATGAATCCAGTATATGTGCTTTGTATGTCTATACTACTTGTTCTATTCTAATTACTTTTTTGGTAGAGGTTGACAAGACTTTTGGACCACCCTATACATATATATATATATAATATATACACACACACACAAACAAACACACACACACACACATATATATATATAAGGTGGTCTGAAACTCTTGTCAACCCTATATAATTTAATATTTAGATACCTGACACGAGCCCTTTACGAAAATGTTGGTGTTCATACAGACCTTATTGATGTATGTAATCCTCAATGAAAGTGAATAAACTGAATCAAGTACATGTGCTTTGTATTACTGTATTACTTGTCCTTCTGTTGTTCTCATTACTTTTTGTAATTTCATTCCAGTATTCTTCTGGAGAAACAAAAATTCTTGAATTTCCTTGTTTAAACTTCTCGCAAAAGTTTTCTTACTCCAATCGCCATTCGACAATAACAAAAAACAATTATCCTGTAAAACATTACTTTTTTATTAAATAGATTTCAGTCTCCCAGCATACTACCGAAATTTATGTTACATTGCAAGAAGAAAATACATTTTGAGGTAGTTTGTTCGCAGTCCAAAAAGTCATTTAGAAAAGACATTTAGAAAAGACTCTTACAAAATACATTTGCAAAATACATTTACCGAATACACTTGCACAAGACGTTTGTAGGAAATTCGGAGAAACTAGTATAAATTTGGACGATCCACTTTGGATTTATTTTGACTTCTTTCCGGTGTGTTGCAAGAAATTTCTGGTTCCGATATGCCAAAGAAATATTTTGGTTAAGGCAATCTTTCTCTTTTTATGATTCTAAATTTTGACCATTATTTCGCCTGAGTGTCTAAGCTGAAAACATAACAGTTTTTATTGAGTATGCGGACTAATACGTTGATATACAGGGCTTGGACAAAATAATTGGAACACTTGTTAAATTCAAAGAAAATATATTTAATATGGAGTTGGTCCTCCTTTAGCCTCACAGACAGCTTTAATACGTCTAGGAATGGAATCATACAGCTTCCTGACTTCATTCAGTGGAATTTTCAGTCATTGTTCCATTAAAACCATATCCAGCTCTTTACGACACGACGGCGGAGGATAGCGGCTCCTAACTTGTTGCTCCAAAATGCACCACAAATGTTCAATAATATTGATATCTTGAGATTGGGGAGGCCACTCCTTGTGTTCTAGCTCACTTTCATGCTCTTCATAACAATTCTTAACCACTCGAGTGGTATGTATTGGAGAATTATCGTCTAGAAAGATGCAGTCACCATCAGGGAATAAAGTCTTGGCCATTGGATGAACATAATCTCCCAAAATGTTCAGGTAATCTTTGCAGTTGATTCTGCCAATTAAGGCAACTATTGGACTGAGACATTTCCATGATATGGCGGCCCAAACTATCACTGATCTACCTTCATGCTTCACTGTTGGAAGAAGGCAGTCAGGGTTGTAAGCTTCTTTGGGCTCCCCTGAAGTTGGATAAAGAGAAAAACTAGACTTCTTTGAGAATATGACTTTCTTCCATTGGTCTGCAGACCAGGCAGTGTGATCTCTGCACCACTTCAACCTCTTTTGAATGTTCCGAGTGGAGAGAAGAGGTTTCCTCGCAGTGGCTCTTCCATGATATGCAGCCTTATAGAGCTCACGGTGAACAGTTTTAGTAGAAACTGACCTATCCAGATGGTTATTCAACTCAGCAGTCACTTTGGCCGCATTTGTCCGATGATTTTTTGCCACATTGCATTTCAATGCACGTCAGTCCCTGACAGTAAGTTTGCAAGTTCGGCCCGAATTGCTACGGTTGCTCGAGGTCTTGCCCTGTTTTTCGAATTGCGTCATAGATCTTGATATGGTAGCTCTTGAAAAATCAAACAGTTCAGCAACCTTAGTGATCGAGGCTCTTGCCATGCGAGCTCCAATAATTTGCCCTTTTTCGAACTCGGTGAGGTCACGCATTTAGCTTAAATTTTACTAAATTCTAAAAATAAATAAGACAAAGACAGTAAATTAGATAAATAAACGTATTTACAATAAATATAACCTGCAATTACGAAGTTGTAGTTAAAGTTCTTAATATAATAGGTCCTTGAAATATAGGAGTGGATTTCCAATTATTTTGTCCAACCCCTGTATGTTGATTTGATATATCGAAAAATGTATTATCCACAGCTAAATTATTTGCTGATAGCACTAACCTTTATCAAGACGGTGCATTACTTCAAGATGAATTAAATCCACCTCCAGCTTGGAGTTCGTTATGGCATCTAAACTTCAAATCGCGACCGAATGTGGTGCTGAAAATCAGAGACATGTTAAAACACACTAGATGACGTTTCCCTTAATCAAGTTCGTCGTGGTTTTGACGATAAACTACATCCAGCAGAAAAGGCCTCTGATTGGTAGATTTTGAGGAGCGTGAAACCAGCTTTTAATTACTGTTCTTCGCAGGTCCACCATCGCCCGAGGTGGTAGCATGTGTTAGGGTCCCAGCTATGAACAAATATTGAAACGCCCCCAACTGGGGGTCAAAAAATGTAAGTATAAATATATATTTTTTGTAGTATGAATACAAGCAAGAGATTTTCAGAAAAAGAAGAGAAAAATTACCAACAATACATTTTTGAAAAAAAAAAATTAAGCTACATAGAAAATTAAATTTCAGCATTAAATGACCCCCTAATGTGTTGATATGTCGTTGAACAAACCCAACCAAAGCTTAATAAAGAACAACGAGATTTGTGTATTTTAGTTTTACCTGATTCGTCTCCAAGATCCCATATTCTTGAAATTGTAAGGAGTAATCAAAGAATACGTATAATTAAACGTTGCTTTACAAATTTTACTATAAAAACGGTAAGAAATATTTTTTGCGACTTCATTTATTCAACTAGTATCATTCAGTATTTACATTAGTCGGACTATTGTCCTCATCTTTGTCGCCATATTTTTCACAACGTTTCGGCCGTTGTACGCTCCGGCCTTCTTCAGGTGGTTGGAACCCTTTATTTCGATCACTGGGGTAGACTGTTCTAGTTCCACGAGCCATGTTTGATAGATGTCAGTTATCAGTTATCTCCCGGTTCAGGCAGTGGAGAACTTTCAGAGGGAAAATTACCAGGAGATAACTGATAACTGACATCCATCAAACATGGCTCGTGGAACTAGAACAGTCTACCCCAGTGATCGAAATAAAGTGTTCGGTTCCAAATTCCAACCACCTGAAGAAGGCCGGAGCGTACAACGGCCAAAACGTTGTGACAAATATGGCGACAAAGATGAGGACAATAGTCCGACTAATGTAAATACTGTACATAATACCTCATCTCAGAAATATAGACAGGCTCTAGTATCATTCAGTAATTGAATTTTGGAGTGTATTTTGCAACTGTTCAGAGATTTGGTAGTAATATTCAAAGCAAGCATAATTGTAAACTTATAAATATGTAATACAGATTCCGAATAGAAAAATCATCTAGTACAACATAGTGAACCAAATTTCTTAGCTCCAGGCTTAGCAATTATGAAATATGAAATATGAGAGAAGAATCTGTTAGCATAGAACTTAGGGTCACATCTAGCTAATTAAACTGTAAAATGACGAGACCTTGCCGCCAATCTAGTACTGTGCTTAAATTCATAACTTCTAGGTATAATAGAGAAAAGTTCATCAGAAAAGTAACCAGGACATGTGGTTTGGTTTGATTTATTTTACGGCATATCAACACCTCAATGGGTTATTTAATGCCAACAAGATTTTCATTACTAGTAATATTTTTTTTTTCAAAAAAGTATTTTTGATTATATTTTTTTCCCAAAAAGTATTGTTGGTAATATTTTTTTTTCAAAATTGTATTGCTGGTAATTGTTTTTTTTACAAAGTATTTCTGGTATTAAAACCTATT
This sequence comes from Acanthosepion esculentum, assembly GCA_964036315.1. Classification (NCBI taxonomy): domain Eukaryota; kingdom Metazoa; phylum Mollusca; class Cephalopoda; order Sepiida; family Sepiidae; genus Acanthosepion; species Acanthosepion esculentum. The sequence continues at coordinate 1,108,892 of OZ038518.1, read as the reverse complement.
TTTACACTTTCATAGTATTTTGACCCCAGTTTGGGGGTTAACTATTTACCCATAGCTGGGACCATAACAGGTGCTACCACCCCGGATCAGGTCGAAGCTGGGAACGCCAGCAATTAAGAAATGATTCCACGCCCCTCAGAACCTCCTGATCAGAGGCCTTGATGTTGGATGTAGTTTACCGTCATACACAGGACGCGGATGTAGTTTATCGTCATACCCAGGACGGCAATTACTAGGAAAGTATTTATGGAAAACATACAGAGAAGGTACATTATGGTGGTAGGGAAGAGAGTGAAGCTGAGATGTCACATCATAACCAATAACATTGCAGATTCTTCTTTGAATTTTATCAAGAATCTCTAAATATATAGCAGGAGAAACAGACAAGATGTAGTAGCAACATTCAAAGCCAGGCTGAATGGTAGACTTATATGCAAGATAGATTCAGTAACAAATACATACATACACACACATATATATATATATATATATATATATATATATATATATATATATATATATATATATATGTATATATATATATCCTCGGGGTTCTTGATAAGATCCAGAGACGGATAGGCAACGTGATTGGCCCTGATCTGTCATCTCGTCTGCAGTCGCTCTCTCACAGACGCGATGTTGCCTCGCTCTGCCTTTTTTACAAGTACTTCCACGGTAATTGCTCTGAGGAGTTGCGTTCGCTTGTCCCCAGGCCTCGTGAATTTAAACGCCCCACCAGGCTGGCATCCCGCTCCCACCCCTACACCGTGGAAACTGTTAGATGTAGACGTCTCTTCTACTCCAATAGCTTCATGTCTCGCACATCTCGCCTATGGAACTCCCTTCCCTATTACTGTTTCCCTGACAAATACAATCTCCAACGGTTTAAGTGTAGCGTCAATCGACATCTCCAGTTGCCTTGATCTATCCACTTCCCTTCTCCACATCCTTCCATTTTCCATTCCTATCTGCTCTCTCTCCGGATCTTTTGTAGCCCCCTTGCCTTGATCGACCCACTGTCTTTCTCTTTCTCCACATCCCCTCCCTTGCCACTCCTATCTGCTCTTCCTCCAACCCTTCTTTAACCCCTTGCGTGATAGTGGCCTCCGGCCTTGCTTGGGGTGATATGATTAAAATATATATATATATATATATATTCTTTTCTAGTTACTTTATATCCCTTCAAGATCAAAGATGATCTAAATTCACTTTCAGCTTGGAGTTTGTTACGGCATCTAATATTCAGTGTAGCAAAGGATGTTGGGAAGAAGGCCAGTGACAAGTTGAAATACGGTTACACACTAAATTGCATTTGCCTTAATCGAGTAAAAGAACAGAGATGTGCATCTTCTAGTTCCACATGATTCATCTCCAAGATCACATATTCCTGAAATTGTAAGGAAGACAAATCAGAGGTAAAAGCAAATGTTACTTTATGAATTTTACTCCAAATATGGTAAGAAATAATTCTTGGCACTACAATTATTCAACCAGTAACAGTCAGTAATCCTATAATGAAATGGAAGAATCCTTCTTGAAGATCAGGAAAAAGTTGAAATATATTTACATACGAGATGGTGATTGCATTAATCAAATAAAAGAACAAAGAGATCTGGGTATTCTAGTTTTACATGTTTCATCTCCAAGGTCACATATTCCTGAAATCATAAGGAAGGCTAATCAAGAAATGATATGATGAATGATTACTTTATGAATTTTATTCCTAAAAAGGTAAAAAAAAGAAACCATTTTACCCTACTTTTATTTAACCAGTAAAAGTCAGTAATTGAAATATGAAATGGATGAATCCTTTGTGAAGATCAGAGGCAATTGAAATACACTTACACATTAGAAAGAGTTTGCCTTAATCAAGTATGAAGAGCCATAAGGGTTCTAGTTTTACATGATCTATCTCCAGGATCACATATTTATGAAGTTGTAAGGAAGGTGAATGAAAAGATGAGTAAAAGTAAACATGGCTTTATGAACCTTGCTCAAAAGAGGTAAAAAAACAAACTTTTCATAATATTTATTCAAAACATTAATCAAAAATAGTTATGATTAAACATTACTTTACTCAAAAAACGGTAAGAAATCATTCTTGACACTGCATTTATTCAACCAATAACAGTCAGTAATCAAATGACGAAATGGAAGAATTCTTAGTGAAGATCAGAGCAAGTTGAAATATAGTTACACACTAGATGGCGTTTGTTTTAATCATGTCAAAGAACAAAGAGATCTGGGTATTCTAGTTGTACATGCTCCATCTCCAAGATCACATATTCCTGAAATGATAAGGAAGGCTAATCAAGAATAGGTATAATTAAACATTATGAATTTTATTCAAAAAAGAAACCTTCTTACCCTACTTTTATTCAACCAGTAGCAGTAATGAAAAGATGAAATGGAAGAATCCTTCATGAAGATCAGAGGCAAGTTGTAATACACTTACACATTAGATCGAATTTGCCTTAATCAAGTAAAAACATAAAGAATTGTAGGGGTTCTACTTTTACATGATTTCTCTCTAGCATCATATGTTCCTGAAATTGTAAGAAAGGTCAATCAGAAAATGGGTAAGAGTAAACATGACATCATGAACCTTGCTCAAAAAAGGTAAAAAAACAACCTTTACATAATATTTATTCAAAAGGATAATCAAGAATAAGCATGATTAAAAATTACTTTACTCAAAAAACGGTAAGAAATATTTCTTGGCACTACATTTATTCAACCAGTAACAGTCAGTAATTGAATGATAAAATGGAAGAATCTTTAGTGAAGATCAGATGAAAGTTGAAATATAGTTACACACAAGATGGCGTTTACCTTAATGGAGTAAAAGAACAAACTGATTTGCTTATTCTAACTTCAGATAATTTATCTCCAAAATCACGTATTTATGATATCGTAAGACAGGCAAATGAAACAAAACGTAAGAAATATTTCTTGGTACTATATTTATTCAACCAGTAACAGCCAGTAATCAAATACGAAATGGAAGAATTCTTAGTGAAGATCAGAGCAAAGTTGAAATATATTTACACACTAGATGGCGTTTGTTTTAATCATGTCAAATAACAGAAAAGTATATATTTCTGGAGAATAGGTATTGTAGCTATTTTCGCTCTTTACATTGTTTGGACTGTTGTCCATATCTTTAATGTCATATTCACAATGTATTGGCCATTGTATGCTTCGGCCTTCTTCAGGATCTGTCTATATGTCTGAGATGAGGTATTGTAACTATTTTCACTCTTTACATTGTTCGGACTGTTGACTATATCAGTAATGTCATATTCGCAATGATTTGGCCATTGTATGCATCGGCCTTCTTCGGGATCTGTCTATATTTCTGAGATGAGGTATTGTAACTATTTACAATATTAACATTGTCTGCACTGTTGTCCATATCTTTACTATGATTTTCACAACTAAAATTGACTTGACACAAAGTGTTTTGTTCTATCTACTTCTGACAGTGGAAATAACAAAAATCTGCGAGTTATCAAGGATAATTATCTAAAACTGAGATATCCAAAAAGATATGGTACGTGGAACTAAAACAAGCTACCCCTGTGGACTAAATAAAGTGTGCGGATCGAAATTTCGATAAATATCACCTGAAGAAGGCCGGAGCGTACAATAGTCGGAAGGTTGTGATTTTGAAAGTAAAAATGTGGATAACACACCGAACATTGTAAATCAGACATGACCAAAATCCGGCCAGGCAGCCAATTACGGCACACAGTCAAATTTCATGAGGCCCCTATCCTCTGTCATAGAATGAATCACTTACGGTCCGCCAGTATCGTCAATAAGAGTATGTAAAGTACGCACCTAAGAAAGGCATGTTTTACAACAACAAAATAAAAGTGGCAGCAACACTGTGTGACCGGCCACTAGGGGTCTGACCCTGACCTTGGCTTTTCCAGCCAATTTCTAAAATCACTGTCTATGAACCAGACCACTACCTTTGAACCTGGCATGGCCTACATACTGCAGTCCAGATCTCAGTATCACCCTTCACGTTGCAAAGAAGTTATTTTTTTCGTCATCAGAGAAGAATAGATTCTAACATCTTAGGGAATTAAATTTGTTTTGCGTTGGTCAAAATCAGTTCTAAATATATTTGAACATTTGGATTTGAATCCCTTTATGTTTTTTACTTCATAATAAGATGAATGTTGCTGATATGATCCTATTCATATGTTTTTAACTTAAAATGTGAAAGACAAAATCAGTTAGCAATAATATGGAATGCTTAAGATAAACCTGAGATATACAGGGTGTCCATAAAGTTCGTGAGCTCTTTAAAGAAATTATAACTTTATTTGTATTTGCGATAGAAATAATCTGTAAAAAATGTTATAAAGTTTAATGTACCTAGTTTTAAGTATAGCCAAAATAACTAATCTGATTTCAGGCATTACTGTAAATCAGTTGGCAAATGTTTTCCGTGAACTGCAAAATCGTATGACTCTTTTGTATTGCTAATGATGGAGGACATGTGGAAACTTAAATAAAATTTCAATAAAACCTTAAAAAATATAGATTTACTTCTTTCTAATCCTTCTTACAAATTATTTCTATCGCAAATACAAATAAAGTTATATATTTTTTAAAATGCACACGGTCTTTATGGACACCCTGTATTATAGCATCCTGGAAATTCTTTTTTCTCAGACATATTTTACTTATATTATATGAACTTCAGATATGACTTGTTGAGTGATTTTGGTAAGACGTGTTTCAAGTTATTTGCCATCCGTGTGAAGAAATGAAAATATGCCTTTTGCAATAAAATTTTCATTTTCATTTAATTTTAATGGTTCAAAGAATGCCAAGAGGAATGATTCGCCCTCACACATATTCACCTCATAAAATCTGGTCCTCTTTGGGAAAAAGATGGACACCCTTATATTGTAAATAGTGTTAATAAGATCGAAGAGACTTGGTTGTTCTAGTTTCCACTGATTTATCTTCAAGATCATATATTCCTGAACTCGTCAGGAAGTCTGATGGAAGAATAGGTAAGGTTAAACATACGAAAAAGCTACAAAAAATTAAAACATTTTCACTATATTTATTCAAGCAGTACTCAAATATGGGACTGTTATCTATAGCCCAAACTACAAAAAAAAATATCGACTTATTGTAATTTGCCCAGGATAGGTGCCTCGGTCTAGCTGCAGGTGAAATCAGGCTATCATTCCTTCTAAAGACGCCAGTGTGAGTTAGGCAACATACTCAATGGTTATTACGAGATGGAAGGGAACAATTTCTTTAGCTTTTAAAAAAGGTGGATGCGTGGTCACTCACAAAAACTGATGAAGCAAAAAATTGGTAAAATGTTCTCAGGGACAATCTCTCTGCTCTTAGCGTGATAGAAAAAAAAAACGAAACTCTTTACCGGGGCATGTTGGCTCACAGCCATATCACATTTAAAAGCCGGTCGTCCTACGATCACCAAAGTAAACGTCGATCCTGGTCAGTACCTAGATGGGTGGACGTTTCGGAAATCAAAGGGCTGTGAGCTTGGATGTTTGGACAGTGTAAAGGATGGCGGGTCAGAAATGGAAGTCGGTGAGCCGGGTTCCAATTCCAGTCGGATTTGACATATTCAACCTTGGGAAAATACCCTTGGGAAAGTTAGGAATCCTACTCTTCTCTACCCCCAGCTATGGGTTAATTAATAGGACGCGGTAAATCATTATTATCGCCAACAATAATTGGATAAAAAATCATACCGTTTAAAATAATTTCTGGCTTTAAATAAGCCGTTAAATAGGCGGAAAATACAAGTGTATTTTTTTTAAATTAAAGAAAAATGTTCTTAATTACTAGTGATGCAATTCGCTTTAGCATTCTTTTACCGCTCGCTCGACGCTGAGAGCCGAAGACGTATTGGAATGGCCAAGGATGCATTCCAAAAGTTAGAGTCTTACGAGAGAGGAGGATTTCTTTAGTAACAAAGAATAGACTACTGAGCTGTTACGAGACATCTGTCCTCATTTACGGCAGCGAATGTTGGACGCTCTCCTCAAAGATGGAGAAGAGACTCGAGAAAACAGAGGTATGGTTTTACAGAAGGATGCTAAATTTCTCTGAACTCTCAATACACCCATCTATAAAACAACACTAGAAGGATTTTATATACTTTATTTGTTCTCTATCTTACCATTCTCTAACGGATTCTGATTCATATATATATATATATATATATATATATATATATATATATATATAGATAGATAGATAGATAGATAGATAGAGAGAGAGAGAGAGAGAGAGAAATATACTTTTAAGGTGTGCTATATTTATGGGATAAAGTGCTCAATATCAGAGATAGAGCGTGTGTAAATATAAAATGAACATTGAAGTCAACACTTAGAGGCGACAGGCTGTTTCATGCTAGATGCAATCATGGCCTGACGATGGAATCTAGCTTGAAACAGCCTGCCGCCTCTAAGTGTTGACTTCAATGTTCACTTTACACACACAAATATATATACATACATACATATATATATATATATATATATATATATATATATATATATATATATATATATATATATATATATATATATATATATATAAGGGATTTAACAAAATAAGAAACGCAAATGACACTGCTGAGACCAGACAGAAAGAAAGTTAAAACCTTTTACACAAGATATCGAAGAATGCATGATCATCATTAAAAAGCTGATCCCTAAATTCAATTTACAGGTGGGGACACTAAAATCAAGCAGGTGAAAATTTAAATATCTGAGAAGTGATTTGACAGAGGACGGTAATGGCGACGCTGAGACCCGAAGAAGTTTTGGGATGGCCAAAGACGCATTCCAGAAGTTACAAGACACGAGGTTTTCTTTGGTAACAAAGACTACTGATCTGTTACGTGATATCTGTCCTCCATTACGAATGATGGACGGTCTCCTCAAAGATGAAGAAGAGACTCGAGGGAGATAACGTAGGTATGGCTGTATAGAAAGATTCTAAGGATAACATGGACCGAGCGGGTGACCAACGATGAGGTTTTGGAGAGGATGCAAACAAAGAGAAATCTTATAATTAAAATCAGGAAGAAGCAGCTGAAATTCTGGTTCACGTATTGAGAAAGGACGGCCTCGAGAATCTGATACTGACAAGTCGAACGGAGAGAAAGGGAGACAAAGGAGAGCAACGCATGAGATACCTGGCGGGCTTAAACAACTGGATGACAGAACGTAGTTTGGGGGCGGTGAGAGAGGAACGAAACTTATTGAGAGCTACAAGGGATAGGGGGAAGTGGAGAGCCGTGATTGCCTACGCCCAGAAGGGACACAGTACATAAAAAGAAAAGGAAATGATTGTACCGCCCATTTTGAGAATAACTGAACTGAAATGTGTACTCAGCTCGCCTGAACAAAGATGAGAATGAAACAACGTAAAGATTGCGTTATAAAATTTATGAATGTCATTATTTCGTGTAATCTTAAATGTGGGCTTGGGTTTTGTATAAACGTTCACTTCAAATCAAATCCACTTTCCCAGGCTCATTAATGATAGCAAAAACTGAAAATTGTAAAGGGAAGCCTGACTAAGCATTAATTTTAAGAAGACATAATGGAGAGTTTCCATTAACAATAAAAAGAAGACAACTGGTTACGCGATACGTAGCAGAGACATCTAAATCAGGAACCTGCAGAAATTTAAGTCACTGCTCATAATCATCATCCTTCTCCTGATCGATCCTTCCAACCATCCCTGTCAGACATTGCTGTCGGCACGTCCTCCAGATGGCATCCGGAGTCATCTAAGTTGGTCAATGTAGGTGTGATGCGGGGATTCCAACCGATCTCTTGTCGCGCAATGGGTTCCATAGGAGGGTGTCACTCACAAGGTCTGACTTAATTCTGTAGCCAAAGCCTTCTTAGCGAGACTGTGATAACACGATGTAATGCAAGCCGAAATTCTATCAACAAGCAATTGGCACATCCTGCCTAACCATGGCAATTTAAGGTAAATTGGTCAATAAAATAAAATAAATATAAATAAAAAATAAAATAAATAAAAACCCTTAATTCATCATCATCTTCATAATCAATTCGAGAATTCTCGGATTCCCCTGACGCGTTTCCTATAACCATCTCTGTCAGACATCGCTGTCGGGACGTCCTCCAGATGGCATCCAGAGTCATCTAAGTTGGTCAATGTAGATGTGATGAAGTCTTCCAACCAGTCTTTTGGCGCGCAGTGATTTACATAGGAGGACGTCACTCACACATGTTCTGACTTACATCTCCAGCAGTGACGAGCTAGCAGAAGCCTTCTCTTTCTTAACGAAACTAGATAGGAGGAAGGTGTTCATACGGGAGTTTCTTTGTTGGTTGTTTCTTCCAGCTGATGCCCAATGCAACTCGTAACATTCTTGTGTATGTTCCATCAAGTGATGCTTCTTGGTGTTTTGAACTTATCCATATCTTAAAAGCAAAACAATCAAAACAAGGCATTTTAGAATATATATTCACAAACCTCTCTATGGATGAAGCCATCGATATAATCTTTTATGAGTATAAACATTAAAAAAAATGAACTAAAAACTTAATTGCAATACCTTGTCAGTTTTCTTTAATGAAACTTATATATATATATATATATATATATATATATATATATATATATATATATATATATATATATATATATATATATATATATATGTATTGCGGGTGTATTTGCTGGATTAGTAAATAAAAAACCATAACTCATCATCTTCATAATCAGGTCGAGAATTGTCAGATTCTCCTGACTCGTTCCTTCCAACCAAGTCTGTCAGACATCGCTGTCGGCACGTCCTTCAGATGGCATCCAGAGTCATCTAAGTTGGTCAATGTAGGTGTGATGCGGTCTTCCAACCAATCTTAACCTGTTCAAGACTAGGGTTAACCGTCATCGTCCCCTCCTTTTCGTATAAAATTTCTCTTAACGCAACTCTCTACCTCGAGTGGCTCACTGGTCTTGCACAGGGTGAACCTTACTGCAAAAAACATTGTCCTAATATATGTTGTTGTTACCACAGCGTTTCAGCCATTGTGCCCTACAGTCTTCATCAGGGATATATCATCTAATCCTTAATTTTTATTTTTAGTAGGGTTCAGTTATGACACCTTTTTCTACTGAGTTCAAGTACACACTGCCAGGTCCTGGGATTGAACACTATTTCACCAAATTCACGAACCAAAGCTTTAGTCTCTGTCAGTTATTCGGATTGACATACATTTTCGTCCTTGGTATGATAATAAACTACACCCGGCAGCAGCAAGGCCTCTGATCGGGAGGTTTTGAGGAGCGAGGAAACGCCTATAAATTGCTGCTGTTCCCACGTTCACTCTATCTCTGGGTGCTAACAACTGTTAGGGTCCCAACTATGGGCAAATAGTGAACCATCTAAAAAATGAAATAAAATAATCAAATCTCTACAAATTAAAAAATTACATTATTATCCCATTATATTATCCCATTATATTAGAAATATATTATCCCATTATATATATTATCCCATTATATTAGAAATATATTATCCCATTATATATATTATCCCATTATATTAGAAATATATTATCCCATTATATATATTATCCCATTATATTAGAAATATATTATCCCATTATATATATTATCCCATTATATTAGAAATATGTTATCCCATTATATATATTATCCCATTATATTAGAAATATATTATCCCATTATATATATTATCCCATTATATTAGAAATATATTATCCCATTATATATATTATCCCATTATATTAGAAATATGTTATCCCATTATATATATTATCCCATTATATTAGAAATATATTATCCCATTATATATATTATCCCATTATATTAGAAATATATTATCCCATTATATATATTATCCCATTATATTAGAAATATGTTATCCCATTATATATATTATCCCATTATATTAGAAATATATTATCCCATTATATATATTATCCCATTATATTAGAAATATGTTATCCCATTATATATATTATCCCATTATATTAGAAATATATTATCCCATTATATATATTATCCCATTATATTAGAAATATATTATCCCATTATATATATTATCCCATTATATTAGAAATATATTATCCCATTATATTATCCCATTATATTAGAAATATATTATCCCATTATATATATTATCCCATTATATTAGAAATATATTATCCCATTATATATATTATCCTATTATATTAGAAATATATTATCCCGTTATATATATTATCCGATTATATTAGAAATATATTATCCCATTATATATATTATCCCATTATATTAGAAATATGTTATCCCATTATATTAGAAAGTTTTATCAAAAAAATTACCAGCAATAATTTTTTATAGTAAAATAATCAGCAATGCATACAAAAAATACCAACAATACATTTGGATACTGAATTTACCAGCAATACCTTTTTATAGTAAAATCGACAAATACATTTTATATCAAACTAACAATCAATACTAAACGAAAAGGTATGAAAGCTCATTTTTATAGTAAAATTGCCAGACAGCCATACAAATTTATTAAAAAAAATACCTTCAATAAATTTTGTTAATGAAATTATAAGTTGCAACCACTCTGTCACCAAATTTACAAATCAAGGCTTTTATCCACTAGGCCATTTTTCTGTAGGACAATTTTCTGTAGTGAACTTGGAGTTTTAAACTAAATCTGCCTGCTGATTAGGCTGCAACTTCTGCTGTCGTCCAGATTTTGATTGTTTCTACTGCTGTTTACGGTGTTCAAGACTTGCCGTAATTTGTTCTTTCTTTCTTTATTAGTGACTCCCATATTGTATTTATTTCTATGCTAGGCCGGCTAAGAGGATCCTCATAGCCTAGCAGATTTGGCCGAAGCGTCGTGATAACAACAACAAAGTTTACGACAATAGGCAGAATATAAAGAATGTAAATAATGATACCCCTCATTCGCAGAAATTCAGATAGAAATGATAAACCTTCGTCAACGTGAAAATAAATCAATAAAGTTTTGAAGAGAATCGCGTTTCTGTCCAAAATAAATCTAACACTGGACCCGACATCTGACTGTGCCACAGGTGTGTTCCTCATTCGTGTTCTAATGAAGCCCAAATATTCAGAGTACAATGAATATTACTTATCTTTGGATTACATCTTTCCTTATTGATTTCTGTTAAAGAATTCCTTCTGGGCCACGCGTGTCTCTCCATACTTCTTTTTTTCTTCAAGCAGGAATAATGCGGTTTCCCATCGTGCAACAATGATGTCTATTCTTAGGCTCGGGGTTAATGAAATTCAAGGCTTTGTAACCGAAGAACCTTCAGGGAGAAATCAAGCAATCAAAACGTGC
>OZ038518.1:1070000-1095000 GCA_964036315.1 Acanthosepion esculentum | reverse complement strand
TATCTAACGTGATCAACACTTTGAACAAGGCCAACAAACTTAAACCCTCGGTCACACACACACACGCACACGCGCGCACACACACACACACACACACATATATATATATATATATATGTGTGTGTGTGTGTGTGTGTGTGTGTGCCTATGTGTGTAATTGCACATGTAAATGAACGTATGTATATTTATGATTTACATAAGTGTATGTTCAACACCCATATATGTATGTACGTTGCGGCGGCATTCACCCTGGTTCGGTTAAGCCGATGTATGTATGTATATGATAAAACAAAATCTTTAATATTGCCTTCAAATATTACTCCATCTTAATTTAAAACCTAAATTTTAAGAAAAAATGATTACCAATATAAAAATAGTCACAAATTACATTCACGAATTAGATTCAAACTGATACAGATGTTACCTTAACAATCATTTACAATATTAAAAGATTACTATCAGTAAACTGTTATATTTTAAATAATTTATTTTAATGTACTTTCTATGAATGTGTTTTAAATATACTATTTAACTAAATTATTTGTAAAAGAGTTAAATATTTAAATTGCTAGCAAGCATCAAATTAATTTCTTCGATGATTTTTTAAACATTTAAATTACTATCAAACATTAAAATCTGTTTTTTTACATAAATTGTTAAAATTACCACCCCTCCTCTTCCTTTGTAAAACCTAATTACAGCTTCTTTCTCTTTACTCACCCTTTTTTCTTTCTTTTTTTCTTTTTATTTTTTTTCTCTCTTCTCTCCCTTTCCTTCCAATATATCACTTCCGTTAAGTTAACCGATTAAATAGGTCAATGTCTGGTCCCTCATCCCCTAATACTAAATATGATAGATACAAATATTAAAATAAACCCTCTCTAAACTCGATCATGTCTCTCACATCACTCCTCACTGCCCTCTCTGTTAAATTACATAAACTTAATACTACCCGTCAAAATTGTAAATGTTCATTTCATTTTTCGTTTCACCTTTTGGAAGTGAAGTCTGATGATCCAGCGTCCTTTCAAAGGGCTATGGTGAAATAAATTATTACATGGAGCCTTAAAGTTGTCTGTTTTTCTTTAAATTGTTAGCTCTGAATTTACATTGAGCTCTCAAGATTCCATCCTCCCTGGGACTACCCATACGGATTACCTAGTTTTTCGTAACTCAATTTTATATATATATATATATATATATATATATATATATATGTAAAACCGAGTCGTGCTATCGACGTTGGATATTATGTATATTCACTATATTATGTATATTCCGTCTCATAACATTGACCTTTGTATTTATAACACATCTGGAAGAAAAACATTTATACGTACATATAATTTCAATATATTTTTCTATAGTATTATCTAATTCTACTTCCTGGAGAATTCTTGGCCTCACGTTGCCTGGATGATTGGCCATAGCCTCACCGACTTGGAATACGAAACTTTGCCACCCCCACCATATACTCCCTGATCACTCCCCCACTGACTACCACATTTTTTTTTCAAGCATCTTGACAATATTTGAAGAAGCCAAAAAAGTAAAGAAGGTACACATTGAAAGATTTCTTGACGTCCAAACCCATAGAGATGTATCGTAAAGGCATAAAAACGTTTCACAAGATGAGAGAAATGTTTAAGGGTTACTATTTTGACTGAATTAGACACTGTTCAAATACATTAATTCAGGAATAAAAGTTGATTCCCAAATATCGTAAACGCATAAATAACCTTGCACATCGATGGCAGAAATGCATAGATGTTTAGGGTTCCTATTTCGACTGAATTAAACGTGCTTTAACTACATCATTCAAGAATAAAGTTGATTCTAAAATGATTTTCCGAATAACAAGATTCGAACACTGACCTCGAGTAATCATGGACGTTACTATTTCGATTATTAAACAGACTACCGCTTCCATTGATGCTACACATATTTATTATTAATATCGATGCTTTGAAAACTCTTTGTAGGTTTAAATAAAGGAAATCAAAACCTCACTGCTCCCGTAATAATGACAGCAAAGCAGGAAATTGTTGCTTAAAACGAAAATGGTGGAGGGGGAATGAAAACAAGAGAGAAAAAGGCAGCCATATTGATCTTTACAGGAAGAGAATTTCACGTATCTGACACCCGAACCGAAATATTTAGAGAATATTTGCCATCGGGTCCGGCTATAAATTACAAATATCTACCAAGGGAAGAAATTTAATGGCAGTTTCTTCGGTACATTTAATTTTACTTTTAGTTATGTCAGATTTCTTGTTTCGATTATTCTGAGAGTTTATTAGCCGTAGCCTTTTGGCACTCTGCTTAGGCGAATTAACTTAGCCGGGTAGAATAGCGTGCGCGCCAAAAAACAAAAAACAAAAACATTGAAAGACGTTTGCTTGATGTTTTTATGACCTTTCCGATTTTGTGTTCTTATCTTATTATCAAGGCCAGCACCATCTCTCTCTCTAACTCGATTTCTGTCTATCAATAAATATCAATGATCTCATTATATGTTCATGCTAAACTCTCTCTCTCTTTCTCTCTCTCTCTCTATATATTTATATATATATATATATATATATATATATATATATATATATATATATATATATATATATTTAATATATGGATAAAATAAATGAAACAAAATTGGGTGTTTGTTTTTTTTAAGTATTTATTTCTGTGTTTTTTTGTATATATTTAATATTTCAGACCACCTCGGTCTTTCCTCAGAAATAAAAAAATAAGATATATCCATATATTATATACATAACAAGAAAGTATACGTGTCCTCACATTATGCTATATATATATATATATATATATATATATATATATATATATATATATATATATATATATATATATATATATATATATATATCGCAATCTCTTGATATGTATCTATCTACCTATCTATCGATCGATCGATGGATCGCAGTCTCTTGATATCATGTGTCTATCGAGCGACCGATCGCAGCGTCTTGATATTATCTATCTATCTATCTATCTATCTATCTATCTATCTATCTCATATTATTATCTCTCTATCTGTCTATCTATCTATCGCAGCCTCTTGATATTATCTCTCTATATATCTTTCTATCTATCTATCGCAGTCTTTTGCTATCTATCTATCTATTTATTTATCGATCGGTTGATCGATCGCAGTCTATTATTATCTATCTATCTATCTATCTATCTATCTATGGTAGTCTCTTGATGCTATCTATCTATCGATCGATCGATCGCAGTCTGTTGATATCTATCTCTCTATCACAGTCTCTTGATATTATCTATCTATCTATCTATCTTTCTAAGTCCTTTGATATCTATATATTTATCTATCGATAGGTCGATCGATCGTAGTCTCTTATCTATCTATCTATCTATCTATCTGTCTGTCTGTGTGTCTATCTATCGCAGTCTTTTGATATTATCTATCTATCTATCTATCTGTCTAACTAACGCTGTCTATTGATATCATCTATTTATCGAGTGTACATCTTGCACATTTACAAATCTACCATTCGTCCGAATATTGAATATTGTTGCCATATGTGGCCAGGACCCCCTGCTATTCATCTTGAGGTTCTTGACAAAATCCAACGAATGTAATCGATACTGACCTGGCATCTCGGCTTGAATCACTTTCTCAACGTGTGGCTTCCCTCTGTCTTTTCTACAAATATGTCATCTGCTCTGACGATCTTTTACCCCTGTTGCCTTTAAAACAATTGTTGTTTCACTAGTGAAATTATCGCTGAATTTTTTTTATCTATTATTAGATATATTGAAAGTTTAGTATGAATGTTAATTCTTTACACTATTTAGATTGTTCGGACTATCGTCCTCATCTTTGTCGCCATATTTATTACAATGTTTCGGCCCATCAGTATCTGTCTATATTTCTGAGATGAGGTATTATGTACACTATTTACATTATTCGGACTATTGTCCTCATCTTTGTCGCCATATTTATTACAACGTTTCGGTCCTTCAGTATCTGTCTATATTTCTGAGATGAGGTATTATGTACACTATTTACATTATTCGGACTATTGTCCTCATCTTTGTCGCCATATTTATTACAACGTTTCGGTCCTTCAGTATCTGTCTATATTTCTGAGATGAGGTATTATGTACACTATTTACATTATTCGGACTATTGTCCTCATCTTTGTCGCCATATTTATTACAACGTTTCGGTCCTTCAGTATCTGTCTATATTTCTGAGATGAGGTATTATGTACACTATTTACATTATTCGGACTATTGTCCTCATCTTTGTCGCCATATTTATTACAACGTTTCGGTCCTTCAGTATCTGTCTATATTTCTGAGAGGAGGTATTATGTACATTATTTACATTATTCGGACTATCATCCTCATCTTTGTCGCCATATTTATTACAACGTTTCGGCCCTTCAGTATCTGTCTATATTTCTGAGATGAAGTATTATGTACAATATTTACATTATTCGGACTATCGTCCTCATCTTTGTCGCCATATTTATCACAACGTTTCGACCGTTGTATGCTCCGGCCTTCTTCAGGTGGTTGGAATGTCGAACTGAACCTTTTATTTCGCTCACTGGGGTAGAACTTTTTTGTTCCACGTGTTGGAGAGGGGAATTAACAGATAACTGATAAGTGACATCCATTAAACTTGGAACTTGGAGATGGGAATTAACAGGTGATAAATAATGACGTCCATTAGACACATTTAATTTCAAACTGTTTACTCCGACATCCAATGTATAAAAGGAATTATGTGTATAGGGTGCATTGGGTAGAAATAGTACCTTTGTTGTTCGTTTAATGTACCATATTTTTAAGAGTAACGGGAAGCACTGGTCTTCACCCATCCTCTAAATTTCTCTCTCTCTCTCTTTCTCACTCTCTCTCACACACAGACACACACATACACACGTGGAACCACCTTTTAATTGCTGTTGTTCTCAGGTCCTCCCTGACCTGGGGTGGTATGATGTCAGAATCCTTTGATGTCGCAAATGGCCACAAGCAAGGGTGTGTCATGGCCCCTGTCCTTTTTTGCTCGTTTCATCTCGGTGATGCTGAAATATGCATTCACCGACACAGAGAGCGACGTCAAGTTTTAGTTTGCGTGCACCCGGGTGGAGACAAAAATTGCCCACAGTTGCGCTGGCCTCGGTGCGAGCACTGATCCCTCCCTCTTGTGTCCGCTGAAATGCAGAACGAGGCAAGAATTTGCCTAGTATTTATAGTGTGGCAGTTAGCTCCTCCTCAGTTCCTTAATCCTTCAACAGGGGTCTCTCTCCCCTGACTATAAATACTGGCATACCCTTCTCTCTATCTCTCTTTTTCAACCCAGGCCTTGGGCAGCTACCTCGCACGGAGACGCGGTAAAATCGTTCTTTTTCCACTTACACCAATATGTGACCTCTCACCATATACAGCGTTTCCCATATTCTGGGAACACGCTCAGGACAATACGCGTACGTACGGACACTCAACACACACACATAACTTCTCCATACAAACACTCTGTAACCCTTCATGTCGTTGTAATTTGTTATTAATATATATTTGTTTGCATATATGTATCGGTCTTGTTTGTTTCTTTATCTTCTTTGGACTCCATTAAAGTCCAACATTCCTATGTAGCTGGCCCGGCTAGCTTCACATTTCACCCCGCACGGTCCGCTACAATAGTCTAGGGAGAGCGACACCTAGTGAATAATTAGTGAATTAAGGAGGAGCAAACTCTGACAACAGAATGTAAAGTTTATCTATAATTGCACTAGTAATTTTGATAGCTACTGAATTTTTCTCCAATCAGTTCGGGATGAATAACAAAATGCCAAGAAACTTATAAGCTATTGCAAATATCCAATTACTAATCATGTAACATAGGCACATCTCTTCTTTCTAAAAAAGAATTTCTGATATTTGAAGAATCACATATTGATTTTTTTTTTCGAAGTTAGGCGGTCGCGCTGATAACTTTTCAGCATCTCGATATATTAAAGATTTCTATGGCCGCATGTGGGCTGGTCAAGCAGAAACCTGTTTACCGTCAGAGGCTGATATGATAATTTAATTTTAGATTAAGATTGAAATGATAATCGAATCGATTAGCTCACATGACGAGTTCGTCGAAAAGATCGAACAATCGATTCCAGAAGACTTATATGATCGACCTTCGCGTAGATTGAAAATTGTGTTGTTTTGAAAAGTTGTTCGATTTCCGTGTTGGTTGTTTTGCTAGGCGGCAGGTTCTGTTGTTGCCATGGCAATAGCATCGTTTCCATGACAAACATTACTTTAAGTAGCCCACTCGCATCAATTTTATAGTAAAAAATATTACCTATCTATCTATCTATCTATCTATCTATCTATCTATCTATCTATCTATCTATCTATCTATCTATCTGTGGCATTCTTTTGGTATCTATCTATCTGTCTATCTATCTATCATTCTCAGGTTGCTTTCTTTCTATCTATCTATTTTTCTAACTATATCTAATTCTATACATGTCTATATGTATCTATCTATCTATTGATTGATCGGGCGATTTATTTTATTCTGTTCGTATATATATATATATATATATATATATATATATATATATATATATATATATATATATATATATATATATATATATATAATTCTCTGGCTATCTATCTAACTATCTATCTCTATCTATCTATCTATCTATGACATTTTGTTCGTATCTATCTATCTATCTATCATTCTCAGGTTGTTTTCTTTCTATCTATTTTTCTAAGTATATCTAATTCTGTTCATATCTATCTATCTATCTATATCTGTTGATCGATCGGGCGATTTATCTTATTCTGTTCGTATATATATATATATATATATATATATATATATATATATATATATATATATATATATATATATATAGATATAGATATATAATTCTGGGCTATCTATCTTTCAATCTCACTATCTATCTATCTATGCCATTTTGTTCGTTTCTATCTATCTATCTATCTATCTATCATTCTCAGGTTGTTTTCTTTCTATCCATTTTTCTAAGTATATCTAATTCTGTTCATATCTATCTATCTATCTATCTATCTATTGATCGATCGGGCGATTTATCTTATTCTGTTCGTATATATATATATATATATATATATATATATATATATATATATATATATAGATAATTAAGGCTATCTATCTTTCAATCTCACCATCTATCTATCTATGCCATTTTGTTCGTATCTATCTATCTATCTATCTATCTATCTATCTATCAATCTATCTATCATTCTCACGTCGTTTTCTTTCTATCTATTTTCTAATTCTGTTCATATCTATCTATCTATCTATCTATCTATCTATCTATCTATCTATCTATCTATCTCAGTCTATTTTCTATCTGTCTGTCTCTCTAGCTAGCTATCATTCACATGATGTTTCTCTTTCTTTCATTTTTCTATCTATCTATGTATATATCTTTATCAGGTTGATTTCTTTATATTTATCTATCTATATCTAATTTTGTTCATATCTATCTATCTATCTATCTATCTATCTATCTATCTATCTATCTATCTATCTTCAGTACCAAGCATAGCAAATCACAACTAGGTTGACCTGTAGTTTTCTTTTCAAATAACACAGAATTATTTTTTCTACTTCGTTTTCATCTCAAACAAAAACGTCAGAATCCAAATCATCACAGAGAAAAATCAGTTGAACTTCGCAATACGAAAGAAAGCAAAGAAAAGATATCGTCTGTTAGTCTCCGGCAAAAGTCGAGATGATGAAAATGAGAAAAGAAAAACATAATTACCCATATCTAATGACTGTTAGATGCAACATACCTCGAAGGAAGACGTAATAATAAATCAAACGGAACGTGTTATTAATAACAAACAAAACAAAAAAATCCGAATAGAATAGTTAGAAATATAATTTCTCTTCTGATCTACAGACAATGTACAATGACTAAAGAATTTATTGCTGGGAAAGATACGTTAAAACGAACAAGAAAGAAAGTGCGTTGTCCAACAAAGCTAAAAACTCATAAAAATAGCATTTCTTCGTCCACAAGAAAATGGCGGGTAAACTACAGAACATATGAGTAAATATTTTTTATTATTAGATAAGAATAATAATGTCCTATTTTAGAATCTATTTTTTATATATATAATAATGTTTGATTTTAGAATCTACTTTTTATATGTAATAAAATCCGATTTTAGAAATTTACTTTTAATACTTAATAATGTCCGATTTTAGAAGTTACTTTTTATATATAATAATGTTCGATTTTAGGATCTACTTTTTATATATAATAATGTTCTATTTCAAAAGTTACTTTTTATATATAATAATGTCCGATTTTAGGATCTACTTTTTATATATAATAATGTCCGATTTCAAAAGTTACTTTTTATATATAATAATGTCCGATTTTAGGATCTACTTTTTATATATAATAATGTCCGATTTTAGAAGTTACTTTTTATATATAATAATGTCCGATTTTTAATCTACTTTTTATATATAATAATGTTCTATTTTAGAATTTATTTTTAGATATAATAATATCCCTTTTTAGAATTTACTTTTTATATATAAAAATGTTTGATTTTACAAGCTACTTTTTTATATTTAATAATGTCTAATTTTAGAATCTACTTTTTATATATAATAATATATGTTTTTAGGATCTACTTTTATCCCTGAATTAGTGTATTTAATGTATCTATGTTGTGATGTAATAGATAACGGCTCCAAATGTGAAATCGGAGAACTGAGTTCGAATTCCTTTAGGTTCGTTACATTCACTTACGCACAAAATAACGCTTTGAATCCATCTGTGCTTCCCCCCTATGAGTTAAATAGCAGGGCTGACCAAGTTCTATAGCATTGGTTGGTAACTATTGTGGAGTAGCTGAACACCCGCTCTAGATGGACTGATCTAAGACTATTTAAGCAGTACTCTCTCTTACTCCGCTGGGACTTCAGAATACGCCAACTGCAATTCTGCAGAGGGGTAATCCCCACCCCCCAATGAGGCGTCCTGGGTAAGACGATAAACTACATCTAACAGCAAGGCCTCTGATCGGAAGGTTTTGAGGAGCGTGGAACCACCTTGTAATTAATGGTGTTACCAGGTCCATCCTGACCCGGGGTTGTAGCATCTGTTAGGGTCCCAGCTATGGGCAAATAATTAACCCGCCCAAACTGGGGTCAAAACACTATGAAAGTTTAAAAAGAGATTTCAATACCAGAAATACGTTATTGTAAAAAATTATTACCAGTAATTAATTTTTGAAAAAAAAAATTAGTCGCAATACATTTTTTAAGGAAAAATATTAGTAGCAATACATTTTTTAAGGAAAAATATTAGTCGCAATACATTTTTGAGGGAAGAAAAAAATATTACCAGGAATATATTTTTGGACAAAAAATAGCAGCAATAAAAATCTTGTCGGCATTAAATATTCCATTGGGGTGTTGATATGCCATAAAACAAACCAAACCAAACTACCTGACTGAGGGAGAGGAGTTAATGATTACAGTTAACTCTGCTTCTCGACTCCCTTCCTCTAGGGGGAGTGGAACACAGAGGAGGCTATGCCAAAGGGCAGAGTCCCGTCTGGGGAGGTAGACAGCTACTGGACCCCATGTATACGGGGTCTACGAGCAATTTTTGCCCGAGCGTAAAAACCGGACTTATGCCACATCCCGCCTTGTAAGGAGCTTTCGGGTAAACACTGAGGAGTTAACGACTAACTGTTTATTACATTAGTCTGTGTTCACAACCGTGTAACCTTTAATTCTCCGGAATAAACTACTTCTTACTTACTATATGATTGTTAAGCTTTCCTATTTATGACACAATAGTAACCAGTCTAGCGCAGAATCAAAACGGCAGCCTACAGTGGGAAGGTTTTCTGCCAAGACAAGTCATGAATTGAAAAAGATTTGATCGCCCAAGCGTGTATCGCGTATTGCACTTAAGTGACTGAACTGTTAGCGTGCTCGGAAAAATCTTCAATTTCTGAATCAACATGTATTCCTGAGTTTATAAGTTAGCAAAGATATGAACTTTCGACATCTATACGTTTCTACCATAGAGTTAAGAATTTATTTATGTCATTAAGATAAAACTCTATAAGTTTGAACAACCACAAATGTGTGAATTCTGTTTCTGCATCTTCTTTGCAAATATCTTTTCGCTTAAAAATATTGTCAAAATGCTCGAAAACATGCTAGTCACTGGTCGCGAGATCATCCGAATATGGTAGCTGTGTGAAAATAATGTATTTCAAGTCGGTGAGCTTTTACAGTGTCATCCTGGGAACATAAGACCGAGCATTGTCATGAATCAGAATAGATTGCCATTTCTTTCTGCGGTAGGCCAATTGCCATCCAATGCTATAGAACCCAGTCTGTACTGCTATTTACTCATAGCTGGGGGGGAAGAAGAGGACTCATACCTTTCCCAATGTATTAGCACGTCAGTCAGTTATGTGGCATGCGTGATACACGCTAAGGCGATCATGTATCCTTCCATACAGGACTGACGAAGCGGATTTTTCCCGCAGTATGTTGCCATTTCTTTCTGCGATATGCCAGTTGCTATATAATCTAGTCTGTCCTGCTATGATCGCGTAAGCGTGTATCACGCATGTCACATAAATGTTTCACGTGCTAATACCATTGGGAAAGGTATGAATTCTCTTCTTCTCCTCCTCCTCCCGGCTATGAGTAAATAGCAGGACAGACTCGGTTCTATAGCATTGGATGGCAACTGGCCTACCGCAAAAAAGAAATGGCAATCTATTCTGATTCATGACAATGCTCGATCCCATGTTCCCAGGTTGACACAGTAAAAGCTCACCGACTTGAAATACGTTATTTTCGCACAGCCACCTTGACATTCAAGGCTATAGAACCCGGTCTCTCCTGCTATTTACACATAGCTGCGGGGATAAGAAGAGGATTCATACCTTTTCCCAATGGTATTAGCACATCAGTCAGTCAGTTATGTGACCTGCGTGAAACACGCTTAGGCGGATTGAGGAATCGGAGAGCCGAGTTCGAATTCCAGTCGAATCCATTACATTCACTTACGTGCTAATACCCTTGTGAAATGTGTGAAACCACTTCTTCTCACCCCAGCTATAGGTAAACAGCTGGACAGACCGAGTTCTATAGCCTTGGGTGGCAACTTGTCTACGGCAGAAATAAATGGCAATCTACTGCGGGAAAAAAATCTGCTTCATCAGTCATGTATCGAAAGTTATATGATCGCATAAGCGTGTATCAAGCATGGCAGATAATTGACTGACTGACGTGCTTATACCCCTAGGAAATATTTTTGGCAGATTTTTTTTCGCGCAGTAGGTTGCCATTTCTTTCTGCGGTCGACCAGTTGCCATCTTTGTTCATCGAAAAGGATCCTGGGGTAAGCGACATGAGCCAACATTAGCCACCTCAAAAGCAGGTCTTCATCCTATGAATGTCAGGCTGTGCATCTAGAGGGATTGGAATGAAACCCCGTACTATGAGCTTCTGTCAAGTAACCAGTCAATTCATTTTGAAAAGTGCTGCTTGCAACAGGATGATTTAAAGGCAGCAATTCAAGAAAAACACCAAAAATTGGTGAACAGGAAAAGTGTTGTTTTCCAACAGGATAGTGCCAGATCTCACGTTTCTTTTGCGAGCCGGCAAAAAATGTTCCTGCTTGGCTGGGATATGTTACCCCACCTGCCATATTCACCAGACATTGGTCCTTCCAATTTTTTTTTATCCAGGTCCTTGCAAAATAATCTCAATGGTAAAAACATCTTAATGAGAAAAATTCTGGGAAGATGGAATCTTTAAGTTGAAGGAAAAATGTTGTGAAACTGATATTTTGAATCGCATTTCAACTGTGATTTGCTGTACAAATGCAATGAAAATGCACCAGTTTTTTTTTAAATAATGACGGGTGATGAGAAATGGATTGTTTACAGCAATGTTCAGCGAAAAGACTGTGGTAAGTGATATGAGCCAACTTTAGCCACCTCAAAAGCAGGGATTCATCTTAATGCACATATACATTACATATATACATACACGTATACATTACATATAAAGTCATGATGAGCACCTGGTGAGATTGGAAATAAAACCTGTACTTGCGCGCCTGAATTGTCGCCTGCCCTCTCTAAATTATACAACTACTACCTCAAGGAGTCTTGTTTTCCAGACTGCTAGAAGTCCTCATCCATTGTTCCTGTCTTTAAGAACTCTGGTGACCCCTCCGACCCTTCTAATTACCGTCCTATCAGTCTCCTACCCCTCTTCGGCAAAGTCTTCGAAGCCCTTATCAACACCGAAGTGGTTAATCACCTTATATCCCATGATCTGCTCTCAGACAAGCGGTATGGTTTCCGCTTTGCCCGATCTACAAACGATGTTCTTACGACCATCACTGAATTTGTCTACGAAGCTATTCATAATAACGGTGAAGTTCGTGCCGTGGCCCTAGACATCTCCAAAGCGTTTGATAGGGTTTGGCATGCCGGCCTTCTTCGCAAGCTTCAGGGTTATGGTATTACAGGTCGATTGTTTGACCTAATACAATCATTCCTGTCAAACCGTGAATTGAAGGTCGTTCTCAACAGATTCATCTCCAGCTCCTATGCCACTAACGCAGGTGTTCCTCAAGGCTCCATCCTAGGCCCTACTCTGTTCCTTATATACATAAATGATCTTCCTGACGCCATAGACTCCCAAGTCGGCATCTACTCGGATGACACCACAATTTGCTCCTGCCTCAACAACAAATCTAGTGATGCTAACAAAGTTAACCTGGCAGTTCGTCTCGAAAAGGACCTACAATCGGTTGTGAACTGGGGCAAAAATTGCTTGTTTAACTTTAACGCCACTAAAACAAAACTGCTCTCTATTAACCACCACAGGGACCCATCCCTGTATCCAATTAGAATGTCTGAAGCCCAACTTCTCGAGAGCTCCTCTCTGCGGCAGCTCGGTCTCACGCTGTCCTCTGACCTGAGATGGAACAAATACGTCGAATCAATTGCTTCATCCACCGCAAGGAAAGTTGGCTCCCTGTGCCGGGCCAGGAAATTTTTCTCCCCGGAATCGATCCTCCAAATCTATAAATCAACCATTCGCCCTTGCATGGAGTATTGCTGCTATATATGGTCTGCAGGCCCTGCCGTTTGCCTCGGGGTTCTTGATAAGATCCAGAGACGGATATGCAACGTAATTGGCCCTGATCTGTCATCTCGTCTGCAGTCGCTCTCTCACAGACGCGCAGTTGCCTCGCTCTGTCTTTTTTACAAATACTTTCACGGTAATTGCTCCGATGAGTTGCTTTCGCTGGTTCCAAGACCTCATGAATTTAAGCGTCCTACGAAGCTGGCATCCCGTTCCCACCCCTTCACTGTTGAAACTGTTAGATGTAGACGTCTCTTCTACTCCAATAGCTTCATGCCTCGCACCTCTCGCCTCTGGAACTCACTTTCTTATTCTTGTTTCCCTGACAAATATAATCTACAACTATTTAAGTGTAACGTCAATCGACATATCCAGTTGCCTTGATCTATCCACTTCCCTTCTCCACATCCTTTCTCATTTCATTCCTATCTGCTCTCGCTCCAAATCTTCTGTAACCCCCTTGCCTTGATCGATCCACTATCTTTCTCCACATCCTTTCCTCTACCACTCCTATCTGCTCTTCCTCCTAACCTTCTGTAACCCATTGCGTGCTAGTGGCTTCCAGCCTTGCTTGGAGTGAAAAGCTTATAAAAAAAAAGGAACCAGTAAATTGCTTTTAAAAAGTACTGCCCGCAACCAGACGCAGCAATTCGAGAAAAAACGCCCAAAATTGGCAAACAGGAAAGGTGTTGTTTTCCATCTGAATAGTGCCAGGCCACCCGTCTACTTGGCGACCTGGCAAAAATTTGCCTGGGATGTGTTACCCCACCGGCCATATTCACCAGGCATTCGGATTTATATTTATTCAGGCCCTTGCAAAATAATCTCAATGGTAAAATATTTACTCCTTAAGCCTTATCAAAGCCTTAACGATTGCTTCGATAGGGCTTAATGTCCAGGTGATCTAACGACTGAGCTACATTCTATTGTTAACTGGGGCAAGGAATGGCTTGTTAAATTAACGCCTCCAAAACGAGACTGCGTTCTATTAATCTCCTGGCATAACCATTTCCGCCCTCCGAAAGTATGGCTGATGCTAACCTCCAGGAGAGTGAATTATTCACTGTGCCTTCTCAGACTAATCTTTAATGTTGAACGTTTATACTGATTCAATTGCTAGGTTTACTGCTAGGAATGTTGGATCTCTATGTCTTGCTAGAAATTTTCCCTCTCAGAATTTAACATTTATTAGCATATCATTAGTCCTTCATTTGAATATTGTTGCCACACCTGGTCTGGTGTCACTGGTATATATTTAAATCTAAATAAGAGTTTGCAATATTATTGGTCTTGACGTGGCACCTCAGCTTCAGTTACTTTCCTACCGCTGTATCGTAACTTCCCCGTGCACTTTTATATAAATATTTTCATGGTAATTGTCCTGATTAACTTTCCTCTATGGTACCTAGACTTCAGGTATTTAAGCGCAGTACGAGATTGTTGGCAAGGTATCATCATGTTACAGGTGAAATGCCCAGGTGTTACTTCAATCGCACATCACGTTTGTGAACTTTCTTCCGGCTTCTTTATTCCGAGTTTCCTACCTCTCTCTCTTTCTCCCTATCTTGCGCGCACAAACACACACACACACACACACACACACACATATATATATATATATATATATATATATATATATATATATATATATATCAATCAGATATCCCTATCCAAATATTTTTGGCATTTAAAAGAAATGAATAAAACACCAAAAGTAAAATGGAAAATAATAAATAGAACAAGAACTTGTAAAACCTGGGATGACCCATGCCCTTTATGCCTACATGAAAAACTACACATTATTTAGTTTCTAAATAATGAAAATTTATTAAACCATAAACAGGAGTTAACGGTTTTTTGCCGACATCAACAAATTTTCGCATTAAATAATTAGCATTAAAAAAAAATTTCAAAGTTTAATAAAAGTCATAAAAGTTTAGCCCAATCATTACATAGAAAAACCTTTTATGAAGTCGTCAAAAAAACAAATTGTAGTTCAGTCCGACGCGTTTATATATGAAACTGCCATTTGGATAAATAAATAAATTAATAAGTAAACAGATAAAATAAAATAAAACAAAATTATCTCGGCACTTAACGACATACCGTGGTGCCAAAAGCTATCTTTCGATTTAAACTAACCAGACGATGAGCGTACTGAATGCCATCATTCGCTTTGAAATAGATACCCCACCCTACCTGGGCTTGACCTTTTCGAAGGTGACTGATGTGTGGATAAGAATTAACTGTTAGACCACCTAACCAAAATGGCCGCCCCAGCCGTTTCCATAGTAATTAATTTTGCGAAAGAACATGCTTATAAAGATGCGTAAATTTCAAGATTGGTTATTCCTAAATTTTCGCTTGAGGATGAAACAGAGCTTGATACCTTAATTGAATTTAATTTTAATAATTATATTGAGGGTTTCGGCTCTCGTTTTTGAAACATGAGAACTCTTATGTAGCGAAGGAATCACATTTTTTTTAAAATAATTATAAAGGTCTACTTCTGTATGGAGCACTGTTTTTTTTTAAATAAAAACAAAAATGCTAAAGAACTCCGGATTATTTACCTAACGTGTTCTTTCCTATTTTTCTGAATACCTGCACACACACACCCACATACATTACACAAAATTACACAGAAATATCTTGAAATACTAAAGCGTCAATGTGTTCAATAAAATCGGCCTCCAAACGACTTCAGTATCTCCTGCTTCTCTTCTGGAAGGCCTCCTTGCTAAGTTGGACAATGCCGCCATAATCCTTGCCTTCAGTTCATCTTTAGTATACCTAGGAGTTTCGTTTCTCGTTCGCTTAACTGTGCCCCACACATAATAACCAAAGTTATTAGTGGCTGAGGAGTTAGGTGGCCAGATGTAAGGGGTGATGTGTTCGCCATGAACATGGGTTCTCCTGCTTGTGTGCAGAGTCCTGTTGCCACAAATAAGGTCTTCCAGCAGCTATTCCCATTTTCAATTTTTTTTTTAAATATCACATAAGGAAATTTTTTTACAATGACGGTAAGAAATATCTATTTCATTTCTCTGATTCAGTAAATTTTTATTTTTTCATAAACGTAGTAATATATAGTTTCTCATGTATGCACAAAGGACATGGGTCAGTTAATGACCTACATATTCTAGATTTTCTTATTAATTTCCATTTTACTGTAGGTGTTTTACTGGATTCTTTTAAGTGCCAAAAATATATATAAAAAAAAAATCCTACGGCATGCATTTAACGGAGGTCAGAATTCTTGAAAAATACACCCCTACCCTCCCTAAACTTAACCTATTTTTCGAACGTAACTCATAATAGATACAACAATAGTTAATAAAAGTTAACACGTTACCGCCCCTGTCTTAACGATTGGATTTTTTTTGCATTTTTGGAGGCAGGAGATTATGAATTTATGTGTGCGTTTAAAACTCAGTAAATTTAAAAGTAAGTCATTGCAATATTCGTGTGAAGATGAAACAGAACTAATGCTTTTAATTATATAATTAAATTGGAAGTTTTTAGCTTCCATTTTCTGAAACATGGTTATTACTGTGTACTGAAAAAAAAACATATTTTAAATCAGGTAATTTATAATATTTATGCTCTGTAAATTTACATTGAGCACTGTTTTGTAAAAATAAAAATAAAAATATCAATAAGAACACCGGATTATATATCTTACTGTTCTTTCTTTTTATTTTATATATATATATATATATACATATATATATATATATATATATATATATATATATGTGTGTGTGTGTGTGTGTGTGTGTGTGTGTGTGAGTGTGTGTGTGTGTGTGTGTGTGTGTAAAACTTCGTTTGTTCTTTTCGTTATTCATTGACGAATATTTGTTTTCCTATTCGACCACTTTTAAATAGTATTTATTGAACTCTTTTTATCTATGTATCTTAGCCTTAGTATTTATTAACTCTTTTTGTCTATGTACCTTTACCTTAGTATTTATTGAACTCTTTTTGTCTATGTATCTTTGCCTTAGTATTTATTGAACTCTTTTTGTCTATGTACCTTTGCCTCAGTATTTATTGAACTCTTTTTGTCTATGTATCTTTGCCTTAGTATTTATTGAACTCTTTTTGTCCATGTACCTTTGCCTTAGTATTTATTGTACTCTTTTTATCTATGTATCTTTGCCTTAGTATTTATTAAACTCTTTTTATCTATGTACCTTTGCCTATGTAAGGAATATGTTAATAGTCTGTTTGATTTCGGTTTCTAACACTTTCAAATATGGATATTTGTAGGTATTTATATGTGTGTCTCTTTATTAATATATGCGTGTATCATCGCTTATATAAAACTTTCATTGTATGTACATGCCTTTTTTTAAGGGCCGTTGACATCTACTTCCTGTTTCGTCCGTATTTTTGCGTGTTTATATATCTAAATATGTCTACGTGTTTGTGTATTATAATCTGATTGTGTATGTATCGTCTTTTGCAAGATTCCATCCTCCCCTACCCATATCACCACTTCAAATGTCTCTAAGTTGTAACGAAGCTTTACATCCATATTAGATTTTCACGTTTATTCTGAGTTTTTGACCTTTCAATTAAAATAAATAACAAAATATTTGTATTTTTCCTCCGTTTCTTTTTTAAATAATGTTATAATGTTTTAAACTTAATACAAATTAAATTCAAAATTTTAAATTGGTAATTTTTAATTTTCAGTTTTATAGTAAAATTTAATATTAATTAGAATGATTTCTATTTTAGTCTAACCCTAACATTAAGGCATTAATTATTATAACCAATGTTCGTTGTCAAGTTTTTTGAATTCTCATATACTTGTCTTTTGATTGTAACAGCTTTTTCTTTAGATAGGGGTGTTTGGTCGGTTTTAAAACCCTTTATTCTACATTCACCATCACTTGATAAACACTAGAAATGTTGATACTAAATGTCTATTTTTGTAGTGATTTTATGACATATTTATGTTATGATTTTCGAATAAATTATATTTGCTCTACTCTAGTATTTTTGGTTACTGGAATTTATTCAGCATACTCCAATCCTATATATATATATATATATATATATATATATATATATATATATATATATATATTGTCATCCACAGACACACTGTTTCGCTGTATCACAGCTCATCAGTGTGGCTAGACGTCCGGTTGCCTCTGGCTAGAATCGAAAACCGGCTGAATTTGCGTCAGTCGGAAATTTTACCCTGAAGCCGTTGGCGCACGACAGAGAAGAAGGTGAATTTAAGCGTATTTATTTTTAGATAAACATACACTGACTGAGAGAACTCGATTCGATTTACCGAAGAGTCTTGCATTATAAGCCGTAATAGTAATATATAGTGTAATTTATATATGTATTATATATATAATATTATATATATATGTATGTATATATATATATATATGCAGTATATTTATATATATATTACATATACGCAATACTTAATAGAAATCGCTCAATATCAGTGATAGAGCTAATATATTCATTTGTACGGACATGATTTTGTATAACTTTTGCCATTCGGAGAATTCTTTCTCCCCACCCAAAGCACCTACGAATATACTCAAGCACAATCTAACATAAATAAATTTAATTTTATATTTTTACATATATATATATATACAGTGTAACCCGGATATAAGAGACCCTGATATAAGAGGCCCGGATATAAGAGAAACTCGGATATAAGAGAGATTTTCTCTGGTCCCAAATTAGAGCCATACTTACCTAAACAAAATAGACCAAACCCGGATATAAGAGAAACCCTGATATAAGAGAAACTCGGATATAAGATGCTTCTTCTCCGGTCCCGACAACTCTCTTATATCCGGGTTACACTGTATATATATATATATATATATATATATATATATATATATATATATATATATATATGTATATATATATATATATATATATATATATATACACACACACACACAGTAGCGAGCATAAAGATCAGAACGATGTTAAGAAAAAGTCTAAATCTGAAATAACTTTTTTAATTTAAAGATTCAAAGAACATTTTATGAAGGAAAATAAGGATATAAATGTAAATTATATAATTCCAAAATATAAAGCTTAATAAACTTATTTTGATAAAGTTATAAGAATAATTATATAACATTCGAAAAAATAGATGATTAAAAACATCAAAACGATTAACAAAATCACACTATTATAATGGATACATCATATCCAAATGAAAATAGCGTTCATAATTCATTAGTACAGTGTAACCCGGATATAAAAGACCCGGATATAAGAGACCCTGATATAAGAGAAACTAGCATATAAGAGAGATTTCTCTGGTCCCAAATTAGAGCCTGTGTTAATGTATATAAAATAGACCAAACCCGGATATAAGAGAAACCCGGATATAAGATACTTCTACGGTCCCGACAACTCTCTTATATCCGGGTTACACTGTATATATATATATATATATATATATATATATATATATATATATTGAACAATAAATATATTAAAAAATTAAAATCTTCAGACACACGACACACACACACACATATGTATATATATATATATATACATATATATATAGCAGAGGCAATAAATCTTTTGTATGTAATCGAAGTGGATCCTAATAATTGCATTCTGCTCTGTTATTTCACCTACAGCTATTCATGGTTGGATTCATGCCTCACTCGAAGAGCTCTACTGGTAAATGAACTATTCCGGCTATGAACTATGTATGCCAAATAATTTTTTTCGTTTGCTAACCAGTATCCTAAAAGCGTCTCCCTTTTACATAAGAAACGATACATCATCGAGTCGAGAAAGACTTTACTGTCATGTTTACAGGCTCCCGGACAACACAGGTTTCCCCTGCCGACTTTAAATTAAAAGGGAGAAAAATGACCTCTACGAATAAAGCCTATAATAAAAAGCCATTATCTTCAAAATTTGCCTGCTTGTGTTGAACTTTGTATCGGATATTTCTGAGGGAGGACGTCATTGAAGAACGCAAGAGAGAAAAGTGATTTATTGCTCGCTGATAAACTGGTCGTGAAACAAATTTTTGTTAGTGGAACAGAAACTGTAATGACCGGTGAGGTCATAATGGGCAGATGTGGGCGCTGTGATTGGCTGATATGGAGGATAGCACGACAAGAGTGAGAGAGGGATGGAAATGAGGCGGGAAACGGAGGAGAAGTTAAGATGGCGGCGAGGGAAGTGGGACGAGCGAGCGTTGAATATTTGTTTTCGTTGCGGGGAAAAATTACCCGCGAAATTTTATTAATATTTGAAGGAGAGTGATTTATCGAGAACTCAAAGTCACATTTCGGCCGGCGCTTAAAGAACCACTTGTGCGTAAATATATAAGTATTCAAAGAAATACACACACACCCAAACTCACACACACACACACACACACACACACACACACACACACACACACACACACACACATATATATATATATATATATATATATATATATATATATATATATATATATATATATATATGTGTGTGTGTGTGTGTGTGTGTATAAAGAAATACAGTTTTAAGGTGTGCTATAGTCATGGGATATTTAAGTGCTCAGTATCTGAGATAGAGCGTATATATATATATATATATATATATATATATATATATATATATACACACAGTGTAACCCGGATATAAGATAAACCCGGATATAAGAGAGATTTTCTCTGGTCCCAAATTAGAGCCATACTTACATAAACAAAACAGACCAAACCCTGATATAAGATAAACCCGGATATAAGAGACTGCTCCGGTCCCGACAACTCTCTTATATCCGGGTTACACTGTATATATATATATATATATATATATATATATTTTAAGACATTTTTATGTTTATACAGTGTAACCCGGATATAAGAGAAACCCGGATATAATATATATTTTCTCTGGTCCCAAATTAGAGCCTGTGTTAATAAAACAAAATAGACCAAACCCGGATATAAGAGACTTATTCTCCGGTCCCGACAACTTTCTTATATGCGAGTTACACTGGTACATTCTTTTTATAGATACAAATATTTAAGTAAATTCTCTGTTTTATAATAAACAGTATTAAACAACGTTTACCGGCCTGAATGTCCAAGAAATTTTCATAGAAAATGTTCGTTCCCTGACAGGAATCGAACCTGTATCCTATACGAAATCGTCATATAGCCTTAACCGTTTCGGCCACAGTGGTTAGTAAGGTCGATTTTACTACATATATATATATTGTGTATTTTGGAAGCAGTCCCTCTTTTATACATGTTTCGTTAAAGACAACTGACAAATTACTGCGATTAAGCTTTTTATTTGATTTTCTTGCGTTCGTACAAGTGTTTACTTTTCTTCTGAATATTACGTGCGTAAAAGTTTTCCAGAAGCTTTGAATGTTCGAGCGCTTTCGGCTATACTTTTAGCCATTATCAAGGATTATTTATTTTTAGTTTTAACTGAATGTATGGGTTGTGTTATATTTGTATCTAGAGATATAGCAATGTTTAATTTTCCAAATACGGTCAGCACATTATGGTCGTGTTCATAGTTAATGTTATTGGATGTTGATTTTTCTTTTTTCTTATTAAGCCATCCATTATTTTTTAATATTTTTTACGTGTAGATGAGATTACTATGCCTGTATTTTCGACTAGATGGAGTCTGGTAGGTTTGTGTGTGTTTAAAGGACTCCTAGCGGATCTACGGTCGGATATATATATAATGTAAGTCGTCTGGATAGGCATGTGGTCGTTTGACCGATGTAATTATTTATGAATTTTGTTTGATCAGGAACACAGTTCTTTCAGGGGCATTTTAACTCGTAAATAATGTTGTTTCTTTGTAGTTTTCATTTTGCAGATGCATTGTTATTTTTGAAGATAAGGTTGGCTATATATTTTTTTTTGTAATAGATAATTTAATTATTTTGTTTGGGTCAGCTGGGGTTGTTTATTTCTTTATGATATTTCTAAGTAAAAATTAATCTTGCTTAAAAATGACGTGTATTTGACTTGCAGAAGATGTTAATGTCATTGTTTTTATCTTTATGTTCACTATCGTTATTAGTGACTTTGGAAAGAAATAGTCTAATCTGGTAGTCGATGAGTTAGTTATGAAAACCATTTTTAACTACTATCTGTTTTACATTGTTGGGTTCTTTAAGGAAAATTAGACGAGAGGATGAATTCTCGTGTGCTCTCTCTCTATAGGAATTTTTATATAACAGCTATTTTGTATCTATGTGGGCATTCGCTCTTAAAATTAAGGTGGCAAGAGTTTCAGTTAGTGGGATTTTCATACAATGAAGAGTTGAAAGTCTTGTTACTGTACACCACAGGAACGTCTAACAATGGGAGTTTATATTTATGACTTAGTTCGTAGGTAAAGTTAGGACATTTTTTTTCCAAATGTAGCTTTGAGATTATCTATATTTTGTGTGATTTTCGCTAAAAAACACTTCAGCGAAAATTTTAGCGAAAAACTCAGGGAAAAGTTAATATCAAAGCCACAAACATGACTGTTTATCTCAGTGTCCAATTATATATATATTTATATATATATATATATATATATATATATATTATATATATATATATATATATATATATATATATATATATATATATATATATTACCAATTCGTAACTGGTAGGAATAATGCCATGAAGGATACTAATCCAGAGAGAACTCACTTTAGACTACAGAGCATAATAATAATAATAATAATAATAATAATATTAATAATAATAATTACGAAGGGCTTTATCTATGTAAAATATTTTCTTTCTTTTCTTTTTTTTTGTTTGTGTCAGTGGAAAATATCATGATGACATTTCTAAACTTAGGTCTCTGGGAGGGACCCGGAACGAAATGTGTACACACCAGAAATGAAAGGAAATAATAATAATAATAATAATAATAATAATAATAATAATAATCAAAAAGAAAACCTTAAGTATATAACATTTCGGTTATAATTTATTTCGTGAATATCTATATATTCAACTCTTCAGATCAAAACCTCTTTGTAAATGGAGACAATACGCAAGACTGGTATATTAGATTGACGGGGGAGGGAAATCACGAGAGAAGAGAAGAGAGAAAGAGGGTTTAAGAAGAAAAGTGACGGACGGTCAGGTTCTTTTAAAAAGTGAGATAGAGAGAGGGTAGGGAAAGGAAACGGGAAGAAGGAAGTAATGGCGAGAGTTTCTGCTAGTCGTCTTTTTATATAATCAGGCGGTAAAATTGTTGTTCCTGTATTCTACGAGAACGTTTAAGAATCGCATCTTATTTTTTGATTGAGATCATAGCTAAAGGTAAGGGCACAGTTTTTTTTTCTTCAAATGTGCTTTAGAGGTTATTTATTTCTTGTTTGTTTTTCGCTGAAATAAAAACTATCATCTACGTAGCGGGCATATATCTTCGGTTTAGTGACTTATTTAAATACTATGTGGGACATGTACTAATTAGACAAGCACGAGCCGAGCGGATTTCCGATAATAACACTATATATATATAAATATGTATTTAAAGACATTTATATATATTATGTTTAACGTTCTTTTTATAGATACAAGTATTTAAGCAAATGCTCTGTTTTATAATAAACAGTATTAAATAACATTTACCGGCCTGAATGTCCGAGAAATTTTCATAGAAAATTTTCGCTCTCCGACAGGAATCGAACCTGTATCCTATACGGAACCATCATTTCGCGTGATGTGCCTTAACCTTTTGGTCGATTTTACTATCTTTAAACTTAAATCTTCCATGAATCTCTTCTATTCATTTCTGCTCTAGCGTATCAAATGTAAACAAATGACGTCATATATTTTAGAATTGGACATAGTCCGACAATTTATTTAAATTTAAACTTTAAATAAATTGTCGGACTATGTCCAATTCTAAAATATATATAAATATGTGTGTGAGGAAATATAGTTTTAAGTTGTGCTATATTTATGGGGTAAAGTGTTCAATATCAGAGATAGAGCGTATGTAAATGTAAATATGAAAGTGAACATTGAAGTCAACAGCGACAGGATGTTTCATGCTAGACGAGGCCGGACGATTGAGATATAAAGAAAAGAACAAAAAATATTTGCCCTGATAAAGTCCCTCATAGGACAAAACGCGTGCGTTAAATAAGAGTAATTTTCCTGTTGTTTTTTTATTCGTGTTGTTACTTTACAGATGCTCTCTATAATTTACACACACACATATATATATAAATATGTATAAACATATATATATATATATATATATATATATATATATACGTGCGTGTGTGTGTGTCTGTGTCTTTGTGTGTGTTACTGCTGACCGCAACTAAAAGTTTCATGTCGAAATAAAGGTGGTACTCTTACTGTCACAGAATCCACAGTCAAAATAGCAATCTGATAGTCATGAAAGACAAAACCGAATGTGGTATGTGTGAACAAGTGTGTTACATCCTTCGGTCTGACCAAGGATCGGCGCCCAAAAGATTTTGTCTCAGCTGCTGATAGCGGCGCAGCTTCTATATTGTATGTACAGGCCCACACAGGAATGACAGTCTCGATTGCAACGAATGCATGTAAAAACGCCTTTCCCCGATGTTACATTGTTGTTTTCGTCTCGTCGAGCACGCTTCTCCCCGACGGCAAACCTCCGTTTCACCTTCCCTCGTTCCAGCCCTCTCTGTAAATCACGTCTCTAGCGGTGGCGATCGTTGGTGACGTCTTTCTACTTCTCGATGTCCCTGTCCATCGTCCTCATTTCACTTTTGAAGAGGTCCTT
>OZ038518.1:1022500-1065000 GCA_964036315.1 Acanthosepion esculentum | reverse complement strand
TAGACAATTTCTGATGCGATCTAATAATTTTTATCTTCTCGGATGATAAATTATATAAAAACTGTTCTTTTTATCCGAGCGCTTTCGGCTATACATTTAGCCATTTTCAAGGATTATATTTTAACTGTTAAAATAAGAAATAGTTTGTTGTATGTATGTTCTAGAAAATGTTTTCATTTTTTTGTTTCAAAACACGGTCAAGATATTATGTCCATGTTCAAAGTTAATATTATTAGGCGTTGGTTTGTTTGTTTTTATTAATAAGTCTTTCATTATTTTTAGCCGTTTTTGCATGTAGATGATGCTATTATATTGAATAGTGTCCAGTAGATCTCCATGAATATTTAAATGAGATCTAATAGGTGTTATTAAACATTTGTAATAAAATAGGTATTATTAAAAATTTTCTCACGAGAGCGCACGAGAATTCATCCTCTCGCACACTTTCTTTAAAGAATTAAAAAATATAAGAAAACACTGATTAATAACGGATTTCCTAATCAATTGTTGGATTTCCACATTAGCCGTTTCTTGTCTAAGGTAGAATAATAGCAATGGCGAGAATAGAAATATTAATAATATTAATATTTTTTATAAAAATCAGATGAACGAAAATTATAAACAGAATGAATGCAGAATTAAGAACATTATAGAAAATGCATAACACCAGTTGACAATAGCAAAATTTAGATTAATTATTTATTATAAAATATTTAAAACCTCTAACCTTATAGTTAAAAATAATAATTCACCTCCTAGATCAAAATTAAATAGGGCAAGTATTATTAGTATTATTTACGAATTTAAATGCCCATTAAGGAATTGTATTCCTGATCAATCAAAATCCGTAAATAATTATATAGGCCACACTACAACATAATTGACACGCAAACAAACTCTACACCTTTCTGACAATAGCTCTATTCTTTCGCTGTTTCAAAGCCCATCATAGTGGTTAGACATCCAATTGTCTCAAGCCCTGATCGAAACCTGACTGAATTTGGTGTCAGTCGGAGACTTTACCTCTAAGCCATTGGCGCACGGCAGGGATGAAGGTGAATTTAGACGTATCTGTTTTTAGATAAAGACGACAGTGACTGGAGAACTCGATTCGTCTTAATAAAGTGTCTTGCATCAGCAGCAGTAATGACATTATATAGACTCCGGGAAAATTAATTTCGGTTGAGCTCTCTGGGGAGGAGAGTGTGGGTTTGTAAACAGTGACTATTACGGCTGATATAGCGAGACTCTTCGGCAAAAGCGAATTGAGTCCTGTCGGTCACTGTGTGTTTATCTAAAAATAAATACGCTAAAATTCACCATAGACGGCTTAGTGGTAGAATCTCAGACTGACGCCAGTTCAGACGGGTTTCGATCCTAGCTAGAGGCAACCGGACGTCTAGCCACACTGAAGAGCTGTGAAACAGCAAAACACTCTGCCTGTGTATGACATTATATATATACATATATATATATATATTATATATGTAAAATGTGTGTGTGCGCGTGCGCGGGCACGCGCGTGTGTGTGTGTGAGAGAGAGAGAGAGAGAGAGAAAAGTTAAATTATAAGAAAAAACACTACGGATATTTTACGCACTACATTTTAAAATTAACAAAATCAAATTGTCGTGAACATGAAGATATTATTTCTATAATGTTACGAGTTATGGGACATTATAATGTAAGCTTAAGTTATGGGACATTATAATGTAAGCTATAATGTTCTTAATTCTGCATTATAATGTAAGCTTGATGTGTGTAACATACAGCCGTTTTTAGCGACTATGGATCTACGCTAAGGGAGAATTATTTTGATTTTCTTGGCTTGCGATAGAAGGGTGGTGTCTATTTTACCACAACTTCCGCGGGTAGCTTGACCCCAGATTGAACTTGGCCGAGTCAACGTCTGTGCAGTCTTTTTCGTTTTGTGGTGGTGGGGGTGGGGGATTATGAGAGAACAACAGTTGCTCAAAGAGCATTTCCGACCTTTCCACTTATTCTTGTGTTGTCAGCAGAAATGAGAGAAACACAGAAAGACGTAAAAGCAAAAGCACTGAAATAGGAAAGTGATAAACTCTGACCCCAGAGCAGAAAAAAAATAGCAATTAAAATTCAAATGTTTGGCAATTTAAAGTATTACATTCGCAACGAATCTGATGAACAGATTTTAATCAAGTAATTATGAAGTCGGATGCAATGGCGACCGCTTGAATGAACAGTATCATTCATTTTTTTTTTTTGCACATTATCATTTAGCTGGTGTCATATTCGTTGCAATTTTAATGAATCTATTAAAAATCAAACCAGATGAAACAGCACAGCAATTGATTTTTTGGTAGTTCTAGACGAAAGTATTTTTCTGTGAGAATAATAACGAATGTAATTACACTACTAACATCTGACAATATTCAATGTTGAGTGAATCAAGCTTGCCTCCATGGACATATTTTATTGGGAAAGTATATATTTTTATTATTTCCATTTCCGTATTGAGTTAATCGTCCAGTTTATGCAATAATTTCCTCTAAACTTTCAGTGATTCAGTCGCATGGAGAAATGAGTTTTCCGTATACCACAACGTTTTTATCAACTACCTTTTTTGCCATCAGTATGGCCAATGCCCAACTCCACGCCTCCCTGCGCCTTCCTGGTCTCATGTTTTCCACTGACCTGAGGTGGAAGGAATACAATGAATCAATAGCCTCATTTACTGCAAGAAAGTTGGTTCCCTCTGTCACGCCAGATGTTTTTTTCTCGTCTGTATCCATGCCTCAAATCTACGAATCTACCATTTGTCCTTGAATTGAATACTGTTACCATATATGGTCTGGTGTCCCGGTTGTTCATCTCGAGGCTGTCGACAAAATCCAAAGACAGATATGCACTGCGAAATGTCCTGACCTGGCGTGTCGTCTACAGTCATTTTCTCATAGACGTGATGTGGCTTCCTTCTGCAATTTCTACAAATAATTTCATGGCAACTGGTCTGGCGAGATACTTTAACTCGTATCTAAACTGCATGAATTTAAGTGTGCAGACCGTGGATGACATTATATATATATATATATATATATATATATATATATATATATATATATATATATATATATATAAATTAATTGATTTAAAATATGGGTTTTTCGCTACACGGTGATAACCATGTTTCAGAAATGGAAGCTAAAGCTTTCGAATTTAATTTTGTTATTAAACCAAAAAAAAACCCAGACGACATGCATTTAGCGGATGTCAGAATTTGTTGAAAAATACATCACTAACCATCCCTAAACATAACCCCGCTTTCGAATGTAACTATTAACTGATACAACGAAAATTTAAAAATTGAACACCCTACCACCCCCTGTCTAGATGAATGGATTTCTCGGTATCCTTGGAAACCCTCAATTATGAATCTTTGCCGTGCCTTTAATAACCGTAAATTAAAAAAATAAGTTACTGCAAAATTCGCTTGACGAGGAAATGGAACTAATGTCCTTGGTTTAATAACAAAAGTAAGTTCAAGGGCTTTAGCTTCCATTTTTGAAACATGGTTATTACTGTGTAGCGAAAAACCCATATTTTAAATCAATTAATTTATAATATTAATGCTCTGTAAATTTACATTGAGCACTATTGTGTAAAAATAAAAAATATCTATAAGAACACTGGAATTTATATATTACTGTTCTTTCTATTTGTTTATATATATATATATATATATATATATATATATATTAAGCCATTTGAAGCCATTGGTTTATACTAATGGCTTCCCATACTTAATACTTCTCGTTTTCACTCTCGCGTGGACATGTGTGACGTCACGAGCTACGACGCGTTTTTCGCTTCCTTGGCTCGTAAATAAGATTTCGCCGTTACTTTGAGCTTATTCAAACAGCAAGGGCGGGCAATTATTGTGGTTTCGTATATGTGTTGTTTGATTTATTAAAATTGTCTTCTTTGATAATGGCTGATGTAAGCCGAAAGCTTAGATTGTATTCAAACATGTGTCAATATGGTGTTTTCTTTTCGTCTTTCAACGATAATGTGATTAAGCTTATCAGACAATACGAAAGGAACTTACTTAAAATAAATAGACAAAACTTGTCTGTTATTTAATGAAACATGCATTAACGAGAAATTGCTGCCGAAATATACACAATATATATATATATATATATATGTGTGTGTGTGTGTGTGTGTGTGTGTGTGTGTGTGTGTGTGTGGTTTTGCATGTGTGTGTTTGTGCGTGTGTGTGTGCGAGAAAAGTTAACTTATAAGAAAAAACACTATGGATATTTTACGCACTAAATTTAAAAAATACCAAAATCAAATTGTCGTGAACATGTAGATATTATTTCTATAAAGTTCAGTGTTATGGGATATTGTAATGTAAGCTTGATGTGGCTCGCGATAGAAGGTCGGTGTCTATTTTACCACAACCTCCGCGGGAAGCTTGACACTAGATTGAACTTGGCAAGAATATATATATATATATATATATATATATATATATATATATATATATATATATATATATAAAATGAAAATAAATAAAACAAGCAAAACAATTTGACCCAAATAAATAAGCAAACATCCAACTTCCGGTAAATGACCGCCATAATAGACTACCAACAATAAGCTATATAAACAAATTTTTACTACGTTAACAAAAAAACACCGATCAAAATAAAAAATAAATAAATAAATATATAAGATAAAAAAAAAAATTAAATAAAAAAAAAACAAACAAAAAAAAACAAGCTAAATAATTTGACATAAATAAATAAACAAATAAGCGACTTCCGGTAAAAGTAACCGCCAAAATAGACAACCCATAATGCACCACTGACCCTTATATGTAAATAGCCGAGAAAAATAACAGCACTAGTTGCCTGACGATTGCACTAGCATGAAACAGACCGTCGCCTCTAAGTGCTGACTTCCATGTCGACTTTTATATTTACACACGCTCTATCTCTGATATTGAGCACTTTATCCCATAAATATAGCACACTTTAAGACTATATTTCTTTATATACATATATATATATATATATATATATATATATATATATATATATATATATATATATATATATATATATATATATATATATGGTATCTCGGCCCCACGCTTGCATTTTGAAACAGTTAAGTGTAACCGTCTGTTCTACTCCAACAGCTTCTTTCCTTGCACTTCCCGTCAGTGGAACTCTCTTCATGTTAGACATATCCCTGAGTGCAATAATATTGAAATGTAATGTCAATAGACATCTTCTGATACCTTGATACTGATCCCCGTCCCTCTCTATATCCTTTCCTGAAACAGCTTGCTTTTATATTGCTATCACACTCTGTAACCCCGTGCATGCTGGTGGCAAACACACCTTGCTTGCGGTGAAATGTGAATAGTTTTTCCCTATTTCACACATTTTCATTATTATATCTTCATCTTTT
This sequence comes from Acanthosepion esculentum, assembly GCA_964036315.1. Lineage (NCBI taxonomy): Eukaryota > Metazoa > Mollusca > Cephalopoda > Sepiida > Sepiidae > Acanthosepion > Acanthosepion esculentum. The sequence goes on along the minus strand of OZ038518.1, from coordinate 1,059,541 downwards.
AATTCTTATTTGACAAAATGCTTTCAGTCGCCTGAGCTTCTGGTAGGATGGATTTTCATTATAATACACATTGTCTGAATAAATGTCTTCATCTTTATCTTCTTGTGTAGCACGATCCTTTCAGTCGCCTGAGCTTCTGGTAGGATGGATTTTCATTATAATACACATTGTCTGGATAAATGTCTTCATCTTTATCTTCTTATGTAGCACGATCCTTTCAGTCGCCTGATCTTCTGGTAGGATGGATTTTCATTATAATAAACATTGTCTGGATAAATGTCTTCATCTTTATCTTCTTGTGTAGCACGATCCTTTCAGTCGCCTGAGTTTCTTGTAGGATGGATTTTCATTATAATACACATTGTCTGGATAAATGTCTTCATCTTTATCTTCTTATGTAGCACGATCCTTTCGGTCGCCTGAGCTTCTGGTAGGATGGATTTTCATTATAATCCACATTGTCTGGATAAATGTCTTCATCTTTATCTTCTTATGTAGAACGATCCTTTCAGTCGTTTGAGGTTCTGATATGAAAGATTTTCATTGTCGCAATTTGCTTAATACAATTTTCAACCATATCTTATTATTTAGCAATTTCACACAAATTATGTTCTTAAAAACAAAGTCAATACAACCATTGCTCGCTGCAATTTTCTTTCATTGTTATCTCTTAATAAATTGTGATTTTTTATAATATATCTCCTAAACCTTGTTCCGCCATCCATATAATCAGACACTCTAGGTAGGTTATGCGTTGTTTCCATCCTTCCCCCTTGCCTTCAATCTCCTAAACCTTGTTCCGTCATCCATTTACTCAAGCTATCTAGGTAGATTATGCGTTGATGTCCCTCTTTCCTTCAATCTCGTAAACGTTGTTCCGCCATCCATTTACTCAAGTTCCCTAGGTAGGTTATGCGTTGTTTTCCTTTCTCCCTCTTGCCTGCGAACTTCCTAAGCTTGTTCCGCCATCCATTTACTCAAGCCGTCGAGGTAGGTTATGCGTTGTTTTCCTCTCTCCCTCTTGCCTTCAATCTCTTAAACCTTGTTCCACCATCCATTTACCCAAGCTCTATACAGAACTCATGCGTTGTTTTCGTCTTTCCCTCTTGCCTTTACTCCAAGAACACTTTTTTGTTTCCATCTTCTCTAAAACTTTGTTCTTGTTCACATGTTATTCTCAGCATCCTTTCGTAGAACCTCCTTTCTCTTGCTTCAGTCAGTTCTTCCTCTGTGAGTTGATTGTCCAGCATTTACTGTCATATAGGAGAAATGATATTACATAAGAATTCAGAAGTTTTTTCTTTGTTTCTAACAATCGTTTGGATATTTCAATGGTGCACTATTCTTCCTCTGAAGAATCTCAACCCAGTTTTCGTACCTGCGATTTCTAATTTGCATTTTGTTACGTTCGTTTGGCTAATAACCATGCATTCAATCTTGTAGCAAGGTGTAAACATTAACTGCAATTAATGCTCGCTTTTTCTCCTCGCTTTCCTTCACTGCATATTCTGTAGGAGTTCTTCAAGTTTCCCGCATCTGCTTTCTACACACTGTCATCTGCATATCTTTTCTCGGCAAGATTGTAGCCGCCAATAATGAAGCCTGCGCAGTGTTGTTTCCTACATATTGTTATCAACTGCGCCTCTCTCCTCTTAACACATTCTGGAACTAACTCCCAAGAGGATGCTTTCCCGATCGCTACAAACTTTACCTGTTCCATTTCAGGGTTAACCGTTATTTTTTCATCTTACTCTTTGGGAAACTGACTCCCAAGAGGATGTTCTCCTGATCACTACAATCTTAACCTGTTCGATTCAGGGGTTAACCGTTATCTTTCCTCTTACACATCGTGGAACCGACTCCCAAGAGGATGCTTTCCTGATCACTACAAACTTAACATGTTCCATTTCAGGGTTAGCCGTTATCTTTCGTCTTACACATTGTGGAACCGACATTCAAGAGGATGCTTTGTCGAGCACTACACTCTTAATCTGTCCGATTCCAGGGTTAACCGTTATTTTTTTTCTTACTCTTTGTGGAACTAACTCCCAAGAGGATGTTTTCCCGATCACTACAGTCTTAACCTGTTCGATTCCAGGGTTAACCATTATCTTTCCTCTTACACATTGTGAAACTGACTCCCAAGAGGATGCTTTCCCGATCACTGCAATATTAACCTGTTCGATTCCAGGGTTAACCGTTATCTTTCCTTTTACAGTTTGTGGAACCGACTCTCAAGAGGATGCTTTCTCGGGCACAACACTCTTAATCTGGTGTATTGCAGGGTTAACAGTTATCTTTCCTCCTACACATTGAAGAACTAACTCCCAAGTGGATGCTTTCCCTATCAGTAGAATTTTAACCTGTCCGATTCCAGAGGTAACCGTTATTTATTTCTGACTATTTGTGGAACTGGCTCCCAAGAGGATGCTTTCCCGATCACTACAATCTTAACCTGTTCGATTCCAGGGTTAACGGTTATCTTTCCTCTTACTCTTTGCGGAACTGACTCTAAAGTAATGTTTTCCTGATCACTTAATTCTTAACCGCTTCGATTCTAGGGTTAACCATTATATTTCTCACATATGGTCATCAACTTCCCCTCTTTCCTCTTACTCTTACCTCTCTCTACCTTGAGTGACATATTTGGGCATCGTATAATGCTAACAAAAGTATGTCGAAAATTGGCAACAACTGACATTAAAGGAATATTCTTGTTTATCTGCAGCTGCTAACTTGTATTCTTCAGACACCGTCTTGCAGGAACCAAGACAAGTTGCGAAATTTGTATCATGAAAGTTAAAAAAACAGACAAGGATTTTCTTCAAAACTATGGCAATTTCAGACAATTTTTAAGCATTTCACCCCAAGCAAGGCGGGGGTGCTACTAGCATGTAAGAGGTTACAGAGAACGAGGGCACGAGTAAAGAGTAAAGAGGGGGGTGTTAGAGAAAAGGATATAAAGAAGGACGGGGATCAGCATCAACGCATGAGAAGATGTCGATTGACATTATATTTGAATATTTGAAGATTATAGCTATCAGGGAAGCAAGTAGGGGGAAAGGAGTTCCAATGGCTGGAAGCGAGGGAAGGAGTTGTTTGAGTAGAAGGGGCGGTTATATTTAACTGTTTCGACAGTGAAAAGGGGAGACGTAGATGCCAACCTATTAGCACACGAAATTAATGCAGATGGGGCACCAGTGAAAGTAGCTCGTCAGAGCAGAGATGGCCAAAAGTCAGAATTTACTAAGAGCTACTAAAAACTGGAAATTGTGGAGAGCCATGACCGCCAATGTCTTGAAGGTGTATGGCACATTGAAGAAGAAGAAGAAGAAGAAGACGAACGCAATGGAGGAAGAGGGGAAGGAAGAGAAGGAAATGAAGAAGAATATACTTATTACAATGCAAGATCTGAAAGAGACCGTAGAAATCTCTTGGGCACATAATGAGGAAAGGGGGATTTGGAAAATCTGATACTCACAGGACAATTTGAAGGCAAGAGGGAAACAGGATAAAACGCCTAACGAGCATGTGCACGTAGATAATACGACTGGTTTTACGAGAGAGGTTATTTTAAAATCATTTCACCCCAAGTAAGGCGGGAGTGCCACTAGCACCCACGGGGTTACAGAGAGTGAGAGCAAGAGTATAGATTAACAGGAGGTGTTTGAGGAAAGGACATAGAGAAAGACGGGGATCAAGATCAAAGCATCAGAAGATGTCGATTGGAATTACATTTGAATATTTGAAGATTATAGCTATCAGGGAATCAAGTAGGAGGAAGGGAGTTCCACTGTCGGGAAGTGCGAGATAAGAAGATGTCTGAATAGAAGAGGCGGTTACATTGAAATGTTTCGACAGGGAAAGGGTGCGACTGAGATGTCAACCCAGTAGCACGCTTAAATTCAGGCAGTCGAGATACCAGTGAAAGTAGCAGTTGCCATGAAAACATTTGTAGAAAAGACAGAAGAATGTCACATCACGTCTGTGAGAAAGTAACTTGAGTCGAGATGCCAGGTCAGGACTTATCACATTGCGTCCCCGCAGATATGGCATAAATATGCTCTAGTATGTTAACGGAACACGACATCGATGCGGGTCATACGAGGCTGCTCACAGGAACACAGTTGAGAGATGCTATGTAACCCCTGGATGAAGACGGGAAGAAGAAAATCACGGATTCTCCAAAATTGAACTGACTAAGCCGGAAATTGAACCCGGCTCCATGAATCTTATTCTCGCGCCGATAACCGCTATGTTAGCCATGTTTGATATTATTGTATTCGGCATCTGTTCAATCTCGCATGATAAAGATAGCACTCAGGCAGGGGTGACGTTATGTGTAGGCCTTGCGCTCCCTAGACAACAAGTCACTCTTCTCGGCCTCAACCTCATAAGATCCAAAGGAATACAAACCATTACATTTGGGGGGTTTGCTTGGCGACAGGAGTTGCCGGAAATCTGTCAGTGTTGGCTGACAACCACCTTCGGAGAACCTCTCCGGATTTTCTGTTTGGATTTATTTCTATATCCCTTTCCATGCTGTGTTATAGCCTCAATGCAGCGGAGGTTTAAAATCAGGATTTTCATTCGAGGAGTAACCCGCTCCATGTTCCCGAAACAGCTACTTCTGAGGCGCGATTGGACATAGTTGTCAGAGGATATTTGTAGACCATGGGAACTTGTCTCCACTACCACAGACGTCTATAACAATCTTTGAAATATATACACTACCAGTCAAAAGTATTTCGCAACCCATAAAGTATTTTATTTCTCATCCTAAAAGTGTTATTTTTAAAGAAAAATGTTAATCACCACAATGGTTTTAATTATCATACTAAATACAAGTCTTCCTCAGTAACATTGACGTTAGTATAATGTTATGGGTCCTTACCTATAACTACAGAATGAACTCTTCCTAACACTATGTATACTACGCCTCTCAAGAAAGGGAGACGAATGAACTCTTTCTAACACTATGTATACTACGCCTCTCAAGAGAGAGAGACGAATCGAGTCGAGCCGATAGTAGTTCACTCCAAACCAGACTGACAGTCATACTAACACCTTCCACATCTTTTATTATTATTCCGTGTAATATATCTTCGTTATTTCAACTTTTGTGCTGGTGTTGTTCTTCCTTGGTCCTAACCTGGACCATAACATATAACCAGATATCTTTTGAAAAAATTGATTTGAAAGCGTTTTTCTTCTTTAGTACTGAGAATGAAAAAACGAATTCCAAAAGTTAAATTATATCAATACTTGAACTTACATTAGACAATATTGTATTGAATTACTGCTTTCTAGATACCACCTGTTTTACCTACTGTGAAAGAAACGGGAGAAAACAAAACCAAAAGTAGGGCTGGTTGAACAAAAGCAGCAACAAGAGCAGGGAAGAATTTCAACAGCGACACCGCCTTATGCGGCAGAAGGCTGACTGCTCCAAACATCACTTCACAACTGAACCAATGTCGTTTAAAAAAAAAATTGTCAACATCCACTGTGAGGAGAAGACTGTGAATCTGGCCTATATAGCAGACTTCCTGCCAAGAAAGCACTGTTGAAGAAGGCTGGAGAATAGATCAGTGGAATAAAGTCTTTTGAAGTAATGAATCAAAGTTCGAAATCTTTGGGTCAAATAGAAAGATCTATGCGCAGAGAAGAGTTGGTCAAAGAGCTGAAAACCACCACCTGTATCACATCGACCGTCAAGCATTGAGGAGGCTAAGTTATGGTGTGCCGAACTTTTGCCAATTGCATATTCTGGGTTTTGCACCAGGTGAAGGGCAAATTGAATCATGCCGGCTGTCACAGCATACTACAGAATCACGCGATCCCAACTGGGACGCAGCTTGTGGATCAAGGATTTGTACCCCTGCAAGATAATGACCCAAAGCATACTAGTAAACTCTGCCAGGGGTACATTAAAACCAAAGAGGAACAGCACGATGTCTTAACCGGCCCCGTCAACGGACTTAGATCCCGTTGAAAATGTGTGGGATAAACTTGACTGAAAATCAGAGCTAAACAATCCACAAATGCGGCTCACTTCTGAAAACCCTTTCAGGAAAGCTTGGGGGAACTATCTTCAGCCTACCTCCAGTCATTGGTAGAAAGAATGCCGAGAATCTGTGAAGCAGTGATAGCGGCCAAAGGGGGTCGTTTTGACGAATCAAACTTTTAAGAATTTTGTTTTTGTGTTTTTTTTTGTTTGTTTTTTTTTGTTTAATTTGTATTTAATGTGGTTCAGTAGGACTTGTATTTAGTATAATAAAAAAAAGCTATTGCGGTGCTTAACTTGTTTCATTAAAAATATCACTTTTAGGATGAGAAATAAGAAATTTTGAGGGCAGCCAAATACTTTTAAATGGTAGCATATATAATCTACATATATAAATATTTCACATATTACGAGAAGCTCGCGAAAAAATTACAATATGTATACGGGGTGTCCATAAAATTTGTGTGCACTTTAAACAATTTATAACTTTATTTGTATTTGTGATAGAAATAATTTGTAAAAAGGATTAGAAAGAAGTAAATTTATCTTTTTTAAGGTTTTATTGAAATTTTATTTAAGTTTCCACATGTCCTTCATCATTAGCAATACAAAGGGTAATACGATTTTGCAGTTCACGGAAAACATTTGCCAACTGATTTACAGTAATGCCTGAAATCACATTAGTTATTTTAGCTATACTTAAAACTAGGTACATTAAACTTTATAACATTTTTACAGATTATTTCTATCGCAAATACAAATAAAGTTATAATTATTTTAAAGTGCACACTTCCTGGACACCCTGTATATTACAATATATACGATGTCTGATAAAAATTTATTGGGACTAGTGCATTAAGAAGAAAACTACTACACATATCACTTTGGCATTTAATCTCTTTCGAAGTATTCTCGTTCTGAAGGAGCGCACATTATCCAGGGCGTTTTCCATGATAGAAGCATTTCTAGAACTCCTTTTCGAGGGATAGCGAACAGCTGCCTCGTCGGATTTTCTCGGATTTTCTCGACGTTTTGAAATTGTGTTCTTTTCAAGTGGGATTTGATTTTTGGAAAGAAGAAAACGTCGCAATGGACGAGATCAAAGGAATATGGTGGTTGTTTGACTTGGGAAGTGTTTTGCTTGGGGAAAAACAAGCCATGTTTACTAATGGAAGAATATGGTGTGACGAGACGACCACACTTTACACATTTTCTTTCCAAGCGCTGCCATAAACAACGTGTGCGAGTACGTTACAAATTAGTCGCCATTAATGCCAGACTTTAAGGTCCCTCGGCGCCAACCAACTTCACACTGCGAACTTTAGCAACGTTATTATAACAATAGTCCCGATACTTTTTGATCAGACCTCATATATATATATATATATATATATATATATATATATATATATATATATATATATTGTTGCGGATACCGGGGAAGGAATCCTGCACAAATAAATAAACAACGTCAGTAATTGAAATAGGAAAATAAGTGTATTGAACGTAAGAATACAAACTTGAAATGAAGATTAGTAATCCAGGAATACGGGTTAGTAGAAAGTATATGTACAAGTCTCTGTAAGTGGAGCCGTAATTTTCTCTCTCTCTCTCTCTCTCTCTCTCTCTCTCTCTCTCTCTCTCTCTCTCTGGACTCTGCGTATCTCAACCTTCTCTCAACGTATCTCCACCCTGTCTGCAACTCTGTCAGTATAAGTATACTTTAGACGAGTCCATCTTGTGTAAAAGGGGAGAGCCCCACAACATATATATATATATACTTTTTTAAGGATATATATATATATATATATATATATATATATGTAAATATGCTCATATATATAACAATATTTTTATAAAGATACATACATACATATATATATATGTAAAACGATACTTTTTACTCAGACCTCATATATATATATAACGATACTTTTTATAAGGCTACATACATATATATCTATATATAACGATACTTTTTATAAAGATACATATACATTTTATATATATATAACGATACTTTTATATCAGACCTCGTATATATATATATATATATTTTTTTTAAGACATTTATGATATGTTTAACGTTCTTTTTATAGATACAAGTATTTAAGCAAATGCTCTGTTTTATAATAAACAGTATTAAATGACATTTACCGGCCTGAATGTCCGAGAAATCTTCATAGAAAATTTTCGTTCTCCGACAGGAATCGAACCTGTATCCTATACGGAACCGTCATTTCGCGTGACGTGCCTTAACCGTTCGGCCACGAAGAAGCGTCCCGTTAGCAAGGTCGATTTTACTATCGACAAACTTAAATCTTCCATGAATCTCTTCTATTCATATCTGCTCTAGCGTATCAAATGTAAACAAATGACGTCATATATTTTTGAATTGGACAATGTCCGACAATGTTATTTTAAAGACATTTATGATATGATTAACGTTCTTTTTATAGATACAAGTATTTAAGCATTGGCTCTGTTTTATAATAAACAGTATTAAATAACATTTACCGGCCTGAATGTGCGATAAATTTTCAGGCCGGTAAATGTTATTTAACACTCTGTAAATTACTCTTTATGTAAAAGAACACACTAGAAAGGAAGACATATTACGAAAGTATCGAACATACATAGATTAACCCAAATATCGAAAATGTTGACAACTGTGGAAAACGATAGCAGAAGAAATCCAATGTATACATCGGAATTTAAGTCAGAGATTATGAAGTCATTTATCTATAGCATACAATAAAAATAACTATATAACATTTTTGACAATACAAACTATTCAAATATTGATTGTTAAAAAAATACTACCTTTTTGACAGTACTAACAACGAAAGTATCAATTGGTAACCATACTACCTGTTTGACAGTATTAACATGTAAAGTGTCAATTGATAAAAATGACAGCTCTTTTACAATAACACCTAAAGTATCAACAGATAAAATTTACTAGCTTTTTTGACAGTACTAACCTAGAAAGTATCAATTGATAAAAAATATAACCATTTGACAGTATTACTTTCTAATGTAGCAATTTGTAAATATACTAGTTCTTGACAGTACTAAATTATGAAAAAAAAAAAACGAATGTTCTTTTTGGTGCGGGAAACTTTTTACAAGAATCCTGGCTCTCAGCGATCAATTTCTTATATTAAAGTATCTAAAGGTCTCATCATTTCAAAAATTGAAATGGCTAGATGTAACTGTGAGATATATGCTAATAGTGTCTTCTCTCGCTTGTGGAACGGTCTTCCGGTTTCTTGCTTCCAAGTCAACTCTCGTCCCGGGTATGACGATGAACTACATCCGCGTCCTGGGTAAGACGATAAACTACGTCCAGCAGCAAAGCCTCTGATCAGGAGTTTTTGAGGAGCGTGGAACCACCTCTTAATTGTTGGTGTTCGCAGGTCACCCTGACCTGGGGTGGTAGCACCTGTTGGGTTCTCAGCTATGGACAAATAGTTAACCCCGAAACTGGGACCAAAAAACTATGAAAGAGTTTTTTAAAAAAACACGTTTTAATACCAGAAATACTTTGTAAGAAAATTATTTCCATCAATAAATTTTTTAAGAAAAAAAAAATTATTACCAGGAATACATTTTTGAAAAAAAACAATTACCAACAATATTTAAATAAACAAAAAAACAAATATTACTAGCAATATATTTTTGAAAAAAATGTTACCAGCAATACATTTTTGAAGGAAATATATTACCTTGAATAGATTTTTGACAAAACGTTATCAGCAATAAAAATCGTGTCGACATTAAATAACCCAGTGAGGTTTTAAGACCATGTTCACCATAGTCTATGAATATAGAATCCAGCGCAGTACGTAATCTGTCAATGGAACAACGTTAAAGATTAACACTCACGAGTCAGACACTCTACTGAATCAGACTATATCGCCAATACCACCAGCAGCTGTTCCGTAATTCTTCAGTCTTCGATATCAAAGGCTGGCAGTGAATATTCCGGAAAAAACATGGCCGCCTTTATACACGTCTTACTGAATATTTTGAGCCTTCTGATTGGTTTACACTTCTATTGGTGAACTGTAAAATGAGTCAGCTCATTTTGACTGGCTCACTAGTATACCAAGGTACCCCAAAACTCCAACAGATTTGCCGTAAAACAAACCAATACAAACCAAACCAAAACCAGTCAACTATGTAAAAGTTTCAATGCAATGTCAATCCTTTTTTTTCTGTCTTCTTAATACCAGTTCTTTTATTGTCCTCTCTCCTTAATAGTATTTTTATCATATTTTCTAACTATCAGTAACCTCTTTCGTCCTCGTGGCTTTATTGCCTAACTTGTGATTGAAATGGTTAAAAAAAAATACAAACAAACAATATTTTTAAATGGGATATGCAAAAGTTTTGTCTTAAGCTTCCGCCAAAATACAACTACTATTTATACAGATCCATCGCTGAGCCGAAAAAACATTTAGTCGGCTCAAAAAAACAATAAATTACACTTTTCTCTAATGTGCGATCCCACTGTGTTCAATTGATCTATCGATTGATCACTCTCGTGGTCGGGCGCAGCTGTGCTTACCTCGATGTAATTAACGTTTCGCTCAAGAAGCAAAGACAGACAAGTTCCCAGCAGCGGAATCTGGGTGACACGCGTCCGCAGTGTCAACAACGCATTTTTCTATTTGCTTTGTGAGTGAATGGCCACACTGAACGACAAACGACTTTGCGCAAATCTCTTTCCCATAAATTCGGCAAGAATTCTAAAACTCGAACGACGAAGTAACTTTAAAATCACGTCGTGACACACTTCTTTATCGTTCACATTCTTTGAAAGATTAACTATTACGTTGTTCCTTTCTAGTATTATGTCCTCGGTATGACGATAAACTAGATCCGCCGCCTTGGTAAGACGATAAACTACGTCCTACAGCAAAGCCTCTGATCAGGAGGTTTTCAGGAACCTGGAACCACTGTTCATTGTTGGTGTTACCACGTCCATCCTGACACCGGGGTTGTAGCACCTGTAAGGGTCTCAGCTATGGGCAAATATTTAACCCTTAAACTGGGGTCAAAACACTATGAAAGTATAGAAAATTTGAATACCAGAAACACTTTGTAAAAATTATTACCAGCAATACATTTTTGAAAAAGAAAATTGCCAGCTATATATTTTTATCAGCTATACATTTTGGAAAAAAATCCAAAATCAAAAAAAAAAAAAAAACTATTACCAGAAACAGATTTTTGAAGGAAAAAATATTACCAGCAATAGATTTTTGTAAAAATAAAAAAATAGCAGCTACACATTTTTTGAAAAAAAATTACCAGTGATACATTTTGAAGAAAATATTACCAGAAATAGATTTTAGAAGGAAAAAAATATTATCAGCAATACATTTTAAAAAAAAAAAAATTAACAGCTATACACTTTTTGAAAAAAAAATAATAATTACCAGCTATACATTTTTTTTTAAATTTTACCAGTGATACATTTTGAAGAAAAAAAATATTACCAGAAATAGATTTTTGAAAGAAAAAGTATTACCAGCAATACATTTTTGAAAAAAAATTACCAGCTTTACATTTTTTGAAAAAAATTTTACTAGTGACATATGTTAAAGAAAATATTACCAGAAATAGACTTTTGAAAGGAAAAAAAAATATTACCAGCAATACATTTGGGGAAAAATATCACCAGCAATAATAATTGTCGACATTAAATAACCCATTGAGATTGATATGCCGTAAAACAATCCAAAAGCAAATCTAGTATTGTTTATCTGGAGTTAAGTATTAATGTTTCTTTCATGAATTATTCGAACAAATCTCCTCGCCTTATTTACTTTGAGGAACATTTAAAAGCGGATCCCTATATCTGTCTATATTTCAGAACATTGTAATTATTTACATTATTTACTTTGTTTGGGCTGTTGACCCCATCTTTAGTGCCATATCCCCGATGTTTCAACCATTGTACACTCCGGCCTTTTTCAGGATCTCTCTATATTTCTGAGATGAGGTATTGTAATAATTAACATTATTTAGATTGTTCGCACTGTTTTCCTCATCTTTATTGATATTCCCGACGTTTCGACCATTTTGCGCTCCGGCGCTCTTCGGGATCTCTCTATATTTCTGAGATGATGTATTGTAATTATTTACATTATTCGGATTGTTGTCCTCATTGTTATTGCCGTATTCACGATGTTTCGGCCGTTGTACGCTCAGACCTTCTTCAGGTGATTCGAACTTCAAACTGAACCCTATATTTCGTTTCCCGGGGTAGACTGTTCTAGTTCCAATCTAAAAATTTGTTTTAATTTCATTTTTTAAAGCCTTACGGATGTCTCAGTTATCTCCCTTTAACTCAATGTTCCAAGTTTTTGTTCACTACTGCAGATACCAGATCTGGAACTCAAAACGATGTCCCAGTAACCATTTTACCAGAACTCATATTGCAATTTTTGTTATTATTATTGGTTTTCTCTAGCATTCCGTATTACTGGCTTTCATATTATATTCAGATTTTTTTTATGGAATAGCATATATGCTAATTCTTTAAATTTACGTGCTTTCCGGTCATGTTCTTAGTTTATTATTTCACCCTTATCCCTTTTCCCTCCATATGTGTTTAGCTACGCCTGATTTTTCTATTCAGACTCATCTTAACGTTTTACCAAGTTCTTGCGGTCTTTCCTTAAAGGGGCGGTTTGTTTCTCCTTTATTATTTCTTACCAAATCTGAAGAGGATGGCGTATACAGAGTCCTTAGTCATGTGATCGAAATAAATAGTTCAGTTCAACATTTCTAAAAATTTAAGAAGGCCGAAGCGTACAATGGTCGAAATGTCGGTAATATGCCAATGAAGATGAGGACAACAGTCCGAACAATGTAAATAATGTTAATAATTACAATACCACATCTCAGAAATATAGAGATATCCTGAAAAAGGCCGGAGCATACAATTGTCGAAACTTCGGGGAGATGGCAATAAAGATGAGGACCACAGTCCGAACAATGTAAATAACGGACACTTATGTTCGAAACGTGAAGCTAAATTATTGGTATCGTTTGATTATTCAAACGATTATCCTCATCAGATTTGTTTTAATTACATTTCTTTGGAAAAATACACATTTCATTTTCGTTGTTAGTTTCGAGTTAAAATATGCAATTGTGCCTCTTCAATCTCTCCTTAGATTACAACGAGAACCCGTTGAAACAAGTGCGGGTGGTGTAATTGATAATGTTTCGTAATTGTTAATCGGCGAGACGCGATCTAATTTTAGTTGGGTTCGTTATATTCACTCACGCGCAAATACCCTTTGGAAATGGTCTGAATCTGCCTCTTCTGTCCCCGGTTATGGGTTAAATAGCAAGAATTGTTTCACTAAATTATTATTATCTCGCCAAAAAAGAATTCTCAGAATTTAAAATTATATTCTGGCTTTTAATAACCTGTTAAGGATTGATACGTCGTAGATAAAGAACAAATCAATCGATCAATCACTTGATCGATCAGTCGATCAATCAATCAACATTCTATCATTAGTTAATTTGTACTTACGTCATGCCCAGCCAATATCTTATAGATAATGGATTACTCCATTTAGATTGCGAGGAAAGACGGAAAAGATATCAGTGACGCTATTTGGTTTCATTTAAAGAAAGAAAGAAAGAAAGAAAGAAAGAAAGAAAAAAGAAAGAAAGAATGAAAGAAAGAAAAAAGAAAGAAAGAATGAAAGAAAGAAAAAAGAAAGAAAGAAAAATGAAAGAAAGAAAGAAAGAATGAAAGAAAGAAAGAAAGAATGAAAGAAAGAAAAAAGAAAGAAAGAATGAAAGAAAGAAAAAAGAAAGAAAGAATGAAAGAAAGAAAAAAGAAAGAAAAGATAAATAAAATGGACTGCACTTATTGTCTTAATGTCTGATTCAGTTAAATGTAGAAAAAAAACTAGTTAACTTCATCTACATATTCGTATGTGAAGCTCTGCCAGTACGGTACAAATGATGGACTATTTCGTTTTGATCACGAGGAAAGATAGAAAAGATATATTGGCGATGCTGGTTGATTCCAGTGAAAGAGAGAAAAAGAAAGAAGGAAAAGAAAGAAAATATAAGATACATTCATTTGTACCCTCTTACTTCTTTAAATAATTACTTACATTAATACTTACGTATTCCATTCCAATATTCTGTTAAAGTTGTTACGTTGACATATTTACCGGTGCAATAGCGGGATTTTCCACGGGTGTTCTATAGCCGTGGAAATCGTTAGGAACGTGTTTAATCATAAACGTAACAATTATTCATCAGAACATTAACATCGAAAATCGCTAAATTTTTCACAGCTACTACTAAGTGAAATCCTTTCATGATTTATTCGAACGGAATTCCTCATTTTCGCTTGTGTTATATACAATATCTATATATGGATTATTGTCCCCTTTTTTGTTGTTGTTATCCCAACGTTCCGGCCGCTGTACACTCCAGTCATCATCAGGTTCTTGTTCCGAGTAACCTTCAGTGAATATTCGGCCTGAACACTTTATTTAATCTAAGGACGGGAAGTTTAGTTGTTCTCTTTCCATTGACCTAATCTAGAGTAAAAAGGTCTTATTTAGTACTCCTTAGTTATTAGTTTCCCTCTTTTCCATTGAGTACAGTTACAGATTAACCGACCCAGGGATTGAACTCGCAATGTCTATGTCATTAAATTCACGAAGCAACAATTTAATCGACTCGTTTATTGTATTTATCACGATTTTTTTTCTTTCTCATAAATTCCTTATGAGTTTCTTTTAATCATTCCACACTAAGCAAGGCGTTAAAGACACTAAGACGCATGGGATTTGTATGAATGAAACAATCCGAGAAAAAATTTATTGCGGAGAATACAAAAACTCATCTCAGAAATATAGAGAGATCCTGTTGAAGGCCGCAGCGTACAATGGTCGAAACGTCGGGAATAAGGCAATAAAAATTAGAACAGTCCGAAAAATATAAATAATGTTAATTATTGCAATACCTCATCTCAGAAACATAGACAGATCCTGAAGAAGGCTGGAGCGTACAATGGTCGAAACGTCGGGAATATGGCAGTAAGGATTAGGACAGCAGTCTGATCAATGTAAATAATGTAAGTAATTATTATATTATTATACTCTATATTTCTGAGATGAGGTATTGTAATTATTAACATTATTTAAATTGTTCAAACTGTTGTCCTCATCTTTATTGCCTTATTCCCGACGTTTCTACCATTTTAAGCTCCGGCCTACTTCAGGATATCTCTGTATTTCTGAGATGAGTTATTGTAATTATTTTCATTATTTACATTGTTCGGACTGTTGTCCTCATCATTATTGCCATATTCCCGACGGTTCAACAAGTGCCGTTAGCCTAGAATTTACGGTTACATCTAGCCATTTCAACTGTAAAAGAGCTGACAATCGAGTACTACGTTTAAATGCATGAAGTCGATGGACCATAAAGGAAAGCTCATCGGAACAACTACCATGAAAATATTTATAGAAAAAGAAGGAAGCTACGTTACAGAGGTGGAAAATATGACTGAAGCCGAGTTGCCAGGTGAGGACCGATTACATTGCGGATTCTTCTTTGGATATTGCCAAGAATCTCTGAATGCATAACAGAAGCATCAGGTGAGATGTGACAGCAATATTCAATCCATGGACGAGTTTTAAATGTGTAAGATGTTAGAACCTTGAATGACTTCTCGCAGATTTTTCATGAAAGGTAATGCTATATCTACCAAAATTCGTAAGAAACATGCCACTGCAAATATTGTTCATCGCTAGCCACTACTTTTCTCCATCTTTCTGGCATCATTTGAATTCTACGTCGGATAAACGACACGTCTTTTGAGGCTAACCACGAGTCGACACATTTTTTGGTATCTTTATATGAATGAAAGCGCTGCTCAGTCAGACCATGTGCCATCGATCGGAATAATTGACAATCGGACGGGGCAATGTCCAGAGAATACGGCGGGTGGGTGTAGGACTTCCCATTTAGGCCTTTCCAAGTAGATTTTCAGCCGTTTTGTAATACGTGGCCAAGCGTTGTCATGCTGCAAAACCAGTTTGTCGTGTCAATTGATAGTCGTGATGGTTTTGGTCGGTTTGAGCAACTCATCATTAACTACACCCAGCTGATCCCACCAAATGTAGAGCAGAAGCTTCGAACTATGGATATTCGGCTTTGACGCCGATGTTGACACATAGACAGGTTTATCCCACGATCTTCTACGCTTACGGTTATTGTAGTGTATCTACTTTTCATCGCCGGTCACGATACGATGCTAAAAGTCTTTCCTTTTGAGCCGTTGAAACATCTGTTACACACGTGACAAGATGCCATTCGAAGTCTCTCTGCTTCAACTCGTACGGCAACCAATGTCTTCGCTTTTGAATCATTCCTAATGCTTCCAAACGTTTCGGAACAGTTGTGTAATCAACTCCTAATGATTCTGAAAGTTCAGCTTGCGCGTGACATGAGTCTATATGAATTAATGCCTCCAATTCTTCGTCTTCAAAATTTTCAGTGCGCCAGAGCGTTCCTTAGCTTCAACATCAAAATCATTAAATTGAAGCGTCTAAACCAATCTCTGCATGTTGTGCTCGGCAGAGCATGGACGCCGAAAGTCTCACCAAGAATTCTGTGAGTTTCAGTTGCAGATTTCTTTTGAATAAAATAGTGCAACAAAATTGCCCGCAAATGCACATGACATGAATACGACATGTTTAACGCTATGAAAAACAAAGTTGTTTGCGCTTCGGCGAAATGACATAGACTGAATTTCAAGCTTGCATATAGTACTTATATATAGATGCGTTACCATCTGAAGCTGCACGCACGCAGTTCTGGGAACGCCATCTGTTGGAAAATAGCGAGAACGACAAATTGTATAGCATAAAACTGTTAATCAAATTTCCAAACTGCAGACTGAGCAATTCCAGTAATATAATCCTGAAACCGTGGCACAATGAAGGCAAGATGAGTCACTCTACTGAAGTTTTTATCAGCCATGCTGCTTGAAGGCAAAAAAGGCTTATTTCAGACGATGAACAGAGACCAGTTTGGGTTTGGAGGCGTTAAAATTAACACGCTTTGTCTTACACCGTGCTTAAGAACAGATATTCGTTCGTTTTTGAGGTCCTCTTCCAATTTGACCTTATGAAAGCTTATCAGGATTATCTATTAAGACAGAAAAACACCTGTGAACCAATGACTTCAGGAGGGTCGTTGAGGAAAATTAAAAACACAGAAGGGCTAATATAGAACCCTGTGGCTCACCTGCGTTAATGGAAAATGATCTAGAAGAGTGCCCGTTTAAGCAACTTTCATTTCGCGAATTGATAGGAAAGAATGGATCAAATCAAAATTCTGTCCAGAAATATCATGACCATTTGACTTGTGAAGAATATCCACATGCCAAACGCTGCCAAATGTCTTCGAGACATCATTATAATTAGAGTATATTATTAGTTAACAAATGCTAATACAATTCTTTTACACTATTAAAGTTGCTCGGCCAGTTGACCTCAACATGGGCCTGACGATAAACTACAACAGTCTCCTGGGTGAGACGATGAAGTACATTCGATAGCAAGGCCTCTGATCAGAAGGTTTTGATCTTAATTGCCGGTGTTCCCAGGTCCACCCCGACGCGGGCTGGTAGCACCTGCTACGGTCACATCTATGGGAAATCTGAGGTCAAAACACTATGAAAGTGTAAAAACACTTTTTAGTACCAGCAATAAATTTTTGTAAAAAATGATTACGAGCAATGAATTGTTGAAGAAATAATTATTACCAGCAATAATAATAATAATAATAATAAAACTTGTCGGCATTAAATAACCCGTTGAGGTTGATAAGACGTAAAACAAACCAAACCAAACCTTATTTTCATTGTTACATTTACGTTTCAACTGTTGTCGGGTGCGGTCTTCTTCAGGTGATATTGGTTGGAATTTCGAACCGAAACTTTTATTTCGTCCATGAGTGTTCTAATTCCACGTCCCATGCCTTTGAATGTATCGGTTTTAAGGGAAATTACGTAATGTAGCTCTTCAGAACATTTTATTGGAGACTTTTTTTTTAAATCACTTCATCGCAAACAAGGCGAGAATGCCACTAAGGCGAAAGCGGTTATACTGGGTGTAAAAAGAATGAGAAAACTTTAAAAGGAACGGGAAACCCAATTCTAACTAGAAAAGAAGGGATAAACCTCTACTCCTGTTCAAAAGGGGAAGAGGGAGAATCTGACCTGTCTAGTCGTACTGAAGAAGAAATTGTGAATAAAATTTCAGTTTTTAGACGTTAGAACTATAGAGTTGAGGAAACCCAGTCCTAGACAGGAAATAAGGAATAAGCCATTACCCCCATTCAAAAGACCGTGGAGGAGTGTGAAACGGACGATAGGCGAACTTTTTTCTTTAATCGGAGTAGATAGTACTCCGATTAAAGAAAAAAGTTCCGAAATAAATAGTAAATAATATTTCAGAGTTTAAGCGGCGACGCTAGAAGTATAGAGTTGAAACAGAATTTAGAAGGAACTGGAAATCGAAACCTAAACAGGAAACAAAAGATAAACATCTACTACTTTCCAAAAGACCCGTGAGGATTTTGTCGTCGATTAACGCTGAAGAGCGAGGAGCAATGATCAATTAACCATTGTTTAGTACGACAAATTTGTTGATGTCCGGGCGATTAGATTTGATTGTTCTGTCTGTGTATATTGTAAAATCCCATAAAATTGTTACAGGTCCTATCTCTGTAACCGGGTCAGGTTGAGTTTCATACCAGTTTCTTCTTGTTTCCTTACCGTAAAAGTGGCAGATTTTTCAGAGCAGATATTGTCCCACTCTGTCATGCCGGGTTTTATAATTAGAGGGTTCTAACACCGTTCAAACACAATTTTTCACCATATGTGCTTGGTAATTTCTAATTACCAATCATTGGATCTATACTGCAAGAATATATCCTTCGGTTTCAGCTTTTAACACTGAACTCCGTAGCCACTGATGGGTACGTAGTTTGTATCAGTCAGTTATGTGCCATACGTAACACGCGCTTAGGCGATCATGTATCTTTCGATATTGACTGACGAGGCAGATTTTTTCGCGCAGTAGGTTGCCATTTCTTTCTGCGGTAGACCAGTTGCTATCCAAGCCTACAGAACCCGGTCTGACCTGCTATTTACCCATAGCTGCGAGGAGAAGAGGATTCATACCTTTCCCAAGGATATTAGCACGTCAGTCAGTCAGTTATGTACCATGCCTGATACATAATGCTTACACGATCATGTATCTTTCGATACAATACTGATGAGGCTGATTTTTTCCCGCAGTAAGTTGCCATAACTTTCTGTGGTAGACCAGTTGCCATCTATGCTATAGAACCCGGTCTGATCTGCTATTTACTCATAGCTGGGGTGGGGGAGAAGAGAATTCATACCTTTCCCAAGCTTATTAGCATGTAAGTAAATGTAATGGATTCGACTGGAATTCGAACTCGGCTCTCCGATTTTTCAATCCGAGCCACTTCCATTACTCCACTGTGCCTCCTCTGGAATTTGCGTGCACTCAGATTATTTGGTACGGGCAGAATATTATGTTGACATCTTTTTTGCATTTGGTAGGTTGCATTTTCTTTTGCTTTCTTTTTTTAGTTTTTTTTTCCGCTGCAGTAAGTGTATTATGGTTTATTTGCACTTCTTCATCCGCTTGAAATAGCCTTTTGAATGTGTTGGATGCCTTTATTACTGAATAAAGATTCTTATTTCTTTCATGTTCTTTGACACAGACCATCATCCAGACTTCCATAGTTTCCAGGTATCTTTAACCCCGATCGTTCTGTTTTTGTAAGACATTTCTAGTTGAACTAATCCTCTGCCTCCTTCGGATCTGAGCACATACAGACGATCAACATCAGCCTTAGGATGCAGTGGCAAGTGAGAAACTTTCTCGTTTTGTCATCCATTCGCTTAATGTCAGCTATGCTCAAAATAAGGGTGATTTTCCAGTGAAGATATTGGCCGACTCTATTACGCTGAATTTTATTTTCAACCGGTGCTGACACCTCGCAACCCGATATAAGTTGGTCAATTGTTTCTGGATATTTATCACAGAATCTGTATTTAGGGGTCAACACAATTTTTCCGTATGTGTGTTTGGTAATTTCTAATTAGCAAGCATTGGTCCTGTGCAGCAAGATTAAAACATTCGGTTTCAGCTTTTAAGCCTGCATTACATAACCAGTGATGGCAACGGGGTTTGTCTACATCAGCGTGTTTGGTGCAGACAGAGTATTGACCATGAAGAGGTCTACCTTGGCATCGTTTCTGCATTTGGTAGATTGCATTAGCTTTTGCTTTCTGTTTTTAGTTTGTTTGTGTTTTTTGGCAACTGCAGCAGGTGTATTATGGCTCATTTGCACTTTTTCACCCGCTTGAAACAGCCTTTTGAATTTGTTGTCTGCCTTTATTACTGAATAAAGTTACCTATTTCTTCTTCTTCTTCTTCTTCTTCTTCTTATTATTATTATTATTATTATTATTATTATTAGTAGTAGTAGTAGTAGTAGTAGTAGTAGTAGTAGTAGTAGTAGTAGTAGTAGTAGTATAATTTCCTTTGATATCTGTTGCATACTAATTTCCTCCAGGGTCTCAACAAGCGATCTATGGACAGAAATGGCATAATGACATTTTCCACTGCAAAGAAAAAAATAAAATAAAATAAAATAAAAAAATAATTACATACATAAGGCCCTTCGTAAAGTGTGGGCTGTACTTGTCAGAACAATTTTTATCATTATTATTATTATCATTATTATTATTATTATTATTATTATTATTATCATTATTATTATTATTATTATTATTATTATCATTATTATTATTATTATCATTATTATCATTATTATTATTATTATTATATTCGTGCAAGCATCATCCATACGCCATCTGCTTATTTCCCAAGCAAGTCGTGCGATTATGATCGAGGAGAACAATATATCTAGGAATTTGTGAGTAGAATCTAGTTATAAAAATATTATCTATCAGTTTTTCTCTTTTGCATAATGCTAAACGAGCAAAATATCACCGACGTTGAAGTTCTTAGCATTATATAGAATTCGAAAGAATGACCTTCCGCATTTGAAGATAAATTTGGAAATAAGTATATACTTCTTTAGTCACAATTGTTATATTTAATCAAGAATATATTTCGTTTCATTATCTATAAACATAATCCCAACCACCTGGCAAAGTATTGACCCTCCGTGCGTAGAATTCTTCAGGTCCCGACACAAAGAACCAACCAGTATCAGTCTTAACCTCTTCAAAATTAATAAACTGTTTTCCTTTTAAAAATGCCGCAGTAATCATAAGGGATGATAGTCAGATGGATCCAGGTCAAGAGACTAAGGAGGATAAATTTCATACGTAGAGACATAATCTTTTCCTGGGTGATCTGGACAAGACATGATCTCGCATTGTCTTTTACGGACAGCATGTGTTTGTGTTTAACCAATGATGGACGCATGAAAATTAACTGCTCTTTTTTTTTTTAGTAATTCATCGCACATCTGCGGTGCGGTGTAAGGCAGAACAGTTCAAAATGAGTAAACGGAGAGCCAGTCGGACTCGTTACATTTAGTTGGGCGCACATAGCTTCAAGAAAGGTATGAATCTAAAACCTCTCCACCCTACTCCCAGCTAGGTGCTGAATAGCAGGACTGACTGGGCACAGCGACCTTGATTGTCAACCAGTCTATCGTAGAAAGAAACGGCAGCCTTCTGCGGGAATGCCTACTGCATGTCAATCATAAATCGAAAGAGACATGATAGGCCAAGCATGGATCCTTTATGGCACTTGACTGACTTGACCTAGTCCTTCATGCTTGACAACCTTGTTCAAAGCCCACCCAACACAGACTATCGATGTTTGTTGTAGTACTGGTTTGGGGTGAGTGCTTCTTTTTCAGTGGGTGCCAACAATTGTTGTTCTATTTGGATAGAATTATAGCGATTTTCCAAGAATAGCTTAGATGTAGCACAAGGCCTAAAGTATATAGATTTCCAGTGAGGATCGAACTCACTTCTCAGTCGTAATTGTTCTAGCGAGGCAAGCTTGCTGACCATTACACCGCATCGACGTGTCCCTGGTTAGGAGTATAGAGAATGTAATTTTCCTCACCCAGTAAAATACCAAAGTGCCACTCCGGGTAGAGTGTTACTCTGTGGTGTTTTTTTTTAGCGTAAAAAAGGCAAGAAGTGCAGTTCACGAGGTTATGTAGAAAAGATTTAATCCAAGGTTCATGGGCTTGGGAAAGGCATGAATCGATATTTCTTGGCATTAATATTGAACACATTTCTCATCAACTGTTGCTGATAAATGATTGATAATAAGCATGTAATACTTATTAATAAGTATTATATACTTATTGTAATAAGTATGTTCTACTTCTTGTTCAACTGTAATACTTATTAATGAGTATTACATACTTATTGTAATAAGTAATATTAATATAATATATAATATATAAGAACATACTTATGGTAATAAGTATGTTCTTCTTCCCTTCCTCCTCTTCCTTCCCCTCCTCCTTCTCCTCATTCTTCTTCTTCTTCTTCTTCTTCTTCTTCTTCTTCTTCTTCTTCTTCTTCTTCTTCTTCTTCTTCTTCTTCTTCTATATGCCATACACTTTCATGATTTTGGTGATCATAGCTCTCCACAATTTCCTGCCCTTCCTAGCTCTCAATTTTGACTTTTGCTATCTCTACTCTGACGAGTTACTTTCACTGGGTCCCAAGCTGCATGAATTTAAGCGTGATTTTAGGTTGGCATCTCGGACCCACCCTTTCACTATCGAAACAATTAAATGTAATCGCTTCTTCTACTCCAACAGCTTCTTCTCTCGCACTTCTCGACAGTGGAACTCTCTTTCTCCTACCTGCCTCCCTGATAGCTCTAATCTTCAAATATTCAAATGTAATGTCAATCGACATCTTCTGATGCCTTGATCCTGATCCCCGTCCTTCTCTTTATCCATTCCTCAAAAAAAACACTCTTTACTCTTGCTCTCACTCTCTGTAATCCCCTGCCTGCTAGTCGCACATCCGCCTTGCTTTGGGGGTGGGGTGAATACTTTAAGAAAATCCCTTGTAAACCCTGCTGTATCATCGATGTGCACAAGCTCGTTAGGCGTTTCCCCCTGTTTCCCTCCTGCGTTCAACCTGTCCTGTGAGTGTCAAATTTTCCAAGCCCTTTTTCCTCATTACGTGCCCTAGAGATTTCTACGGTCTCTTTCTAATGTTAATTATAAGTATCCTTTTTTATTTAAGTTTCTCTAAATCTTTGTTGTTGCTGCCAATAGAAATATAAAATAAGTTATAATACAACGAAAGATAGTCCTGCAAAGCAAATGATCCAGTCGAAGAAGCTCGGCTACACTTGGTTTTATGCAACGTACACGGAATGACATCTTTCAAATTATACTTCAGAAATCTTACAGAGCGTGGACGAAGTATTTCGTGTAAAAAATATGCAATGAATTTTTACATGTTAAATTGTAATATAAGCTCTGGTAAAAAAAAAAATTGCAATACTTTTATAAATGTTAGATTGTAATACAAGCTCTGGTAAAAAAAAATATGCAATGCATTTATAATTGTTAAATAAAATAATTTTTCTAACAATTATTTACAATATCAACTTCTGCTCTTACTATACGCCGTGTTCCTTCAACGCATTGGCGGTCATGGCTCTCCACAATTTCCTGTGTAAAATAATGCCAGCCCGTGCAGCTGTGGTAAGAAAAGAAAGGAAAAAACAGCCCCCTTAAGGTAAGACTGCTAGTACCTCGTAAAGCTGTGACAACAGAGGAAATACAAAAATCAGGTGTAGCTGACCACATATGGAGGGAAGAGATGTCATCCCCCCACCGTCTGATGAGGTTGAAATAATAGACAGAGAACATCAATGGAAAATACGAAAACAAGGAATCAGCACATATGTTAGGCCACAAAAATCTCCTGAGCCGACCAAGCATAGAAATGAATATAATATGGGAACTAGTAAGAAGGAGTGCTAGAGAAAACAAATGAATAACAACAACAAATTGCTGTATAAGATCTGGTAAAAAATATGCAATAATAATAACAGAAATATTGCAGTATGAGCACTGATAATAACTGTAGAGATATAAGGCTTATAAGTTCCTGAAATTCAAGCAGAGATATCCTCAAAGACACATGGTCTAGTGGATAAAGGAGTTGGTTAGATCCAGTGACTAGACCCAAAGAGTTGAGAGTCCAATAACTGGCCTTGAGTTAAATGGAAATAACTGAGACATGGCAACTGGAACTAGAACAATATAGCCCGTTGGGCGAAATTAAGGGTTTGGTTTGAAATTCCAATCACCTGTTGAGGGTACAATGTCTGAAACGCTGTAAATATGGCAATGAAGATGAGAATAACAGTTCGAACAATGTAAGGTGGTTTTCCTGTATCCTGTCCGCAATCTATCCTGTGAGTATAAAATTTTCCAAGCCCTCTTTCCTCATTATGTACCCTAGAATTTTCAGCTATCTCTTCCTGATGTTAAGTATAAGTTTTCTTTTTGTTTGTTTTTCTCTAAATCTTCGTCGTTGGCCACATGTTCGGTCCATGCTATTCTCAGTATCCTTCTGTAGAACCACATTTCTCTTGCTTCAAGTCTCTTCTTCATCTTTGTGGAGATTGTCAAGCAATCACTGTCATTTTACATCTAACTGGTCAGCCTTTATTTGATAACTGATTTCACTTCCCTGCGTGACCTCTCCACTGCCTTATAGCAGGTGAGCTTTATTATTTTTAAAAGCACTGTCCAGTGAGAAAGAGGAAGCCTGGAAACAAATACGAAGCTTTATTTAGCAATGAATTCACCTGCGAGAAATTAAGTTAGCTGTCTTTCTTTAATCTGCTTCAAGACGTTGCTGATGACAGCGCTCCACAATTTCCAGTCGTTTGTAGCTTTTAAATTTTGTCTTTTGGTTATCTCTCCTGAAACTCTTTTCTGTCATGCATTTAATCAAGCTCCCTAAGTAGGTCAAATTTATTTCCCTCTGCCCCGCTGGCCTTTCAAATCTGTCCAGTGAATATAAAATTTTCCAAGCCCTTGTGTTTGAAGCTAAAAAAAACAAAATAAAAAAACATCTCCACTACAGTCTATCGCCTACCTTCAGTGGTAGTGAAATTTGAATAGAACACTGTGATATCGTCGGGATATAACATCCTCCCGACGATGGAGCGCAACGTATAGAATCATATTACACCGATATAAAACCAAGTGTTGAACCGTGATATTTTGATCTTACATAAAACGAAGAGCTACACGGTTGTCGATTTCGTGATCCTATTATTTTTAAGGGTATTTTGATAATATTTCATGAGATTAAGAAAAACTGAAAAGTGAGAAAGAAAAATATGGAAAGGGGGAAATGAAAAGACGGGTACGAGGAATATAGCGTTGTTAAAATGAATAGAGAATCAATTTATTTCAAGAAATGATGCGATGTTTAAAAAAGCTTCTTCGTTTGGCTTCAAGTGGAATTGAATTATCGCATAGAACATTTCAAGCTTAAAAGTCACTAAATCATGTTCAATATTCGGCCTTTGTAGAACACAAGAAAACCAGACTCGTATGAATCGATAAAAAAGTGGTGTTTCCGAGGAAGGCAATTCTGTGCAGAGTGTCCTCCTGGTTTTCGCCTAATTGTTTCAAATTCTTCGGAAACAAGATAATGGTAAACTCGAAGAGACTCAGAACCAATCAGTATGAATCTAAAAGACAGGAATTTGCATCGCGAAACATATTGAAGATATAAAATGATCAAAAAAAAAAAAAAGAGACAGATATAGAAAAAGGAAAACCTGCCAAGTTCTGCTTAAATGCACGCCAAAGAGAAAGCGAACGCCTGTTAATATCCGCCCGTGAAAATTAGGCGGCCAGAATTATTTGCTAAACTGAGTGAAAAATATCCCTAAATATTTCTCAGCGAATCGTGATAAATTTCCTAATTTTCAGAAGACAAGTCACCAAGAACGGCCGCGAAAAAGATAAATTTGGAAGAGCGGGAAAGAGGAAAAGCAAGAAATTAAAAATCACAAATTTCCATCCAAATCGTATAGAAGACTTTGCTTAAGGATTTTCGCAAAAAAAGGGGGGGGGTGAGAACAGCACCGATAAAAAAAATATTCAAAACAGCCGAGATAAAATTCTACCAAACAAGGTAATAAAGCCACTAAGACGCAAGGGGAGGTAACTGAATGTTAGAGAATATTATAGAAAAAATACTATTAAAGAGAAAGAATAATAAAAAGAACATGAATTAAGAAAACCAAAAAAAAAACGATTTGACATTGCGTTTAAATTTTAAAACAATTCAATTAACTCGCTGAGATATCAAGACTTAATACTCGTGGAATAATATGAGAAAAATAAACATTATTAACGACCGAGATCAATAAAAGACAGTAGATAACGATTGACATTGCATTTGAATTATTACAGATCAAAGTTGACTGTAAACCAAAAAGACGGAACAGAGATCCACAAGCGAAAAGTGCAAGAGAAAAAACTGTCAGCATAGGACTTACGGTTACATCTAGCCATTTCAACTGTAAAATGATGAGACCTTGCCGCCAATCTAGTACTGTGTTTAAATTCCTAATGTTTAGGTTCCATATAGGAAAGTTCATGAGAACAATGAACATGAAAGAACAGGACACAGGAAAGGTACGTTATGGCGGTGGGAAAGTAACTGAAGCTGAGATGCCAGGTCCGAGTCAAATATTGCAGATTCTTCTTTGCATTTTATTAACAATCTCTAAAAAACCAAATCAGATGTGGCAGCAACATTCAAATCAAGAATGGAAGACTTATAAATATCTAAGATCAATCTGTCAAGAAAAAACTGGAAAGTGCCTGAAAAAAAAAAAATATACCTTGCTGATGAAATTGGGTAGACTGACCTGGCCGGAAGCCGTTAATAACAGGAAGGGGGAGATCATTTCAACTTAGAGCTAAATTCTTATTGTTCAAATTACAGTCCAATACATTTATAAAAAACATTTAATCATTTCTAAGATACACCGGTTATATATATATATATATATATATATATATATATATATATATATATATATGAAGAAATATAGTCTTAAAGTGTGCTATATTTATGGGATAAAGTGCTCAATATCACAGATAGAGCGTGTGTAAATATAAAAGTGAACATAGAAGTCAACACGACTCGCCTGACGATTGCACTCGCATGAAACAGACTGTCGCCTCTAAGTGTTGACTTCTATGTTCACTTTATATATATATATATATATATATATATATATATATATATATATATATATATATGATGTTTGGCTCGTGGCTCAGATTGAACTTAAACTCTGCACACTAAGTTATAACATTTCTCGCTCACTTCCGTTGTTTATAGCAGTGCTTGGAAGGAAAGTGTGTTAAATGTGGTCTTCTCACCACACCACAGAATTTACCTCAGGGACCATGTCTTGTGCAATGCTTTCTGGCAAAGGCGAATATACCACAGGTCCAACAACAACCCTATACCACAGATCTCGCCTCGTGCGACATGCTCTTTCCAAAAATCAAACCCCACTTGAAAGAAACAAAATTTCAAGACGTTTATGTAATCCAAGAGAATGCGACAAGACGGCTGCTCGCTATCCTAAACTAGGTGTTCCAGGAATACTTCTGTCGGTGGAAAGAAGCGCTGGATAATATGTATATCTTCAGAAATGGACTAATTTCAAGGAGATTAAATGCCGAATTGGTGTGCATTATAGTTTTCTTTTTATAGCAACGGTCTCGATACTTTTTGGTCATATATATATATATATATATATATATATATATGTGTGTGTGTGTGTGTGTGTGTGTGTGTATGTGTGTGTGTGTGTGTGAAGAAATATAGTTTTAAGGTGTGCTATATTTATGGGATAAAGTGCTCAATATCAGAGATAGAGCGTATGTAAATATAAATATAAAAGGGAACATTGAAGTCAACACTCAGAGGCGACAGGCTGTTGACTTCAATGTTCACTTATATATATATATATGTGTATGTGTGTGTGTGTATATACAGTTGTATATATATATATATATATATATATATATATATATATATATTTATATATACATATATGTGTGTGTGTGTATATATATATGTGTATATATATATATATATATATATATATATATATATATATATATATATATATGTATATATAAATAAAAAGGAAAGAACAGTAAGATATAAAATCCGGTGTTCTTATAGATATTTTTATTTTTACACAATAGTGCTCTATGTAAATTTAAATTTACAGAGCATTAATATTATAAATTAATAGATTTAAAATATGGTTTTACCGCTACACAGTGATGACCATGTTTCAGAAATGGAAGCTAAAGCCCCTGAATTTAATTTTGTTATTAAACCAAAGACATTAGTTCCATTTCCTCATCAAGCGAATTAAATTCGCTTGATGAGGAAATGGAACTAATGTCTTTGGTTTAATAACAAAATTAAATTCAGGGGCTTTAGCTTCCATTTCTGAAACATGGTCATCACTGTGTAGCGGTAAAACCATATTTTAAATCTATTAATTTATAATATTATATATATATATATATATACTGTTGGGGACAGAATTATTCACCCATACTTCCATAATTACAAATAAAGCTGTTATATCTCAATTTTTCAATCAACGTTCATGTGCAGTTTTTCACAAAGGATGAAATAATGAATTTGAAAGAATGTGCAGTGATACCCACTAAAACGCTTATTTATTTTAATGTCAAACAATAATACAAAAACATCAAACAACATTTAACATAAGAAAAATTATTGGCCCTCTCGCCTCGATACACTATTGTGTCACCTTTATTCTTGATTATAACCTTCAATCAATTTTTATAGTTCTTTACAAGTTCACTACACACACGAATAGGTATTTATATCCCTTCTTCCTTGGCAATAGCTTCGGTTCCTCCAAATTTTTAGGACTTCTTTCTCTTAATTTTTTCTTCAAAGATACCCATGAATTTTCGATGGGGTTTATCTCAGGACTTTAATTTTTCTGTCATCTAGTATGTTGTAACATTTTGTGCCGTATGTTTCGTGTCATTGTCATCTTGGAATGTCTAGTGACGTGTATTTTTTTTTAATATTAATTTTTAAGAATAGTTCTTTACCCATGATACCCCGTACTCTCCCTGATCCAGAAGCTGCAAAACATCCTTAGCAACAGAATGCTCCCACCACGCTGCTTAACTGTACGGAGGAAATTTTTTAGTTTGTAAACTTCATTCACTGTCTTCAATATATAATGTTAGCCCAATATGAACAAATAATTCTTGTTTGGTTTCGTCTGACCATAAAACGGAGTTCCAATATTTGATCTCATAAACTAGATGGCTTCTAGAATAATCTAATCTGCATTTTAGGGATTTAGCCTTAATCAAGGAAGTTTTCCTTTGACAAGCTAGAAGTACTCCTTGATGAAAGCATCTAGTGACTGTCTTCCTCGATACATTCAACCCTAATATCCTGATGTCCATTGTTGTTAAATGAGGATTCTTCGAGACATTTCTAACAATTTTCCTTCAATTCTCTCAGAAATTAACTGTTTTCTGCCAGTCCTTAATTTATTCTAAACACAATGAGTTTCGTTGTACTTGTTGATAATGCTATGGATTGTCGATCTAGGAACGCTTGGAAAGTGTTGTATTTCTATCACCTTCTTTGTACGCATCAACTATCTTCATTCAGAGCTTCCTGTCAAGTGCAGCCGTCTTTGCCATGGTTGCAGAACGAATGAATTATCGTAGTACATCTCATTCACATATTCTCTTCTTCATTACCTTTTAGATTGTTAGAGAATCGCGTCAGCTCTATTTTATTTTCAAAGGGTGTTTGTATTAAATGCCAAAATAAGAGAAAAAAAATACAGTTGCCATAAACAAATATTATTTCTCAATTTCCATATGCGGGGGCGAATATTTTGGGACTGCCTCAAGTTTTAGAAAAATCTGTAACTATGAAGATAATAGCTCAAAACTTCTACACATTTCACGAATTATTCAAAACTAAATACGGAATAATCAATTATGGTAAATTCAGTAAGTACTTGCAAATACTCGCATTTCCTTAGAAATATTCATTGGGTGAATAATTCTATTCAGAACTGTGTGTATATATATATATATTTGGTTCCCTGTGCCGAGCCAGGAAATTCTTCTCCCCGGAATCGATCCTCCAAGTCTATAAGTCGACCATTCGCCCTTGCATGGAGTATTGCTGCCATTTATGGTCTGGGGCCCCTGCGTGTTGCCTCGGGGTTCTTGATAAGATCCAGAGACGGATATGCAATGTGATTGGCCCTGATTTGTCATCTCGTCTGCAGTCGCTCTCTCACAGACGCGATGTTGCATCGCTCTGCCTTTTTTACAAGTACTTCCACGGTAATTGCTCCGAGGAGTTGCTTTCGCTTGTCCCTACGCCTCGTGAATTTAAGCGTCCTACGAGGCTGGCATCCCGTTCCCACCCCTTCACCGTTGAAACTGTTAGATGTAGGCGTCTCTTCTACTCCAATAGCTTCATGTCTCGCACATCTCGCCTATGGAACTCCCTTCCCTATTACTGTTTCCCTGACAAATACAATCTCCAACGGTTTAAGTGTAGCGTCAATCGTCATCTCCAGTTGCCTTGATCTATCCACTTCCCTTCTCCACTTCCTTTCATCTTTGATTCCTATCTGCTCTCGCTCTAAATCTTCTGTAACCCCCTTGCCTTGATCGACCCTCCGTCCTTCTCTTTCTCCACATCCCTTCCTTTACCACTCCTATCTGCTCTTCCTCCAACCTTTCTGTAACCCCATGCGTGATAGTGGCCACCAGTCTTGCCTGGGGTGATACGCTTAAAAATATATATATATATATATATAATATTACGAATAATCTTATAAATGTAAGCAGCTATGTGTTTTAGCTTGTAAATGAACAAAGCAATACCACAGGTAATAAAAAGGATAAAAAAGAAAGAACTAAGAACAAGTACTTCCGGGTAAAATAATCGTCTAGAATCTAAGTTCAGGGTCCAAAGAAAAAACCTCCGACACGAGTAAAGTAAAATTATAATAATAATAATAATAATAATAATAATAATATATATATATATATATATATATATATATATATATATATATATATATATTCTGATCTAAAGAAATATTTTCTTTCTCCCTTTTGTTTATCGTAATTTCCTTACTTGACAAATAATTTTAGTAATTTCATAGTCAAATATGCCTGTTGAAATAAAATATTATTTGTAAGATGGATATAGAAATTCTTCATATATTGCAGAAGGAAACGAAAGATTTATCCTGAAAAAAATATTGGAATATAAAAACCATTCCGAAGTCAGACAGAATTTATTCAAATACCGCCATTGTTCACGCTTCTACTTCCGGTCAATTGTTCACATTTGATTACGTCGCCATTTTATCTCTTGTGTGGGATTTTTAGTTTTCTCCCAGCGAACGCAATTAGACTGACATGGCCATAACGTCAAATCCTTCAAGCCATTTTTTTTGGTTTCTAATTTGCATTTCAGCTGTCAAAGGTTTTTCTTCTAATCGTAGAGGTAACGTTCCTTACTTTTGGTTGCGGATTGTTTTGTCTGCTCCTTTTATGATCCTCGTTTTGTGCAAGACACCCTGTCCCTGACTTCTCGTCAAAATTGATTTAAAAAAAATATCAGAGTTCAATTTCTGACAACAAACAAAAAAACAGATTTCAAACTTTTAACTGTCATCGGCAAGACTCGGGCCATATTTAAAATGATTGACTTGAATCACTCCGGTGCGCTTAATCAAATTACAAAACAAATAAATAAACATATAAATAAATGAAGTAAATATAGAATAAAATATAAAATAAAGAGTTTATTTAATTGTTAATATTTTGAAAAGATTATATTTCCTTGGAAATCGAATGCATTACAAGGAAATGTTTTTAATATATGTTTTTTAAAAAGAAAAAAAATAGGCACGTTCGCCTTACCAATGACACATCGCGTGTCTGATCTGTCCGTCACTTTTTCTTTTTTTTCTTCTTACTTAACTCGATAGATATGCTGATTTAATTTATTACTCTAATGACGTATCAACGCCTCATGTATTTATTTAATGCCGTAATACAATTTTTCTTACGATCTTTGAAGTAATAAAAAATTATTCTGATATCACAACTGAATACATGGAAGATGATACTCAGATTTTGCTCAGATTCAGGGTGCAACGGGTAAATTGTCGCCATTTTATATTCTTAATTTCGCGCATGCGCGTTGTTTTTTTGTTTGTTTGTTTTTTCTTATGTTATCGACTGCACAGTATAATAGAGCTAGTTGGACCTCGTCTGTGAGAAAAGAAGAGCACCATGACGGAATTCATTCCGCCAGAAATTTGGAAACGGCATCCTGTACTGCTTGGCATTCGCACCGGAAAAAAGTTGGATGAGACTAAATGGTGATTACGAAGATACTGCAGCTCGGAAAACTCACTCTGATCGTTCTGATAAGAAATGAACTCCCAAATTGGTTGCTGAATGCCCCAGACTCAACACGAAGGCCTACAACAAGTTCCTTAAAGAGGTAGTGCTGCCTTTGATCAAAGGGGGTAGCTGCTGGGAGACCCTATGTATGGCAACAGGACACTGCACCATGCCACACAAGCAAGAGAACCCAGTCATGTCTATCAGACAATTTTTGTGACTACATCACTCGTTACATCTTTCCAACTAACCCCCTCCCCCCAGACTGCAACCCCTTTGGTTATTATTTGTAGGGCGCAGTTGAGTGAGACACCAACAAAACCCCTAGTAATACCAAAGATGAACTGAAGGCAAGAATTATGGCGGCATTCACCAGCTTAACAAGGAGACCTTCCAGAACGCATGGAGGAGATTCCGAAGTCGTGTGGAGGCTGTAGTTGGAACTAATGGCGCTTTTATTGGATACATTTACTCTTTAGTGTTTCAAGGTATTTTTGTGCAATTTAATAAATATACCTGTTAAAATGAGATGTCACTGTTAGTTTTCATTTTGAAATAATTTAAACGACAATTTATCCATCGCACCCTGTACGTGTTTGTGTCGATATAATCAATTAAAACAGTGGTATTTGCAGTTTTATTTGTATTTTTTTTTTGGACGTTATATTTTGAAATACAGTTTGATTTAAGAAATTGTTGGATATTATATGGGTCAACATTAAAGTGATCTTTCATGATAGTTGCTTTGTTTGGTTTCCTGCCATATCAACAACTATGGGTTATTTAATGCCGAAAAAATCAAAATATTTTGAACACAATTTCATAGCTTCAACTAAATATATTTTTAACACAGTTGTATAAATTCGACGATAGATAAAATGGGCTGTATGTTATTTCGCTTTAAAAAGGTTTTGTTGGTCGTTTTACTATAAATATCTATTGTTGATCTCTTTCTTATATAAAATATATTCTATTTACTTTATTTGGACTATTGTCCTCATCTTTGTCGCTATATTTATTACAAGGTTTCGGCCGTTGTACGCTCCGGCCTTCTTCAGGTAGTTGGAATGTCGAACTGAACCCTTTATTTCTGGCTCTCCACAACTTTCTCTCCCTATTGTGAGAGGGGACTTAAAATACGTTAATAAATATATGATTTTATATACTGCCGATTACATATTTGGAAATGATTTTATCTTTACTATTAGCGACGCTACATCTTAGGAGGGCTTGTACATGGGAGGTGTAATGGGGTGTAATGGATTATTCTTCAATATGTGTTTGCTCTGGACGTAGGTGAACATGGCTCTCCACAACTTCCTGTCTCTTGCAGCGCTTTGTCTTTCTACTATTTCTTCTAAGTCCTTTCCGCCATCCAATTTAGTCAAGCTTACTATGTTATGCGGTGTTCTCCTCTGTCCCTATTGCCCTCTACCTGCCCCGTGAGTATCAGATTTTCCAAGCCCACCTTCCTCATTATGTGCCCCCAGAAACGTAAACTGTCTCTTCCTAATGTTAAGTATAAGTTTCCTTTTTGTTTCCATTGTTTATAAAAGCTATTCGTGGATCATATGTTCGGTCGATGGTATTCTGGGAAACCACATTTCAGCTGCTCGTCTTTCTTCATCTGCGAGGACATTGTCCAGGACTCAATGCCATACGGGAGGACGGATATCCCGCAACAGATTAGTAATCTTTTCCTTGTTTTCTAACGTTTTCTAAATTTTGTCTTTCTCTTGTAACTCTCAATCTGTATTCCGCAATCCATTTAATCAAGCTCACTAAGTATGTTATACGATATTCCCATCTGTCATTCTAGCCTTCCGTCTGTCCCCATACTATGAGATTTTAATAGTGTTGTAACCTTAGGAAGGTTACTGAATAGAATAATCACACGAAGGTTGGTAATACAAGAAAATACTTAGGACACGAACAACATATATATAACATTCGGCAGCAGCGGCTAGAAGTAGTCAACTGGTAGAAATGATCTGTCTATATTTCTGAGATGAGGTATTATGTACATGTTGTGGTAGGATCCATCTAATTTGCATAGCGGAGTACCGACGATATAAATATGGTTGGTACCGGAAGACAAGGAGACGAATCAAGAGATCCAACTAGAGACTCTGCCCGACTGCGACTTAGTCAACACATTCTCCAGGAACGGTCTTCCCAGAAATATACAAAAGACTATATGTAAATATTGTGTACACTTTCTTGTTTCAATACATTTTATTCTAACTACATTTTGTGTTTGCATTATTATTCCATGCATTAGTCAAGTTTCAACAGTACACTATTTACATTATTCGGACTATTTCCTCATCTTTGTCGCCATATTTATTAGAACGTTTCGGTCGTTGTACGCTCCGGCCTTCTTCAGTATTTGTCCATATTTCTGAAATGAGGTATTATGTACACAATTTACATTATTCGGACTATTTCCTCATCTTTGTCGCCATATTTATTACAACGTTTCGGTCGTTGTACGCTCCGGCCTTCTTCAGTATTTGTCTAAATTTCTGAGATGAGGTATTATGTACACTATTTACATTATTCGGAATATTGTCCTCATATTGTCGCCATATTTATTCCAACGTTTCGGTCGTTGTACACTGCTTCTTCAGGTGATTGCAATGTCAAATTGAACCCTTTATTTCGGTCGCTGGGGTAGACTGTTCTAGTTCCATGTGCCATGTTTAATGGATGTCAGTTGTCAGTTATCTCCTGTTAATTCCTCTCTCCAAGTTCTCCACTGCCTTAACCGGATACTGAACTCATACTCTTTGGGTCCTGTCACTGGATCTAACCAATGCCTTTATCCACTGTGCCATGTGTCCTCAAGGACACATGGCACAGAACTTGGGGGAATTAACTGGAGATAAATGATAACTGACATCCATTAAACATGACACGTGGAACTAGAACAGTCTATCCCAGCGAGTGAAATAAAGGGTTCAGTTCGACATTCCAAACACCTGAGATGGCCGGAGTGTACAACGGCCGAAACGTAATAAATATGGCTACAAAGATGAGGACAGTAAACCGAATACTGTAAATAGTGTGGTAGAAATGAGGCAAGTGAATTCACTATGAATCTCCAACTCTAGGATATCTACAAACAGCCTCACGTGGTCAGATGTGGCACAAAGCCGAATTTAATGTGGGGTGTCCGAGCCTAAATTTCCCGTAGACCCCGTAAAAAACTGGGTCGGGTAACTGTTTCCCGAGACAAGATTCTGCCTTTCGACATCGCCTCGTCTGAAGATCCTCACTGCCCGAAGGCAGAGAGTTCAACCAGTACAGCTAGAGACGAATCTCCGACTGCAGGATATCTACCAACAGCACCACGCGGTCAGATGTGGCACAAGACCGACGTTAATGCGTGGTATCCGAGCCCGTAGCCTCTCCCCAATTATTCCCCGTAGACCCCTTATAAAACGGGGTCAGGTTAGCTGTTTGCCGAGAGGAGATTTTGCCCTTCGATGTAGCCTCTCCTGATGATCCTCTCTGCCCGGATGTAGAGAGATTGACCAGGACAGCTGGAGACGAATCTCCAAGACTAGGATATCTACCAACCTCCCCACGCGGCCAGATGTGACACAAGGCCGTATTTAATGTAGGGTGTCCGAGCCCGTAGGATCGGCCAAAAATTCCCCGTAGACCGCGTATAAAACGGGGTCGGGTAGCTGTTTCTGGAGACGATATTCTGCCCTTCGTCTGTGGATCCTCACTACCCGAAGGCAGAGAGTTTGACCAGCGCAGCTGGAGACGAATCTCCAACTCTAGACCAACATACAGTATTTACTATCGTATTTATGGGGATGGCGGAATATCCATTATCGTCAGTAGGTAAGCTGCAACAAGTGGATAACTTCTCGAAACACTAATCAGGTTCGTTAAACTCCGCTACGTGCAAATATCCTTCGAAAATGTATGAGAATATCCATTTCCCCATACAAGCTATGAGTTGAATAGCAGGACAGACAATCCTTTAGCTTTGGATGGTCACCAGTCTAACGCAAGAAGTAACGTCTGGTTATTGCTAGAAAAACTTCTGACGAGGTACTCTTCAATCGAAAGAGGCATGATCTTCTAAGAGTGTATAACGCATGACACTTGACTTTTATTAGACAATACCATCAAAAAAGAAAAAGGAACTGACTTGCAGAACGTTTGAAAAACATCACGAACTTCCAAATATATTTTCAAACACGATTCCGTCTTCACTTTTGGCAACGACATGTCTTTGGAGATCTTGACTATTATTTCACGCGCGGTAATATTATAAGGAATTTATCAAGTGAATTGATACGAAGCCTGTTCGAACAGGTTTTATATAATACCGAATACGTGATTAAACATGTTTCTATCTCCAGTAT